>SSNS01000059.1:2581347-2679224 GCA_006937985.1 Aphyosemion australe
GTAATAATTCTTGTCCAGAGAAAAAAAATCTATCTAAATTCATGATGTGTTTGCGTTTGCATCCACTACCAGCGGATTACGCTCATTGCCTTTTTGGACTTGCTGCTCTCCGTAGATGTTTCCTACGAGGGAGGGGTTTGGCCCGTCTCTTCACAGGATAAACAAACTCCGGTGGCAGCCACGGTGAAAAGGCTCGCTAAAATACGAACGAACGTCCCCAAATAATAAAAGACACGAAGCCAAATGCAAAGTTTAGAGCAGAACATTGACCCAGAGGTTTCCTGATTGAGCAGACGCGTGAGAATGTAATTAGCGCTTAGAGACGGAGCAAGCTAGCGGCTAGTGCTAGTGGCTAGCGCTACAATCGATTATGGTGTGCTTCTTCAACTATTCATAATTGTTTGTCATCATCTTAATGCATCGATTAGATTATTCTCCTCATCTCTACCGAGCACCCAGCTAAACAAACCAACACGCTGCCTAAAGTTATGATTGGTTTATCGGTGTGTCTGTCGTGCCGACAGAAGCAGACGACTAGCAAATGGCGTGACTCGGCTGAGAAAAAAAACAAAACAAATGTGTGCCGCGTTCAGAAATAATGGCATAAACGGGTGATAGAATGCAAATACACGGTTCTACGATCTCCGAGCTTTGGTAGATCGTCATTACATTAAAATTCTTAACGATCTTATATCGTGAAATCGCACGGCCCTACCTCAAAGATTTAAAAAATGTCAACATTGGATTTTTCAGTTTTTCTTGTTTGTGTCTTGAAAGGAAATGTGTTTAAAGGTACACTGTTTAAGAATTTTACAGTGAAATAACACAAAACAGTCTAGTGTCTCAATCACGCTGAAAGAAAGTTTACATTGAAACAGATTTCCTTCTTAGCCGGCTGGGGGGTTGTCAAGTTTTTCACCTTTCAAAATGGCCAACGAGGGACATAGTCATTGTTGTATTTTGTATGGGCTTCACCCTTTAGGGCTATTCGCTATTGGGTAACATCCCTTCTCTAACCAATCATTGAAAAAGTTTAATGCATGCCTGCCTACTGGGCAGGCCCTGGTCCGGTATAAGAGGGAGACTGGACCAGGGATCTGCTCCCGAGGGTATTTGGCCAACCAGAAGCAGTGAGGCCCGCCGCCTTAAAAGGCTGCGCCTATACTCATAGAATCTGGGGTTACAATACGTAACCATAGTTTTATAATATGTGAGCCCGCAGGGTTGCAGAATCTGCACCAGCTAACAATGCAGTGCCGGCATTCGTAATTTGACACCGGGCGGCAAAACACAGCAGCGTTTTGTAAAGATCCAAAGCCAGTAAACAGGAGCAACCCAGAAATTATTTTTGTACCCCTAAGAAGCCATGTTACCTTCTTTTACTCTAATATTGGGTAAAGAAGGCTAGAGGCTAACGTTGAGCTAACAATGCTAACGATGAATTAGAAAAAAATAGTCAGTCTCTATAAATGTCTCAAGCTAATTTTTCAATTACTGAAATCTTAATATTACAGTGAAATGTATTTATTTACTTATCAACTTACTGTGTATGGCTCTTCTTCACCATAGCTGGCAACAACCGTGAAACTCATGGAACGGCAGTGAGGAAGTCACTGGTGTGTTTTGAAAATGGGCTGCAGTACCCAAATTTGTTCATTCTTACTTCATTCCTACATATTGCACCTTTAAAGTCACTTTTTAGAAAAAAGATGGAATGAATTTGCTACACAGATATGTTTCTCTATCTGAACCAGATGCTCCGTCTACGTTTTAGTCATTTCATCCTTCTGAGTAGCTCACAGCTCATGCTTATTCCTACCCGGTTGTGTGCTAATTAGTTAGAAGTTATTCAGTCATGCATATGCTACCAGCTAATGCTACAGTCTTACGAGAACTAGCAAGGAGATCGCCTTCTTCCTGTTGAGTTTTACCGATAATCACCTAAGTCGTTACAGATTTACTTTGGTTCACTCCAAAAGACATAAACAATGGTAATATTTACATACAAAAACACAAAAAGAAGTCTAAAGTGCCCCAATAAAAGATGTTTTCTCTTCAAAAAAATGTCTCTACAGTGTGCACATTGTGTTCCCTTTAAATTCATCCTATTTTTGTGTCCTTTTTTGAAGTCTTGACGTCATTCTAGTCAGATCCATTGTTCGCTTGATCCAAAGTACATTTCATGCTCTTTTTCAGTCTCTCTTTTTCCTCCCTGTTTTCCTCCTTCCAATTTGAGTCGGAGCACGGCTAATCACCAGGTGGCTTTGCTTTCAGCGGCCGAGGGCTTTAATTTCGAATAAAGGGGATGCTTTTTTCTGCACAGCCTGAATACTGCTGTTAGATGTTGTGAGTGGTCGTTTCTGCTCTGCTCCTCCCTCACAATGGCACATGCCACAAGGTAATTGAGGAAGAGGAAGGAGAAGACACTTGCTGGTGGAAATTGGCACAGCACAAACTGTTATTAGACAACTGTTGGCCGAAGCTTAAAAAAAGGAGGGGGGTAAAAGACAGAAATTTGAATTTGACTTCTAGAGCAAAATTGAAGCAAGATTCTCAGCTGTGGTTAAATCAGGATTCACAACAAGCTCTCGGCCCTGCCAGCAAAGTGTCTGTCCTCAGATTCTCAGGTTTTACCAGCGCTATAGCAACAGTGGCTGTTGCTCAGTGTGGCGTGCATGAGGGTTGTAAATGTGAAAAGATAAACACGGAACTGAAGTGATAGATGAAGACAAAACCCCTCAGACACTTTACATCTGGCTGTTTCATGCTGTTGTATCCAGTTCAACAAGATTTAAACGTGCTGATCTCATGCATTTACTGTTACCTCTATTAAATTCAGATTCAGAATAAAATTTTGCATGCAAGTAATCTAATTTAGATGGTCAATAGTTGTATCTTTTTCTGCCATTTTCATAAATTTATGCAAGAAGAAGGAATCTAGAAGACGTAGTATTCAATAGCATTTTTATATTCTTTGTCACACAATTAAAAGAGATTTGGACAATTTTCTTTTACTATAATTTTTCTTGGTTGCAACAAAACCCAGTTGCATTATTGGGAAATGTATCATTAATCAATGTGCTTTCAGTTTAAGGTACAGCCAGCTGAATTAAAGCCAGATGCGTTTTTAAAACCTGCAAGGACGAATGATTTCTTTCTAGCCCAACACAACATCACCTCAGAACTAAACAACAGAGAATGGACCTTAATGGTGCATGGTCTTTGTCGACTAAGATTGCAAATTTATATCTGGCACTGCTCATGGGAGTGATGAGACGCAGTTCTGACAAACTGGGATTGATGGAAACCAGCAGTAACCTGGATTCACTCGAGTGAAAAAAGGACTTTCAGTCATGTCTGCTTCGCTGATTGCTGTTCCCGTCAGCCAATCAGCTCAACGTGTACAAATAAAACTCTTTAAACCCAACATGTCCTAGTATTGAACAAATATCTTCATGTATTTTATTTTAAAGTCCTCTTTAGTCATGTTGCTCATGCGTCCACAGTAGAGCTCCAGCAAAATGGCAGCCTGGTTGTTCTCCATTTGGATGGACCGATCGCACTCAGGAACCGTCCAGATGCCAACGAGAATGCAGAAAGAGCAACGGGCAGTCCTGGGAATGAGAACCGAACGTAGTCTGTGATGATGTGAAGCTGAAGCAAAGCTGAGCCCGCTCCGGTCCCAATAGGATCTGATCGATGCTGGCAACCAAGCCCGCCTTTGAAGTATCCTCATTAAGTGGGTTTTTGTTTTTGTTCCATCAGAGATCTGAAGATAGCAAAATTTCCCTTTGAGGGGGTGGTTGGTTACAACAACAAAAGAACTGTGCCTCCCGTGAGTCTGAGGAAAGAATCTGATCCAATTAGAAAAAAGAAAACTATAATAGGCTATATTTCATAGGAATGCAGAGTTACCTGCACTCATCAGTATCAGTGGATCAGTAAGAGTCCTCTTCAGAGAAATACTTAATGCCTATCTGCTCCAATCTGCAGGGTCACGGAGTTTAGAAACACCTGACCTCAGAGCAACAACTTCAAAACGTTTCAGGTTTTGACCAGTTTTAGGACCTCTCACAACACGGCCCGATGGTGCTCTCCAGAGACATCTGGGATGAGTGGCGGATAAGTGGCGCCATTGTTGGGTCCACCATTGAGGAGGTAGGGAACAGCTTGTACCAACCGATCACCATCGTGCTGAGATCCAGCTCCTCCAACAAGATTCGAGCGACGCCCATGAAGCATTTGCGGTCCATTCGTCCGTAGTTTCCCCAAACAATCACCTAGAAAAGAGAGCGTAAAACTATTAGGGTGAAATGGTTTTTTTTCTGCCAAATACTATTTTTTGTTAGTCTAGAAATCTAGAAAACCACAGCACTAGCAAAAAATTTAGCTCTGCAGGTTGGTCAGCTGGGCCAATCACAGCGCTTTATGTTTGTGGAGAGACAATGGGCAGACTTAAAGTGACAATGTGTAGCTTTTACCATTATGCCATTGAAATCATGTTGAAAATGAATTAAATGATGCCCAGTTGTTGAAAAATATTGGCGGCTTAGCAACATATAACCAAAAAAATCAGGTCTAAAATACATGGGAAGTCTCTGGGCGACGCCATGTTTCCTTCTACGGGAGCCCGTGAGGACAAAATGCAATTGTTACTGATTTGTAACAAGCGGTTGCCGTTCATAAACGTTGTTTTACACATTTACCTCTGCACTTGTTACCAGTGATGAAAGTGAGCCTGATGTGCTTGTCGTTTTGCTGGAGGCTGCTCTAACAGGGATTTTTGGCCCTAATGGCCTTCCGTTGGTAAGGTCTTACTTGAACATAAAAATACTGATTGCTTGCAATGATTTAGGTATGTACTGCCCCCTATTGCCAGGGGAAATACACACAGTCACTTTAACATTACAGCAGAGCTTTTTTTTCTCTTTGCTATAATTATTAAGCAAAACAACAAAGATGGTGGCGGCTTACAAAGAGCACTCGTCTGAAACAGCTTTGGCATCAACTTTGAGCTATTTAGACTTTTCTTTTGAATCATGAGCAGATAGAGGTTCTTCTTTTTCTTCTCCAAAGATGTGTTGGGGACTAGGCCGTTGACTGAATTCCGTCACTATGAATACATTATTGTTCAATGCTCTGATTGGTCCATTTGCATCTTGAGACAGTTTGAATGACAACTGTAGATACCACCCCTACAATTGAGCTCTGTCTATGGGTGGTGGCCATTTTTACATATAGGACGGCTTGCCAGGTTAATTTTTTTTAATTGCCTTTTTTTCCCAACTAGAACAAATTTGTAGCATATTTTGCATACTCAGTCAAAATAGAACAATCGTCCCATTACAAACCAGGCAAAGCAAAAATCAAAGGTTATTTGACGAGTCCGCAAAAGTCTGCTGGCAGCTGATAAAGAAGCTGTTTTTCTTTAACTCATTCAAAAATGTTTTGATTCCTTTCCAAATTTGCCAGTTTTAGAACTAAACCATCTACAAATTTTGCAAAAATGTGCAGTTTTTTCTTCAGCCAAGATAAAAAAAAATCATACAGGTTTACAGGTGCATGCTCTTGTTTTCTTCGTGGTGAAGAAGATGAGGTTGCTGAGCATTGAGGGTTTGAGAAAATATACTAAAACAAAACTGTCTTTAGAAAAAGCAGACTGATATGCGAGGAAGTAAATTAAGATGTGTGTGTGTGTGTGTGTGTGTGTGTGTGTGTGTGTGTGTGTGTGTGTGTGTGTGTGTGTGTGTGTGTGTGTGTGTGTGTGTGTGTGTGTGATGTCCTTTGTTCCCTGACATCCTGATAAGATCAGAACTCAGCTGAGAAAGTCCCACATCTTGTCAGGCAGAGGAGAAAATAATCAATATCCGTCAGCACACGTCTTCTTATGTGGTCTCACGTTTCCATGCTGGTTGGAATATCAAGTGTCCTAGAGAGACTCGGGTTCGGCCCGTACGTTCTATCGCTTTTCCAAATGAGGTCCTGACCTCAAGTCTATGCAAATTAGGAGGGGAAATGTTTTTGGAAGGAGATATGAATGAAAGAACAATAGAAAGAAATACGGAAAAATAGACTCAATCATTTATAATAGAAATTTTCTTTTGACAAGAGTGTATGGGGTGCCATTTGTAAAGTTAAACAGTCATAATGTAACAGCAATATTTTGGGTTATTATCATAAGAGAAAAAAAATGGGGGTTCATTTTTCAAAGTCATTATTTCACCATGTAATTCATACAATTATAAATGTTAAAGTTCCCAACTAAATATTTAGATAGCAAGCTAAATATTTAATTTACTAACTAAATATTTAATTTGAAGCTGAATATAACTAAATATTTAGCTACAAATTAAGTATTTAGTTTCTAAAATAAATATTTAGATCCCAGCTAAATATTTATTTTGGGGCTAAATCTAAATTGATTTTGCAAACTAAATGTTTACCTCCAAAATAAATATTTAGCTGAGATTTAAATATTTTGTTTTTAAACTAAATATTTAGCTCCAAATTAAATATTTTGTAAGTAAAATAAATATATAACTCTAGAATAAATATTTAAGTTGCTAACTAATATTAAGTTGGGAACTTTAACATTTATGAATGTATTAATAACATGGTGAAAATATGACTTTGAAAAACTGAACTCCCATTTTTTTCTCTCATGATAGGCTAAATAACCCATTGCGTGTGTGCGTGTGTGTGTGTGTGTGTGTGTGTGTGTGTGTGTGTGTGTGTGTGTGTGTGTCATTGAGCCAGGGAAGAATTGAGTCCATTTCAGGAGAAGACGAGATGATTAAGGAATTTGTCTCGGCTGCGTATGAAAGTCTTGAGGCATCAAAACTTCATATTTGAATGGAAAAATGGAGAAGAGGCTATTTATTGAAAAGTAAACAATTCAGGAAGTTTACACATAAACAAAAAAGCCATTTAGTTACGGAGGTAATTAAAGAATTTCCACATGTAGACTTAAGCAGATTTGTGATTTGCTAAATTGGGGAATGAAAAAACTGAGAAAGCTCTGCTGATTTCAGCGATTTTCATTATCCGGTGTGAACGAGTTTGATGAAACTCAGAGGACAGCGCCACAGACAGCAGATAATTAAGAGGGAGGCGTTTAGTGGCTAATTACACAGTGACAGTAGCAGGAGAGCAGCTGGAGGCAGAGCTGCAGGCCTCTCCACCAAACGCGTCACTATTTCCATCATTGACACGTCCTCATGAAGGAAACCGTCATGGAAACAGGATGGATCTTTGCATGGATTCATGCAGGAAAATAAAGGAAACATAAAGATAAAGTGGGAAATAATCTAAGGAATAATCCACTAGAACTTCTGAAGTAGAAAAAAATCTTTATATATACATATATATATATATATTCTTTATTATAAAATAAATAAGCAGCTTTGTTTTCCAGCTTCCTCCCAGGTTTGTCCTCTAACACCAGAACCTTTTTAAAAGGGCTTCTGTTTATTGACTCAAGAGGTTTGTGAGACGCTGAATTTGCTGTATTTTTTCATTGGCAGTAGCATCAGTCTGTTTTATTTCTGCCATTTTTCCCCCCAGAGAACATCAGCTGCATTAATGTCCATTACCAAAAGATTTCATGCTCCCAGACAATAAATCCTAATGATTCTGGTGACTTTTACGCTGGTGAACAACATCTCCTGACAATTCTAAAATTCGTCCTTATTTTCAAGGACGTTTGGAGTTTTCTTTTATCCCCTCTCTTGTTTTATTAAACATGTGTTGTCTTACCTGCACTACTTTCCCCTGTGGGCTCTCAGAGAAGACAAGAACCTGGTGGTAGAGAGGATCCAGAGACTTCCTCACTGACTTGGTCTTCTTCTTGGCCACGCAGATTCCATTCTCTAGGAGGTAAACTTTAATGTACGCCGCTGAAACGACAGCAGAGAAGAAAGATATGAATGTAAAACTCTCAAATCTCACCGACTAGAACTATTTAATTATTTAAAGCAGATTTAGATGAAAAATAAACAACCCAAATAACCTGAAATTCATAGTAGAAATATAAAAATGCATTTTTATGACTTTAGCACTAAAAACACATTTTTATCAATGAAATTATCTCATTTCTTTCATGCATTTAATGCAACAACCTGAGCTTTTATACTCGCATCTCTGCACAGCTGCACACAGTCATCTGTCTTTGATTTTCATTCATTTTAGACTAAATCTGAGCATGAAAGTGTCTTTTCTCAGTCTTCACACCTCAGTTTGACACAACAGCTGTAAAAAAACAAATGCAGCCAAACAAAATCACACAAACATCTGTTTTCTCTTCTATCCTGAAGTCAAACAATATTGAGAAGCAACAAGCACACAATGACATGTTGGATTTAATCCCACACATTGTTTTATTTCAGATTAAAGATTAGATTTTCCCACGTGGAAACGGGGGAGGTTTAGAGTTCATCTTCTGTCCGTCTGTTGTCATTTAAAAGATTTCTGCTCCTGTGGAAGACGTTTGTTTTCATGCATGTGGTTACAGCTATAAAATTAGAAATTGCAGAAGAGTAAAGTAAAATGGGTCACACGAAGATAAGAGTAAAGGAGCATCAGACATGAACCTGGATCTCCTGGGTGGAAGGCCTGTGTGAGTCATGCTGCATCACCTCCTCCTGTTCTGCAAACCAACTCCTCGGTGGATTGTTCCCTAGCTCACCCTGCAGGCTGCTGCATGTGCAGACGATGCTGTTTCCTGGCTTTTAATTTATTTTTGTGGCAAAGAAATGTCCTTGTCCTAAAAGTCAAGCTGCTTTCATACAGAAAAAAACATTCAGTTGAATGACTGGTGGGTCTGTTTAAGCCCTGAGGAAAGAGGAAAAGGGTTTGATTCCTTTGATCAATGCAGAATCACAAGACTGACATGAGCTCACCTGGAGGTCCCTTTGAACCTGGTTTCATGGTGAGCCGTCTGGCCTGGACAACCTCCACCTCCAGACCTCCGTTCCTCTCCATCAGACCTATTTCTACATCACCTGGATGGCAGGGGGACAAATGTTACTTCAACATAGAGGACAGAGGGAGTGTATTCAATCTTTTTTTGTGTCATAATAGCGAGGATGTAGAAAGATTCTTTAAGGTTCTCAACAAATAGAGTGTTACTGTGAGCTGATCACCAATTAAACTAACTTGTACTGACAGGAGAAAAATAATAATAATAAAAAAACACGACGAAATTACTAATAAAACGTATTAAAACAGACTGGATGGTGACAAGCAAATTTATACACAGTTTCAGATATTCAAGTGTCATAATTCTGTGTGATTTCAATAGAACTGTTGCACATTTTCTTGTATTTGAGTGTCTCCATCTAGTCATCAGCAGCACATCTGAACTTTTTGGGTTTATTTAAAAGGTTGAGAGTGCAAATACCTTTTCTCGTCAACTTCCACATTGGATCACGTCGGGGTCACCAATGTGGAAGTTGACGAGAAAGAGAGAAAAGGTATTTGCACTCTCAACCTTTTAATGGCGAACTTCCAACTTAACAAAAAAAGTACAACGCTTCCTCTTCCTCTCCCTAGGTTTCCGCCAAAACCTCACTGACTTCCTCTCACACCTCCTTCACAATAAGAGCATGCCCTTCTACTGTGAGAATATGCATTTAAGTGTTCACCACACCGTCATGACAGGAAAGGTTTCACCTTGGACAAACGTTGCAAATGATGAAAGGAGGAAGAAACCACTCCATTTACGTGGCCATCAAAGCAGAGGGCACTATCTATCTTCACTCTGAGATTAACTGCTGATGCACTAAACTGAGAACTGAAAACCCCACAGTTACGACCATTTGGCCCAAATAATACTGCCTCCGTCTTACTGTCATTGAGACAAAAGATTTTCAGACATCCACGTCTTGACCTCAGCCAAAAACTCCAAGAGGTTGGTAATGGGGCCTGACCTATCCAGGGGCATAAATGGATAAACCTTTCTCATTATTATTGCATGTATCAGGCTTCAAGGGGTTAAAGCAAAAGTTCAAGCCTTGCAAATGACCAAACATGTTAGCCTTTAAATGCTTTAGCCTTTGTTTGTTGCAACTTCAAATAACATCTTCTTAGTTTTCATGGATAACTCTGATAAATACATACTCGTTTCAGCTAAATGCCTTCAGAGTGACAAACACGTTCTTTCGTAAGTGACTGAGCGCAGATGACAGCCGAGTTATTCTGGGTTCTCTGACATTATATAATGTTGGACTGGACAGAAGGTTTGGGGTGGAACTGGTCCAGTGAGTGTTTCTCTTGTTGGTCCAAGGACACTTTCTGTCGACCAGAGAGGAAACTGACCCACTTAGAGTAAAAACGCTGCTGTGGAGGGCAGTTAACGTTTCCAGCGTATACTATCTGAATAAACAAATAAATGAAGCGGATGATGAAACTATACTGCAGCAAAATCTCTCTGATTCATGACTTAGGTTATTGCCAAAGTGAAGTGGATTTAGCAGTGGTTTCATTTAGTTTTATGGGTAAATACCCATTTAGCCTTTTAATTTTCAAAGCCATTATTTATGGGAGATGTTCCTCTGCTTTCTAAAAGGTCATTTTACAAAATACCACAGGCAGTGCACGATAGATTAGACCCTCAAATTGTTGTTCTAAATTAAGAGCTGAGAAAGATTCAAACTGGATGTGGCTCCTGCAAACTGAGACCTTTTAGCGTAGCTTAGTGTTAATGTCTTAACGGAAACATCCACGTCTTTATTTCCACTGACTGCTGGATATGAGCAATACAACTAGAATGAAATCAACTCTTTGTTCCTGCAGACTGATGAAGCCATCGACTTGAAACAAGAAAAAAAGTACAAGTACATTTGAGCCTGGAACAATTTATTTTTACAACAGCAAAACATATAAAAGAGTTCTTTTGGATGATCAAACAAACATCTTGAAGTAAAATCTTCACCAATCTTCAATTTGGAGCCTTTGTCGCAAATCAAATTGACGACCTATCATGTTAAACCTATTCATAGGTAAGATTACACTGCAGGTACATGTTATTAATAACAATCCAAATATTAATCCATCCATCCATCCATTTTCTGCCGCTTATCCGGAGTCGGGTCGCGGGGGCAGCAGCCTAAGGAGGGAAGCCCAGACCTCCCTCTCCCCAGCCACTTGGGCCAGCTCCTCCGGGGGAATCCCAAAGCATTCCCAGGCCAGCCGAGAGACATAATCTCTCCAGCGTGTCCTGGGTCTTCCTTTGGGTCTCCTCCCGGTTGGACGTGCCCGGAAAACCTCACCAGGGAGGCGTTCAGGTGGCATCCTAACCAGATGCCCGAGCCACCTCAACTGGCTCCTCTCGATGTGGAGGAGCAGCGGGTCTACTCCGAGCCCCTCCCGGATGGCCGAGCTTCTCACCCTATCTATTTCAATTCAATTCAATTCAGTTTATTTCTATAGCGCCAAATCACGACAAGAGTCGTCTCAAGGCACTTCACAAAGTAAACATTCCAATACAGTTCAGTTCATTAAGCCAATCAGTAAAAAAGTTTCCTATATAAGGAACCCAGCAGATTGCATCAAGACACTGACTGTGTGTTGATACAATCCTCATACTAAGCAAGCATGTAGCGACAGTGGGAAGGAAAACTCCCTTTTAACAGGAAGAAACCTCCAGAGGATCCTGGCTCAGTATGAGCAGCCATCCGCTACAACTCACTGGGAATTGAGAAGACAGAGCAGGCACACACACACCCCACACCCACCCACACACACCCACACACACACAACTCCACTCTAAGGGAGAGCCCAGACACCCTGCGAAGAAAACTCATTTCGGCCGCTTGTATCCACGATCTCGTTCTTTCGGTCACTACCCAAAGCTTGTGACTATACTTGAGGGTAGGAACGTAGATCGACCGGTAAATTGAGAGCTTCACCTTCTGGCTCAGCTCTCTCTTCACCACGACAGACCGGTACAACACCCCCATCACTGCAGACGCAGCACCAATCCGCCTATCGATCTCACGCTCCACCCTTCCCTCACTCGTGAACAAGACCCCGAGATACTTAAACTCCTCCACTTGGGGCAGGACCTCGTCCCTGACCTGGAGAAGGCATTCTACCCTTTTCCGACTCAAGACCATGGTCTCGGATTTATATAAATATTAATAGTGGATTAAATTCTATGTTTTCTACTTTAAAAGTTCAGATGAACAGGAGGTTTTCTCTCACCTTTTTCAACTTTCTAATTTACATAAAAAGTAGGTCACACACAGCTTTGACTTTTTGGCATGCTGCTGTTGACCACCCAAGCTGTCTTATTCAACAACAAGAAAAATGTTGGTTTACATTCTAGGTCCCCTTTAAAGTGTTAAAAAGACCAACGCACAGCGAGGAGATACGTTTCACTTTTGGTTCTACTAAACGGACACTAGGAGGTGCTAAAAGCAAGCCAAAACTACATAGAATCCCTTTAATTGAACCAGTATAGTGGGGTGGTGGGGTTGGGGCCTTTTTGTTATGTTCTGTGTGTTATTTTAAAATAAAAGAGAGAAAATTTTCAATAAAAAATACTCTGTTAATTCCATTAAAAACTGTGGTTATTTTATACTAGTGGTGATGTCAATTTTTGAATTCAATTTTTAGCCATACTTGGAGAAAACAGAAACATCTTCAGGCCAATCCCAGGAAGTCTAATTTTCCATAATGTCTTAAGTTCTGAAAATGGCTTTTTATAGCAGCTGAATGTCTTTTCTCACCCAGTGATGTCATTGCAAGCGTCTGCCTCCCAACAAACTGGGCCGGGCCCATCCCGTCCAGGAAGTCACTGAACTGGGCGTCCGACGCCAGACACATGCCGCTGTAGTTAAGACTGAAGAGAAAAGGGAAAGAGACAGACAGAGAGATGGATGGTTAGACACGACTAGACAGCTCCTTCTGTGCTTCAGCTGGCAGGAGAATGAGTCATCAAGAGACAGAAAATCACACAATGCAGGAGATGTGAAAAAGAACTGAGACAAAAGAAAAAGAAGAAAGACAAAGAAAAATTCAACAAAAAGAAACATTATCGCTCAACTTATTTAACTCCTTCCAGAGTTATATCCGAAATCATCATCAACCCACCCGCTTCTGGTCTTACAGACACCAGATGGAGTATCAGGATTAGTCCCTTCATCAGAAATCCAGTCCTATATATGTCTACTGCCTCCTGGTGGAGGAGCTACAGATGGGAAGGGCCAATTTTATTCCTTTATTTCTTTTATCTTGTTATATAATTACATAAAAAACTGATTTTGTTTTTTGACCATTCAAATTATTTTTCCTATGACATCATTATTATTCTAGTTTCAGTAAAGCAAGCTGTTTGATTTCATGCAGAAAAACTAACACATAACAAAATAAAACCTAAATGATTAAACAAAAAAGACAAATAATAAATGTTAAATGTGCATTTTGCTGTTCACAAAGAAATCCTGATGTCAATGATGCAAAAAACATCAGGAAAAATCAAAATCAAAACTGTTATGCAATGCATTATTTAGTGTTTAGTGTTGGGCTCACAATGAAGGTTCAAAACAGTGAATAATGATCTGAATGCAGTTGCACACCTGCAGACAGTTACTGTAGAAGAGGAACATTAAGTCTTTAATTTAGAATTTTTCTGTTTCGTTTCTTCAGTTTATTTCATAAGAACTCCAAAGAAATCATAGAATAGAATAGAATAATTTATTTTGATCATCTCGAGTTAAAATAAAATATTCAACTTTTTATAAATGCAAAAATAGAACACTAATGCATTCACATTTTTATTTAAATTTAAATAATTGGACAATTGCAATTATAACCTAACTGAGTGCTTCCCAGACTTGGGGCCGGCGCCCTGATGCGGATCCTGAGATCATAAATTAGTCCAGCTGTCTCCAGGCAGTAATCAGCTCTCCATGGTTAAATAGTCCTTTGTTTCACAGTCTCATGTCCTGTTTGATTCCTTGTGCAGTTACTTCTCTTTTCTGTCTGCATTTGCTGTTTCTGTCCAGTGCTCTCGTCAGAAGTATCCATATTCACTACTCAGGCAGAAGTATAGATACTAGGCTTTAAAAATACTTCTCTGTAGAAGTTGAAGTATCAATTTGAGCTTTTTATTCAAATAAAAGTAAAAAGCACTGGTTAAAATATGCCTTTGTTTTAGTGTTTTTTTAAACAATGACAAGCCAAAATAAAATAAGAGTAAAAATATTATTTTTAAAATGTAAGGACTGGAAAGTACAGCCAATTTGTGTGAAATTATAAGGAGTAGAAATAAAACAGTTATCTAATAGATAATTACTCCAGTGAAGTATAGATTCCTAAAATTACTCCTTGAGTAAGGTACCAAAGTATTTGTACTTTTGACACCTTTGGTTCCATCTCTGACTGATTTGTGACTGGTAGCTGTGAACGTGACTCGTGTGACTCTATAGAGGAGAGGCTGCTCTCGTGGTAAACCTGACCCGGATTCAAGGCACCATTAGTCACAGCCATGTTTAGAGCAGTGGATCGATTTTTCTCTTGTGGTTTTGTCATTATGGCAGCTAAGTGAATTCAGATCACTGCTGATCTTGTTGACCATGTGCTCCAGAATAGAGAGTGAGCAAACAAGGACAGGCTTGATTAACCAACGTCCCCCAATGTCTGTTATTGACCTTCTTTTCCCCTCGTCTCACCGGCGTTCTCATCAGTCTTCTTCTGCTATTTTCCAGTTCAGTCCCCGCAAATTTAAATTCTCTCTGCAGCTTTTCTTTTGGTCTTTATTTTCAATTTTCTTTTTCAAAGTTAATCTCACTCCACCTCTAATCTTTCATGTTGGATCGTTTTATGCCCTGGCAAAGAAATGTGTGTTTTCTTTTCCAACCAAACTGTGTTCGTTAATTTTATATATCTCCTAAATCAAATGGGGGAAGAATAATTTTCCTAATAATAACTGAACTCTTCAAAAATATTATTTAATGAATAACTTTAGAACGAGTGTGTGTAATTGCAAAAAATAATTTAAAAGCCTGCTAAACGTTCACTAGATAAAATGTTTTTTGTGAATCTTTTTTTAGCTTTGATGATTAAAAAAGTTAATTTAGGTTTCAGTTTTACAATAATGTGTTTCAATGCAAATTCCTCATAAATGTAACTAAATGAGTTATTTTAAACACAATTATTAAAATGAAATATGCAAATTTTAATGAGTGTGTGCATTTTGGTTGGAAGAGATGGAAGAAGTAAGAGCGAACTAGAGAACTGACATGAAATTCCAGGGTGAGAGCTGGGTCAAAGGTCGCACCAAGATTCCTGACAGATAGCCTCTGACTTTTTGAACAGCTTGCCTGACTGGAGCACAGATGAGAATCTCAGACTTATCATCATTCAGCTGTAGAAAGTTCCCAGCCATCCAATTTTAATAGAGTCTAAGCAGGTATAACAGCTGCAGCTGAGACATCTCATGGGGCTTGAAGGAGATGTACAGTTGGATGTCATCAGCGTAAAGATGGTAGAAGATTCCTTTAAAAGAGCTTAAGATGCACTGGACAGGGAGCAGATAAAGAAGGAAAAGTAGAGTGCCCAACACAGAACCTTACGGGACACCATGAGCAAGGGAGGTGGCGGAGAACTGAAACTTGGAGACGGCCACAGAGAAGGAACGCTCAGACAGGTAAGAGGAGAACAAATCCAGATTATTATTACACAATAATATTATCATAGGCCATAAAAAGCCATAGTAATAACCGCATGGTGATATATTGGCTAATACCATTAGAAATGTCAAAAATATCAACCATATGATTATTATTTTTCTAACTAGTTGGAAGTAGAATGTTGTTTGGTACACACACACACACACACTCACACACACACACACACACATATAAAAAAATCACATTCAGATTAAACTCTATCACAACTATTAGCAGACATGCACGCCTACACACACCCACTGGGTCCTGAAATGCCCCCCAATCATAAATCAATGGGCTTATAAGTATGATTGGATTGTGTTAGCTGACAAAGTGCTTATTCACGGCAGCATATGAGCATTTCCTAAAGCTTTTCAATCAGCAGCTCGAGCCAAACAGCTGACGGAAACACAGACGGAAAGGGAAAAAATCAGCAGATGATTTAAATGATGCAGCAGTGCAGCCAGTTTAATGATTCAGCTCCCTTCGGTCATAACGCTCGCAGCACACACAGAAATAAACCTCTTAGCATCTTTGTCCCACTGTGAATTTCTTTCTACTCCTTTTAATTCAAACGTTTTTATTTACAGTTATTCAGAGAGGAAACGGTGTCAGAATGTGCTCCTTTCAAAGTAAAAGCCTTTGAACTTCAAATTTTAAGGACAAAATTGCCGTTTTTGTGTTGGTTGTCTGAAAGTTGTGCAACAGGTGAAATTATTATCATTAAAGAAAAAGATTATTAAAGATCCTCTAGAGCAGGAATATGCAATCCTGGTCCTGGAGGGCCACCACCCTGCATGTTTTAGCTGTTTCCCTGCTTCAACACACTTGTATCACCTTTTAATCCCCCTTTAATCCAGGTGTGTTGATGCAGGAAAACATGGAAAACATCCAGGTAGTGGCTCTTGAGGACATGGACTGAATAACCCTGGACTAAAGAAATGTAGTTTTATTGTGTTTTATTAAGTGTTCACAGGAACTGTGCTAAATTCAAAACTGATAAAATATATTTAAAATATTAATGAGTCTCGATTTTTATTCCCATAATCAAAAATAAATAAGTACAGTCACAACATTACTGTAATCCAGATTTCAAAGCTATTATAATTATTTTTTTTATAACACTCCTAAATGTAAAAATAAAATTCTGTCTGCAAAATTAAAATCTGTTTTCATTTTATGACTGTAATTATTTAAATTAAATCAAGTGATATGAAGAGAAGGGGTTAATGGTGCTTAATGAAAATCAAATATAATAATTAAAAATTGTATTTTACCTTTTAATGTTTACACCAATAAAAAAACAATAATTCTTTGCATTTGCAACCTACTGTAGGCGATGAAAGTTGTGATTTAATGATGACTGAAAATTATTTATTTATGAAAATGAATGTAATAATAATAATACCGTTATCCTCTGATGCCTACTTGTTTTTTCCCTTGAGTTTGTTTTCATGTTTCAGCATTAAAACCATACTGTTAATCATTCTGAACTCAGATCATTGATATGATAAATCATTTTTAGTGGACCTTTTATTTGAGCCTCTTTTTAAAACTTGCAATTAAAAGTTCCTTCATATTTATTATATAAATGTAAATTTTCCTGATATTCATGCAAACACAATTAATCACATATGCATGAACAAACTGTCTGTCTCTCACCGTCCGTGTCTTTTTAAGCCCTCCAAGCCCACGTCGGCCTGTCTGCCTGGTTTTGTTATGTAACTGTTGGAATTTGAGCTGCGAGCCAGTTTGGCGCAGATCTGTGTGTGTTGTTGTGTCTGCAGTATTTCCACGCTGTTATTACTGATGTCACTGGTGCTTTTCCACTGACTTTGACAGCGAGCGCTCACTTTCATTGAGTTTGTTGGTTAGATCAGTGAAGACACCAGAGCTAGGCAGTTCATCACATTGTTTAGGCTCATTTCCCGGTCATGTTACCAGACCTTCATGGCATGCATGTCTCCATTTCACCGGGCCCGCCCAAAAAGACCCTTTTCCGTGTAGGAACCGACGGAGTACCTGGGTACTCGAAAAGGCCTGATAGAGTCGCTGTGCAGGACTTGTGGTTAACTCGTGCTGATTGGTTGTAACTCAGGTGAAAACGACATCAGCAGATGTCACCAAACAATTGGCATTTGCAAAATTGGAGGAGCTGCTGGTGAAGCCGAATGGAAGGAAATTAAAACAAGCAGCTGCTTTAAAATCGCGGTTTCTAAACTTCCAATGCCAAAAAATGCACCTGAAATACTTCCACTAGCCATAATTCAAAAACACAACGCTTCTTCTGCTCATTGAACACAGCTTTTTACCCCTGAGTGGATAAAATTACAGCATATTTTGACAAAATAAAAGAGTTAGTGCCTTTAGGCACTGATCACTCACTGCCAAAACAAAGGGCCGATTTTGTGTGGAGACCCAACAGCTGAGGGGACCAAGCCAGCGTCACTTTTCCCCTTCCCAGAAATGTCCCAGATCTCCTTTGGAAACACAGCTTTTGAGTTGATCAGGAGGAACAAACATTACTCACTTCCCTTCAGAGCCGTAGCTGTTCATGCTGTCCTCTATGGATTCATGGCTGGCCTGGCGGACGGTCCGGCTGGGCATCTCCACGGCTAAACCCGTCTCCGTGCTCCTCTGGATGGCTCCTTTCAACTTCCTGCCATCTGTATCCACTGCAGGGAAACAGACACAAATCAATCCTAAATTAAGCTGCCATGCACACGGAAAGAATGCAGAGTTAAGTGACTGTGAAGGAAACATCCGAATATCTTCTCATTTGTGCATTTGCACCGATCACGTCTATCTGTTTATGGTTTAGTTCAGCCAAAGCAAGAGGAGTAATTACTTCAACAAGGGCAAGGACGAAAGTATTTAATGTATTCTGAGATCAGGGACATATATCTTGTTGCAAAATACATCATAATCAATGTGTGGAGCAGGATACAGGACTGATCCCCATGTTTTAACACACACATATGCACACACACACACACACACACATTTGCATGCACACACACAGTGCTTGAAACTTAGTTCTGCAATTATTAAAGAGTGACCTAGAATGTTTCTATTTCTATCATGTTCATGTGGGACAGGAGGACGCTGGCAGATTTGGGTTGCAGCTCCACCGCCTGTTTCCATGTAGTCAGACACCTCAGATCCCAGAAACAGTCTCACATTCATTAATGTCACAACAATCCTCATTTTTTAAATTAGTCTGTGGAGGAAAATCTTGAGGAAAAACAGGAATTTGCTGCAGATTTTTTCAGAAACTTGAGATATTTTTCCTACTCATACTATCTGATTTCGTGCCCATATTTTCCTGTTCTGTCTTTATGTATTTTTCAAAACTGTACAGACATCAGCCTGCAATAAAAAGATTAACAGCAACACAAATGAACAAAGAACACAGGGAAATGTATGTCATCAAACTTAGAGCCTGGGATGAGTCACTGATGGATGTCGCATCCCAATCTGACCTGATTTCTGTCTGCAGTTTTCAGCTGCAACATCAGCTCACTGAGGAAGGTGTTTGATTCCAAAATACTGTCAAACAAGTCTGTCAATTTAATTTAGCAGCAGGAAATTGTTAATCTAAAAATGTAAATCTAGACTCTAAATGAAGGGAACTGTTGCTGTTTGAGTAAGCAGACCAAAACTCACCTCACCAAGACTTATATTAACTCCTGAACCAGATTTTGTTTTCCTTCTTTTTAAACTTTCATGAGAATAGTCTCTAAATAAGTCCAATCTGCAAAAATTACGTAAAACAGTAAAATACAGGGCTTCTTTCTCACTTCAACAAGCTCATTTAAACTGTCATAACCAACGAGCAGGGGAGCTTCTAGAGGGGGCCAGAGTGGGGCCAGATTCTCTTTAGAGAGTTTGTAAGGGTTCCGACACCCAGGTCTCGAATTACACACAGGCTTCCGGGGGAGCCCCAGGGGAGTCCCGGGGGAGCCTCGTGAGAGCAAGGGGCAGGATGATGGTACACGCAGTATGCTTCAAAAAAGTCCTGGTACGATGAGAGTCTATATAAATACTGTAATATAAGTTGAAATTTGATCATTTTCGGGCTCCCCCATGGTTTGTCAGTTGAGGGCTTCCGTGGGAGCCCACCACCCTTTCAGGGGAGCCGGGCTCCCCTTAGCTCCCCCATAATTTGAACCCTGCTGACACCAAACTTCCTATTTATTAATGCTTAGGCTCTGCCCTCAGCAGGGGGGCCACAGGCGGGTCCAGGTTTGCTGCCCACCTTGGACCCCCCCTTCCACCACCCCCACCCCCACCAATGAATCTCTCATTATAAATAGTCAGATCAAAATAATAAAAAACCTTAATTTAGTGTCCTTTTAACATCTGTGAATTTTCTGAAATCACACAAAAACTTGTGACTATTTTTTTATTAGAGCAACAAAAGAACCAGACCACCCATTAAATTCATTTTGAGCAAAATCCCAGATGGTCACGTTCGGTGATTTTCCTTTCGTGTCCCGGCTCTGCCAATTAGTGCAACAATTAGACACAAAAAAGGACTAAGAGAAAAACTTCAGGTGGGTGCAGCACCTTGTTTTTAATCTGCTCGAATAAAAAGACTAAAACCATAAAATAAACTTCAAAATTTTACCTGAAGGTTCTTTCTAAATGAAACTCTTTAATAAAGCATTTTGCATAAATGGATGTCTTGAAATGGTGTTGACTGATGTTTGCATGGAGACTGAAGGATGTGTGAATGAGGAAATGATTTTGGTGCCAGTGACAGTGGAAGCTGTAACCATGGAGACCATGGCGAAACCTAACACAGAGGTATTTTAGTATTTACATTAATTACATTGTGGTTATTTGTACGACAATAGATCTCATGGAGACCAACCATGACCTGGAGGACAAAAGGCTATTTTTTTTACTTTTATTTTGAAAGTAAAAACTGACCAGGGTTGTACCAAAACACTGTAGAGTTGCATAACTTGTTGATAACAGCTGCTTTTGACCAACTCTGATGAGATACCATCTCTGTTCGCCCCAAACCCAAATCAGCATGCTTTATCAGTAGCAGAGTGAAAGGCAATCTTACCAGGCAATCACGATAAATGATTAACACTTAGAGAACTGACAGAATTCTTATTTGCAACATTTCTAGACTCATTCTGTTTGTCTCCAACACAAAATTAGGCCGGTAAAGCTTTCACTACGCATCCATCTGCCTGCATCTCAGCACGCGTCTGATGCTGAGCTACAAATCAGATATACGCTTTGATTTATTCACTTTGACAATCATCAAGTCTAACAAATGTCAGAGAACTTCGGTGCACTTGAGAAACCCAGGAAGAATCACAGCAATCAGGCTATTATTAGCAGGTGAGTCTCACCTCAAATCAGAGAGAATCACAGGTGAGTCATTTTTGTTTTTACAGCTCACCACCAAAACGCAAATGGCAGCAAGGATGCTTCTGCTAGTGTGTATTTGTTTTGTCTGTTTGTTAGTAAAATCATTCATAAACACCTGTATGGGTTTAATGACACCCTAAAGAAGTAATCATCGGATCTACGACTGATTAACTTTTGGATTCAACCCAATGCAAGATCCATAGCTCATCTACCATAGCAAACAGTAAATTGGCTTTGACTCAGTCCGTTGCACAACTGTGCAAACAGAGTTTGATGTGGTTTTAGCTGAGATTCATCCCTACGAGTGCTAAATATAGCAAAAGATCAGTGTTCAAAACTGTGCCTTACTTTTATTGAGTCAACCTTGTTTGACACGTCAAATTGGATGGATCTTTAAGCTCTCATTCCGTTGTTTTTTCAATAAATTTGCTGCAGTCTCTACTATGAATGAATGCCCTGTGAGTCATTTGCTGTGGATAAAAGCTCTGGTGCTCATGTTTCAGGAGGTAGAAGTTTGTGTGTGTGTGTGTGTGTGTGTGTGTGTGCGTGTGCGTGTGTGTGTGTGTGTCTGTTCATTCTTCTTTCTTGTTAGAAAATGCAACATTGATGTGATTTCTCCACAAATCACACATACATGATCTGCCATATAGTGGCATTGCTAATGGCTAGCTTCTACACACTCTGCACTCTACAGGATGCAAAATCATTAAAGCCATAGACTGTTCCTGTGGGCGGTTACAAGCCAAGGTGGGCGGGGCCACAATTCCTAAATTTCCCTGACTTTCTGCCCCGATTGTTTTCCCGTCTATTTCCCTTCTGCAGCTACTAGGGAGCCTAAGTCACATCCATCTTCAAGAAATAAAAAAAAATGAATGCAAGTGAATGGGGCTATAAAAGCTATTTTCTAATCATGTTTGATATGCGCCATGGATTTCACATATGATGTCAGTGAATTTTAAAAACACATTTTGATGCCAAGAAAGCGCTTATTTTCGAACAGCGGCAAAAGTTATTTTAGGTTTTGCGTGAAAAGATGACTACAAATATGTTTCACCATATTGACGTCATCGAACACGGAGAAAAAAATGGCTGTGAGTTTAGCAAGCTTCGAATTCTTCTTCCAGGATGAATTAAGGAGCATTAAATGTGGAGAAAACCAATATAAAATTGGCCATGTGGTAAGGAGCAACTACGCCGGGGGAGAAGAGATTCTGCTGTGACGTCATATATGCGACGGCTGATTTGTAGTCATTTTAATTGCGAATTTTTACAAGCTAACAAATCTCAAAGTACGTGACAGACATAGTCGATACACACATCATTACTTTTCATTGAAATTGAAGTACAACATATGTGTGATTCAGGGCGTAAGGCAAAGCAGATTAGAAAATAGCTTTTATAGCCACGTTCATATTTTTTTGTTCTGGGGACCCATGAGAAAGACCGGAAGAGGAGACTTAGGCTCCCTACGCAGGCAAAGGATGATGAAGATCATTTTCACATTGAGCATGCATATGCAATTCAGCTACACCTGATAAACTTTTGGAGTCAGCTCATTTCAAGTTAACTGTCACAGATAAATTAACTTAGAAAAAATACAAAATAAGCTTATAAATTGATTTTTGAGCTAAAATTAGCTAAATGACACAACTTGGACTAACGGATCACAAACATGAGATTTTAATTTTATTTTCAATCAACTGAAATAATTTTACAAACATTGAATCCCTGTTATAAATCTTGAAAGTCTTGAAATGCATGAAAGTCGGGGAGGGATACTTGTATTTTCTAAAAATGGTGGACGTTTTTGTTAAATTTGCATAAAAATTTACTAAAACACCAAGAAAAAAATCAACTTAAATATAACGTTTTCAATTAAATGTAGGCAATGGCAGCTGAAACACCAGTAGATAAACAGATGTTGGCTTTTAAAAAGCAAAGCCATGCCACTTTCCTCCAGCCGTTGTTTATTTGTCCCCAGATGTTTGAGATCTTAAGTCTGGTGCAATCATTAGAAGTATTACTGCACATTTATTATTTTTTTTCTGCAACTTTGTTGCCTTGATGTCTCCAGTCAGGTCAAACCCATTAGTCCCAACTCCCCGCACCTAGTGAAGGTTAAAGAAGAATGCTGTAAATTTCATCATTTACTCATGAACACTAACTCTCTGACATCATAAGTGTTTCATATTTGAAATATTAGCCACCGACCTGATCTTCTGTGATGACTTTACCTCTAAAATAAAAAAAAGAGCATGAAAGTCAAACCCACTCCAATCTAAAATAGCCTCCTGCTTTTGCCGTGAATGTAGTTCACAGCGTGTGATGTGGAGCACCCACTGTGATGTAGCACAAAGAGTGTCTGAAGGTGACGCACAAAAGTTGTGATGTAGCAATCAGAGAGCCAGGACTCATTAGTTTGTCTCCCTGTAGAGGCGTATTAACAAAAGCAGAGCAGATACCAAAATAGCTGCTCTTCATTCAGACGACTTATGTGGCCAACACACTGACTGACAGACAGGAAGACTGAGACAAGGTAGGTCGTACCTCTGACCTAAATTACCTCAAAGGCAGACTCTTCAACACGAATCCAGTTTTAGCTCTGTCGTTAATTTACTCTCAGAGCCACACCTCGGCTGGCTGCTGTCATACTTACAGTTTGAGTGTCTTTGTTAACTTTCAGTTTTGAATTCTGTAATTGTTTGTTTTTCTCTCTCTTTTTTGCGTGACATTACATCGATTCTTGGACCACTGCTCTTCACTCTCTACATGCTGCCCCTGGGTCAGGTCATATACAATAAAATTACCTATCATAGTTACGCAGATGACACCCAGATCTACCTAGCTCTATCTCCTAGTGACTGTGGTCCCCTAGACTCACTCTGTCAGTGTTTGGAGCAAGTTAATGACTGGATGCAGTCAAACTTCCTCCAGTTAAACAAAGACAAGACTGAAGTTATTGTCTTTGGAAATAAGAATGATAGGATGGAGGTTATTGCTCAGCTTGGCTCCAGAGTATATAATAAAATATAATAAAAACAAAGACCCAGGTTAGAAATCTTGGTGTCATAGTTGATTCAGACCTGAGCTTCACTGGTCACATTAAGGCTATAACTAGATCAGCGTTTTATCATCTTCATCAAATAGCAAGACTCAGAGGTCTCATGTTCAGACCAGACCTAGAGAAACTCATTCATGCGTTCATCTCCAGCAGGCTGGACTACTGCAATGGTCTTGGCTGGTCTTCCCATATAACCATAACTGCAGCTTATTCAGAATGCTGCTGCTAGAGTCTTAACAAGAAATGTGAACCAAGCACATCACTCCTGTTCTTAAATCTCTACTGGTTACCAGTAAACTACAGAATCCATTTCAAAGTGCTTCTACTAGTTTATAAATTGCATGTTTTATTTAATATTTTTAATCCTATTTGTTTACATTGAGACGTGGGGCTTAAAACCTATACTGCAACCAGCCACTAGGGGGTGTTTTGGTTCCTTTTGGTGTTAGCCCAGTAGTTATTGGAAGATTTTACAGTTAATTCATTCATTATCTAAACCGCTTCACCCTCACTAGGGTCACAGGGAGCTGGTGTCTATCTCAAGCAGTCAGTTGAATATTTCATGTCCTGGTTTTATTCTGCAAGAGAATTTTACTTAAAATAATTAATAAATATCCCAAAATTAGACTTTATATGAATCTATGGAGGGTTTTTATTACCTTTAATTCAGTGGAAATAAGGTACAAAAGCAGCCTTCATTTATTTATTTTTTTCAATATGAAATTTAATGCATGTTCTGCTTTAGGGATGTTCAATATTATCGGTCTACCATTATTGTTGGCTGATATTAGCATTTAAATGTAAAATCAGAAATGATTGGTATAGGTTTTTAGTCTTTCAATGACACAACTTTTACTGGAAATTAAGAAATAGACAATATCGGTATATCACATATCTGTAAAATTGTGTTTTTGTGCAGATTTGATTTGAAACACAGCCTTAGTAATATTGGTTTAATAATATTTTTATAGTTCTGCAGCTCGGGACGTCTTAAACTCCCTTAGAAAGAAAAACATGTGAAGTTTTTGACCAGTGGAACAGATAATTCAGTCAGACAGAAACCTTTTACTCCTCTCATCCACATTTATGATGTCTAGACATTCCAAGCTGTTGACATTTGTTTTGAATCAATCCATGACTCACATCTTAGTCAGGCGAAACCAAAAAGGCACAGAGATAATCAAGTTCCATCCTGCGTTTAGGTTCAAAAGGAGGAAAATGACAGATGACAAGCTGGTGCTGCATCATCCATCCATTCATCCATCCATCCATCCATCCATATCTGCTTATCAAGCAGATATGGATGGATGGATGGATGGATGGATGGATGGATGGATGGATGGATGGATGGATGGATGGATGGATGGATGGATGGATGGATGGATGGATGGATGGATGGATGGATGGATGGATGGATGACCAGTTTCATCAGCAGCCTAAACGAAGAGATCCAGACCTCCCTCTCCCCAGCCATTTGGGCCAGCTCCTACGGGGGAATCCCAAGGCGTTCCCAGGCCAGCTGAGAGACATAGTCCCTCCAGCGTGTCCTGGGTCTTCCTTTGGGTCTCCTCCCGGTTAGACGTGCCTGAAAAACCTCACCAGGGAGGCGTCCAGGAGGCATAACCAGATGCTCGAGCCACCTCAACTGGCTCCTCTCGATGTGGAGGAGCAGTGGATCTACTCCGAGCCCCTCCTGGATGACTGAGCTTCTAACCCTATCTCTAAGGGAGAGCCTAGACAGCCTGAACCTAACAGCTGAGAGACCTGAGGGTTGAACGCCTTCTCCAAATCCACAAAACACATGTAGATTGGTTGGGCGAAGCATCACGCACCCTCCAAGGACCCCCTTAAGCAGGGGTCCCCAATCCTGGTCCTGGAGGGCCGCTATCCAGCAGGTTTTGTGGTTTCTCTGCTCAAACACACTTGATTCAGTGGTTGAATCACCTGTGCAGTAGCTCATCAAGCTCTGTTGAAGCCTGCTAATCACTTCCTAATTGAAATCAGGTGTGTTGAAGCAGAGTTAACTAAAACCTGCTGGATACCGGCCCTTGAGGACCAGGATTGGGGACCCCTGCCCTTAAGGGTATAGAGCTGGTCCCGTGTTCCACACCCAGGACTGATGGTGCTGCATCAGTTGTGGCATTTAACAACCTCTCTCTTTTTCTTCAAAATTTTAATTTTGAAGCGAAAACTCCTCCCAAAACTTTTACAACTCCTCCAGCCTTGGGTGTTTAAGAGTCCAACACCCAAGGCTGCGTTCGCCATCTGAGAAGAGCCGAGAGCTTGTGACAAACCTCAACATGTTTGAGATGAAGACTAATGAAGAGAGATGCTCTAAATCTCCTCCTCTGGGTCACACTGGAGGAAAAAAGGAACAGACACAGTTTAGGTTGCCCTAATTTTCCTCTCTAAGTCTCAGAAAGAAGAAGCAGCCGTCTAACAGCACTTCTGGGAAAACTTTGCAGAAGTTGCTGTAGGAGTCAGACCTCCCCTGCAGACATCATCATTAAACAAAACTCACTCGATTCTTCAAGTCATTTATGACTTAAATCTTTTATTTGCACAGCGGTGTGAAATTAAAAACAACAGGATTTTACTTTTGTAGATAAACTGGAGCTAAAATAAGAGGAAATGAGCATGCAGCAGAAGAACTGCTCTGTCACCATCAGCTCATTCATTACACAGAGAGAAAATCTGGCAGAAGCTGCACGTCAGAGAGTCAGGATCCTGGAAGGTACTGAAAGAGTTGCACTTTTTAAAAAAAATGACTTTCCTGATGGAGGCAGGCGCTGCAGAGGATGACGAGTGATGACTAAGGCCGGAGGTGAACAAGAAGCAGCTTTCTGAAACCTCTTGGCTTCACAAACGGAGGACAAAGCAAAACGCTGCAGACTGCCGACGGAGTCAGAGCTAATTACCTGATTGGTAGATGAGCATTTATTAGGCTTTTTCAAAATGAAGGAGTTTGCTGAGTCCCATCTATAAACACCTGGAAGCTGCCTTTTAACAAAATCAAGAACAGTTCTTCTTTTAGGAACAGGGAAGGTTTAATGCCTTGCTCAATGACAAATTGACATATGTGGGATTTTCTGCATAAAGATGCTGTATATCAAAATTGATAGTTTATGGTTTGACTTAGAAGGAAAACAAACTTCCTAAAACTATTTAATCAATTTTACATAATTTAAGGAACCAGAGTGTTGTAGGATGGATCCCGTGGCTCCTGGCAGAGAATTCTGATGTTGTGTCCTTGGTGCACCATTTTCAGGAACTAGAAGTGAGCCGCATCAAAGACGGCAGGATTTGGAGACTTCCTGATATTTGGACATGTTGCCTCTGATTGGCTAACAGCAACACGACTCTACCACTGACTCTGTTTGCTCTGCAATGTTGATGTTTTATCTCCACAAATAACACAAGCCTGGAGGAGTTCTGTCGTGTTGCTGAGTTGCTAATGCTAACGTTAGCTTCTACTAGTTGAGACGTTCTCTGCTGTTTCCTGGATGCTAAACCAACAACAGCCTTCCCCGTCGTGAGTCAAGATGGGTGAGTCCATGAATGTTAAGTGACAGTGTGATGTCACTCTGTCAGGCTTTTTAAATCCTATCGTTTCACTGTCTATTTTCTATCAGAAGCCAATGCAGGAGCTAGGTGTAGGAGACTATGTTCATGTTCAGCCTGCATGAAAAACTCAGAGTGATCGATTATAATCAGAAATAAGATTTAGAAAATGGGTTTTCAGTGATCCACACCTTTAATATGAAAATGGGATTGAGAGTTTTTGGATATGCTTCTTTTAAATGTGATGCTAGTTACTTTATTATTTAATGCAAGAAGGAAAAAAATACATTTCTTGAAAAAAGGTATTTATTTATTTATAATATGAAAAATATAAAAATTTAACACCCTCTTGAGTTATTAGGGGCAAAAATGTAAACTTCTAAAAATTGCTTTAAAATCAGTAGAGATTGTTGTTTTTCTGCTTCTTGGGCTTAAATCTTCCAATCAACTTCAGTTCTGATCCAAACTGTCAAATATTCAATATTAACCTGAATTTTAACCCTTTATGTGCCAGCTTGATTACACGATGCTAATTTTTGAGGAAATAAAAACAAAGGATCTGTTGTACAAAAAACAAATTTTGGGTGACTGAGATATTTTTAATTAGCCTTAGATTTTTCAAGACTGTGACAAAATATCACCTTAAATGTGTTGTTACTTTGTGTGTTAACAGATTTAGCATTAAACCATCTAGAGTCATTTCAGGACAAAACATCCCATTGACTTCCATTAATATTAAATCAGTTATATAGAGGCTAAAAACCTAAACAGAATCCCAGGCTGAGAGTTGTGACTTCAGTGTCTGAGGAAATGTTCAGAGTGGTGGCAGCTGAGGACGCTGGCATCAAGGTGTCTTTGCATTATTTACCTGAACATGCGCACATTTCATCCACTTGCAAACACAAAGCTCTTAATGCTTTGACTTGAACATCTATACCGTGATATTCTTAGAGGAAATAAACTTAAATACAAGTCACAAAAGAGCAGTTGTGTGTTGACAGAATAACAAATAGACAGGTAAACAAAAAAAGGGAAGGAAAAGTAAACCTGTCAAGAAGGCAAGACACAAAAGAGACGAAACCCAAATTAATCAGCATGTGAGTGACAGGAGAAAGAGAAAAACAGACAAAGACATCAAATAAAGGGACGACAGCATCAATGAGTGGGATAATAAAAGAGAGATGACATATTCTGCTCCTCTAAACATTATGTACTCTGTTGCTGAGGCAATAGAGCAATCTGATGAACTGTTCTCCAGAGAACTGGCTGAGTGGTATTCATCTTCATCGTGAGACAGAACCAATAAACTCCACGGTTTTCTTCTGCCTCTGAATTTAGAAAACAGAAATTGGTCTAAGATTTAAACGCAAATATAGAGCTCAATATAGAACTGAAATCCTTTAATTCTCAAATTCTGTATTTCACATGCTGGAGGAAACCCCAGTTCTCCTTGGATTCCTTACAGGTGTGGGAAACTCGTTTAATCAATACATTTGCAGTGGTCGCTGGTAGGAATGAATGCCTTGCAAGCAAAAAATGCCCACAATTTTTATGGATCAGCAAAAGATGGCAGGATCTGGACTCTTATTTCCTGATATTTGGACATCTCGTCTAGGATTGGATAACAGCAATGCGACTCTACCACTGACTTGCAAAGTTGATGTTTTATCTCCACAAATAACACAAGCCTGGAGGAGCTTCTGCTGTGTGGTGGAGTTGCTAATGCTAACAGTTAGCTTCTACTAGTCGAGACGTTCTCTGCTGTTTCCTGGATGCTAAACCAACAACAACCTTCCCCGTCGTGAGTCAAGATGGGTGAGTCCATGAATGTTAAGTGACAGTGTGACGTAGATCTGTCAGAATTTTCAAATCCTAGTGTTTCACTGTCTATTTTCTATCAGAAGCCAATGCAGGAGATAGGTGAAGGAGACTATTTTCATGTTCAGCCTGCAGGAAAAACTCAGAGTGACTGATTATAATCAGAAATAATCATTAAAAAATGTTTTTCAGTGAACCACACATTTAAAAGTCTCAAAAAGCATCATGTTTAAATACTTTTCATGACAAATGAAAAAAGTTTTTTTCTCAGATATTTCTGCAGATGAAGATGAAATAAATACAAATAATCTACATTTTTCTGTGAGATTGTACTTTTGTGCAGAAAAACTAAATCAGATGTATAAAAATGTCCGTCTCCAGCAGCACTTGGCAGCAGGAGAGGTAAAGCTTTCTGTAATTCAGCACCGACAAGCAAAATGGCACATAGCTTCTAAAATATTTTTTTCACACATCTTTAGTGGCCAAACCTGCAACTAAGACTTCCAAAACGATGTTTTAGCAAAGCCTCTTCAGAGATAAAATATCACATTAATGCATTAAACTATTTAGAAACATCTTTTTTTAAGGTCGACGCTGGTCTTCTGCTTCCTGTGACTATGCTCCCAGTGAAATCAATTTAACATTTTTTGACAAAAAACACAAAAATGGCCTCCGTTATCTTTCATTAAAGCTGGCACTGTGGCAATCTCTTCCTGCCAAGGTCTGGAATGAGGCTGCAGTGCTGTGGAGAGGATGAATAGGGAGTCTTGGGATTGACTAAAATGCTTAAAACATATTGTATGTAAATTAAATTAGTATCAGAAACACACGACACTGAAATTAAATCTAAACTAGAGCGACTATAGATGAGAAAAAAATTAGACCTGACATGTTTTCTTGTTCAAGTTTGATGAGAAAAGCACAATAAGTGTCATTTTTTCAGCGCTTGAGTCGCTTCAAGGTCAGCGTATTGGTTTAACATTTTAATGTAACTCATCCTCTAATATGGAAGAGCTGCATATCAATTTATCAGTCACGTTTGAACAAAAAACACACGTTTACTCATTTAAAAACACAAAAAGGTTTGCAGTTTGAGTCTTAAACACCAATCTGTGCTGAAAACTGACAGCTGGATCAAAAGCAACAAAAAAATCACGTGAGTGCATGTGTGTGTGTCTTTAAACAATGTAACAATGGCCAATTTTATGCTCTTGAACCCTCTCCAAACACTCATAAGCTCTGTGAGCAGCAGACAACATCTTGCTAAATAACCACTGACAGGCGCAGCATTCAGCCATAAAATGCTGCTCGAGGAGCAAAAGTGTTTCTTTTACAGCTCAGCCATCAGTCCAGCCAGCCAGGCTTTATGCCTCATCACTTCAGGGAGCAGCGCTGAGGTGTCATCAGGGAGTTTGTAACTCAGCTGGAAGCTCTGATGCACTCCTCTGCACAAAAGTCACATAAAGGAGCTCCACAGAAAACATAATTATGAGCGTCGTTACGCTGAACGGCATTCCTGCTAGCTGACAAACACAAACATCTGGTAACATGAAGTTTAAACTATCAGAGGTTTGATGTCAGCTCATGGTGAAGCTATTAGATTCTAATGAACTCTATTAATTAGACTTGGTTATAACTTAAAGACTTCCATCACTATTCTAATCGACAAGAAGAAATTCAATGCAATAAAACAGAATGCATCAAATTGTGGTGAAATAAGACTCAAAGTTGGAAGTGTTTGGTTTTTATGATGATTTTACTTCCTAAAGGGATATTTTGGCCATTTTGAATTACTTTACCAATATCTTCCTGTACAGCCCTTGCTCAGAGAAATAGAGTTACAGAACTGATGAGTGGAGGGGCGGAGAATGAGAGGATTACGAGTCTTAGTCATTATTTTTCACGGTATGTAAACATCTTGCCTCTGATTGGCTAACAGCAATGCAACACTTCTGCTGCCTTGGTTTGATCTTCTTCCTTGGGTAAAAAGTGCAACGTTGATGTTTTATCTTCACAAATAACACAAACATGTGCCGCCATGTTGTGGAGTTGCTAATGCTAATGGTTAGCTTCTACTAGCCGAGACACGCTCTGCTCTCTCCTGGCTGCAAAATCAACACAGCCTTTTGCAGTTGCAAGCTAACGTGGGTGGGGTCATGACTTTTTTTGGCTTTTTTTGACCTGATCGTTTTCCCGTTTGTTTCAGAGAAGCTAGATTTAGCTAGCATAGAAATCTAGACAGACAGTAGCCAAAGCAAAATGATTTTGCTCTACAAGTCTAGCCACACTCCATAGGAACCTCAGCAGGCCAGACCAGTCCTGTGCATTGCTAATCACATTGCAGGCAACTATATTCTTGGAACTGTTTAAGACGGCAACTTGGTGCCATGTTCTTGGCTCCAGCTAGCCTTTAGCTTATCATTCTTGATGGATATAAAAGAAATTAGACAGAAAGAAGCAACAGAGACTGATGAAGACCTTATTTTTTTTCTGTTCCATGTTGACAGGGATCAGCAGGAAACGTTTCCCTGTATCAAACTCACAACGCTGCCAAAACAAAATGCAACAGGGAGATCACTCAAACGGGAACTGAGACACCGAGCTGTCCGATTAGTGGGAATGAGAGCCTGTCTGAAAGGCGATGAAGACAAGTGAAGAGTCGGGCCACAGAAGAAAAGAATGACACGAGAGTGTGAGGGAGCGATAAGCAGGAAAGACAGTTACATGGGAGAGCAGAAGGTGAAGGAGACGGTGGAGAATTGGAAGTGATGAGCTGTGAACGACTGGAAAGGTGAGAGAAAATAAAGAATAGTGATAAAGAGCAGTTTCTTTTAATCACTGCTTTTTCAGAGGTGTTTAGGCGCAGGAAGGGAGGATCAACACACTTAAACCGCTTCCTGGAGATGTTCTGTCATTTCCTCTGCTGCTCGTGTGAAATCACACTAAAGAGGCAACTCTTTTGTTTTGTTTTTGTCTCCAGTTGAATGGTCTGTAAATTTCCCTTCCTGCTCTCAGGCTGTTACAACGCAGCGCATCACTCAGACCTCTTTACGCCGCTCTTTTATTCTCCTGTTCATCTACTCATCTGCTTTAAGAAGGTGACTGTCAGGAGTTTGGGATCTGACTAAAAACCAGACAGTTTTGAAGCAGCAGATGGGATCGGACACAACTTTTAAACTGCTTCAAAAGATTTATTTAAATAATATGGAATAATAATCCCAGTGGTGTGGTACATGAAGATGTTTTTTTTCCTCTGTGAGCTAAATCGGGTGTTTTAGTTCTGGATATGAGCACATTGATGTAAAACAATAGAGCTGCATCAGAGGACGAGTCAGAAATGAAATATGAAACCTGGAATAGAAAGTAACAAAAAAGTAATCAAATTCAATAAAATTATGACTAGAACATGAGTAGATCTGATTATCTACTCTTAAAAACAGTCCTTAAACTAAAGAAAGAATGAAGATGACATTTAGTCCAGTGATTAGGCTCTATCATCCATCATATTCACTCATCCATTGTTCCCCTTATAAGCATAACCCAGACAGACCCCCCTCTCCCCAGTAAAACACTCCAGCTCCTCCTGGAGGATCGAAGGCTGTTCCCAGGTGGAAGGGTCCCAAACCCAAGGTCTGCTACGATCTTGTGGTCGGGGACAACGCTTATGGTGGTACGCCCAAACGTTACACCAGTAAGTTCTTGGATATTTTTTATTTTCAGAATATAAGTTCAACTTCACATGCGTATAGGTCGATCTTGCCAGCGGTGATCCACGGGTGTCCCTTGATCGTGTCACCAACCCTGCATAAAACACTTCCTAGCCTCGTCCTTTCGATGAGGAGGAGTAGAGGGCCCAGTCAGATCTCCTCACCTTATCTCAAAATCAGAGCCTGGCCACCCCAGAGATGAAGCTGACTTCAGCTGCTTGCATCAAGGATCTTATGTAGATCTTGCTCTTTTGGTCCAACTCTAACGGCCATAGCTGAGGCTGGATCATAGACGGACCAGTAAGTTTGCCTCAGCCTCTTTTTCACCAGAACAGACCAGATCAATGTCCTCATTACTGGAGATGAAGTCTTGTCCATTTGTTCACCTCTCACTCCATTCTCTAAAGAACAAGGTAATTGATCTGCTTTGCTTGAGGCAAAGACTCACTCCCAACCTGGATGGAGCATTCCAACATTTTCCAGTCAAGAACCATGGTTTCACACTCGAAGTGATGTTTTAAAGTCCTTGAAATACTTGAAACAAACATGAACAAACATGAACACAGACACGATACAATGCCATTGATGCACTCTCACTATGAATTAACGTTGAAGAAATCTATGAAGTTACCTAAAAAGTCAACCGTGTTGGTTATGAGCACAACGTCAGAGTAGAACCGAGTGTTTAAACTGAGAAGCAGGATTCTTTAAGGATGCATTTAGTCTCAGTGTGAAGAATCATCAAGCTTCTCAGTGACGCGGCGCAGCTGATGTGCAGCTTTTTGCCTCACGGTGGGAAACAACCACAGCTGCTGTTCTTGCATTAAACTACAGCACGCTGAAGAGCGCCCTCCCTGCTGCCGTACATGCTCAGTGTAACAAATGAACACCTGCAGCCCTCCACCTCCTCCCCACTCCTTCTCCCTATAGAATAGACCTCCTTTCTTTGCAGTCCATTTTTTACTTCTGACTTTTCTGGGTCGTCTCTTCAGCTCAGAAGCACACCAGTGATTTCTCTTTTTCGTCAAATTCTCCCAGTTTTTTTTTTTTGTCTGTACTGTAAGTCTTCCCTTTGACTTCAGCTCTATAGGTAAAGCTGCCTCGTTTTTTTGGCTCTAGACATCATTAGCCACATCCACAGAAGTCCTGCAGGCTGAAATCCTTCTGCTACAATATTTTTATTCTATGTAAATACTAGGGGTGGGACTCGATTAAAAAAATTAATCTAATTAATTAGAGGCTTCGTAATTAATTAATCTCGATTAATCACATTTTAATCGTTCAAGAAAATTTGTCCCAAAGCAATTTTTTTAAAATAATGAGGCAGAAAAGCAAACAATAACTTCAAGGCGTAATTCTGTGATGGAAATATGTGCTTTTCTTTCATCCGTTATTGAATTTTATTGGCTTTTGTGTGGCCTGATAGGAATCATGGCAAAGAAATGGAATTGGAAAACCATGAAAGGAAAGAAAATGGATAAAAGGATGTGACAAAGCTTGACTTTTTCCTCTCCATGCTCTCCTGATGTCACATATGTGTCTAAATGAGCAAAAATCTTAGAAAATATCTATAATATGATGAGGAACAGGAAAATAACTCCCTAGATTTGAAACGGCCCTCTGTTGTTTAAAGGTGTCATCACCTATAATACCGTGGGTATCTACATCCTATTATAGTCTTTTAGACCATTAAAGTAAATTGTATTGGAAAAATAAATAAAAAATGTGATTTTTTAGTCCTTTATTGTGAAGGGCATATTTTCTCGCGAGATCACACACACGCGATATTTCGGCTGTCTCGGACGCGTTGATTGGTGGAAGGAAGCAGGAAGCAGTTTCAGCGTCTCGCTCCAAAACAACAAAAGTTATAACTGAACCCGACCTGGCAGTGACCTACGGGATCTAACCGTGTATGTATGAGCCCGAGCCTCGCCTCGTGCGTAATGGCGCCCTCGCTTGTTGTTGAGTTGGGACAAAGCAAGCTAACAGCCAGGCATCGACTCTTATGCTGTTGTGAAGATGGAGTGCGCGTGCTCGTGGGGTGCATGTGAGCTGGTTGAAGAAGGCAAGATTAAACAAACGCGTCAATGTTAAAAATCAGCTTTTTAGCCATTGAAAAATCATTAGGAAGCCATTATAGACATTTTTTCAAGTGGAAAAGTGGAAATTTCAGGTGATGACTCCTTTAGTATAATAAAATAAAAAGTTACACAAATGGACTGTGATTCATCTCCATGGAAAATCTCCAAATCGCATCAAAGATGAGGATGAGATGATGATCCATTTAATTCTGTTGATTGAATGGATGGAATCTGTGCAAAAATAAAAATCTGATTTATGAAATATATGATTTTAATTACACCTTTTGATCAAGGACATTTTTTTGTGCTGAGGGTCCCCAATGTTACTTTTTATTTTAAAAGAGACCTCCAAGGGTTTTAATTCATGCTTGAACATCAACGACAGTTTTTGATACTCAAAACTAATGTTTTGAAACTTTATTTGAGTCAATGATTTCTCCCTTTTAATAAAAAAAAATATGTTAGAAAGTTTATGTTTCATATTGTTGGAAAGCCTCTTCAATGATGTAAAGCAACAGGATGTCACATGCCTGGTGTGGCACCCACACTTTTAGCTGTGTTGCTTTATCTTAAGATAATTACAATTTTTATTTTGTGGTAAACATGACATGAATGAATCCCAGTTATCTTCGTCTCACCATTTAGGCTTTTCCATTAGAACTGATTTAAGATCCATCACGTTGCTCCTCACTATTTGATCATTTTAAAACCAAATTTCATGCAAAACAGCTGATGAATCATTCATTTTTGGCTGGGCAACTAATCAAACAATTTTCTGTGAGAAGACAATTTCATAGAACTTTAATTCCTGCTTAATCCAGCAGAATCATCATTCTTTTGTTTCTGTTCAGGTTAGATTTGATACTTCCATTCATATTAAAGTACTTCAGGACATAATTGATCAATAGATTTATTTTTTAAATATTTTTACATTTTAAAAAACTAAGGGGAAACTGCAACACAACATTGTGAAAAAGTCTACGTACTACATATTTAAAGCCATACTATGCAACTTTTTCATAATTTTAAATCATGTTCTTGAGCCAGTTTGTGTTAAAATGACCCTTTACAGGGTTAATGAAACGTCAGACCCCCACCGCCCTCTGTGGCCAGAATACCTCAGTTGCAACTTCAGAGTGCCGGTCCGGTCCCTGCTGGACTTAGTAAAGTGGAGCTGACATGCCTGGTGCTGCAGTCTGCTTCCAGCATGTTTCCTGCATGTTTTAGATCATGAACACAGCTGATTTGTTTGATTTAGTGATGAATCGCTCCTGTAGACACTAATGAAGGCTGAGGAGACATTTCAGCAGTTAGATTAAGGTGTTAAAAAGACCAACGCACAGCGAGGAGATAAGTTTCACTTTTGCTTTCACTAACGGACACTAGGGGGTGCTAAGAGCAAGCCAAAACTGCAAAGTATCCCTTTAAATTTGCTTTAGCTTAAAACCAGTTAGCATTAATATAAATACATGTGTGTTATACATCTTCTGCAAAGCTGTTATGAATGTAGAAATGTTCTTTATGCCTGCTTTTATCAAAAAACAAAGGATGAAACATTTTGTGTAAAGCAAATAAAGTCGAGCTTCTCCTCAAACCAGATTGAAGCTAATTTAGAACATTTATCACGTTGTGTTTGAAAAAGTGGGAAAACCCACAACTAAAAGCAGAACAGGAGAAAGTCTGGAGGCGCCACCAGATCACTCCAGAAAACGACTTTTCCTGTAAACGTCTATTATTTTAGGGTCACTTTTCCCTTCGGGTGAGCTGGTTTGATGCTGACGTCGAGTCGGGCTGAAACGTGTCAGATGGGCTGAACAGGTTGTCATGTCTTACATTTACTACTCAACACAGGTGATTCATCTCCACAGTCAGTCTGACACCTGAGCTGCTAGATAACACAGACAGACGGCAGAGCGGAGCGCTCAGATCCACACAGGAGTTCAAACAAGCTTTTTTTCCCATTTTATATTCTAGAAAAATTAAGACCTGTCCTTTAAATTATATGATATTTTTATTATTTTTTTAATATAAAATAATAATATTTTAATATTTTTTATTTCTTGATATGAGATATTGAAGAATTTAATTTTGTGCAATGATTTTTTTTTGTTAATTTAACTTAATTCTTGAAAGTTTAATTCATTGATTTTGCACATTTTTCTGTTCTTTTTTTGCTTCTTTTGCTTCTTTTCTGTTCATTTAATTTAGTAAATTTCAAATACAACTCATTAGGTATTTTTGCATGTTTTACATGCTGCACATATTTCCAGATTGATTTAGTTTTTATTACTATGGATTTCTTTTGCAATAAAGCCAAATGCTTCAATAACCTTGTACAAGGATTTAAAGGATTTTAATTTGCTTCCCTGCAGAATCACATCTAGATTTATTGCCACATTAATTTTTCAGTTTATGCAAACCAGAACGTATGACTTGGTGCAGAAAGCTGGAGTCACATCCCAACAGGGTGCAACGATACATGCAATTATCACAAAAATAACAAACATGTAAATAAAGATGCACAAAATAAGGGTGGAAGCAAGAAAAAGAGCTGGAGATGGTATTCTAATGAGTTCTAGAGAGCGGATGGGAAGAAACTGGTGCTCAGTGGTTTAAAGAGGCTTTAATGTTATTGTTGTAAGCAGCCAAAACCTTTGAGAACCAAACAGCCAATGATTGCATTCAGAAAATAAAGTTTGAGCAGGTTTTGAGCAAAATGAACTATGTAAGCAAAGGAGATCCAGACATTAGTCTGTTTTATGCGCACAGCTAAAGAGGCCTTAACCCAACCTTAACTAGTTGGATTGAACAAATGTTGCCAACATATGAAAGAAACAGCATCAACTTGTATTATTCTACATTTCTGCCATCAAGTTAAGAAATCAATGGACTGTGTGAGTCACTTAGAAAGAGATCAAGATTATCTAAACACCACATTCAGTCTCTTAGCTGTCAATCAGCCTCTAGATTATTGGTGAGCCAGCTGAATGTCCAACCTAGAATGATTATTTATACCTATTTCACCAATTATTGTGAAGTGCAATCAAAATTCTAGAGAAGACTCACATCAGAGTCCCAACCACTGCTTTCAAAACAAATTCAACATATCGCTTCACTTCCAATTTATTTGCACAAATCAGAACATCCAGAGAGCTAGTGATGAGATTCAGATTTGAACGTGGCAGCCCACAAACCTCCTCTGTGCACACACCGTTAAAGGAATATGACCACAAGCTGCCCAGACTCTCTGGAGTGTGTTCTGAGATTCTGCATCTCGTGTGTGTTTCTGTCTGGATCCTTTCAATCTCTCCACCAGATGGACGCCAACGCCAGCTGTGAACCCAGTCTCAGAGAGCAACGGGAACAGAGAGAAAACAAGTGCCGAAGCAATTAAGAGGCAATTTGAGAAGGAATGACAGAATTAACCTGCAAACAGGATTTTTAAACCACGGAGGGCAAACGACTCCGAGAGAGCGAACGCCTGACAGAGAGATGCAGACAGAGAGGAGGAGAGTGAGAATTAACCTGCAATCAGGCTTCTATTTAGCTGCAGTCAGCCACAATCAGCAGCCATATTAGCATTTAATTAGCGTGAGAGCCACAAACCACGGCCTGCCGCTCCGCTCTGATTACCTCATCCACCGGCGTCATGTCTGAGTGTGAGTGTGGAGCATCAGCTGTGTGTTTGTAGGAGCTAGAACCACATGTCTGTGCTGGAGTAGCTGCATCCGTACGTATAAACCGAAAACCCAATCAAAGAGCAGGAGTTATAAAGGAGCTTTCACTTTTACAACCTTTCATTTTCAGTGTTTATAAACTGAGTTTACCTTAATAATGTTTTCATTTAATAACTAAATAGTATTTTATCACTCAAAGTCACACAACAAACTTGATGAAAATCTATTTTTGAATAATTTCACATGATTTTTTACTCTGATTTTGAATTCCACCGCAGTAAACGTCACAAAATTAGCAACATGGTGGTATTTAGTAAGGCTACTCTATAGAGTGACAGGAGCTGCATTGATCTAGGAGTAGCTGCGCAGATTACATCATGGGTGTTGTGAATATTATCAATAAGGTTTTAAAAAGATCTGGGAGCTATGATTAGCAACAGCTAGTTTGACCTTTCACCGCCTGCAAGTGGAATATCTGAAAACAAACAATAAAACAACATGAATGAAGGAGATTTTGGATGCACGCATTTGTGATGCTGCAATAGAAAAAGTCTGTTGTGGTTTTCTTTTTGAGGGGGATTTTTCAACAGAAACTTCATCTAGAGAGGTAAAATGTTGTCTGACTTTCTAACGGTCTTGGGAAACGACATTGGGATCTTTTCTGGACAATTTCCTTCCTTATAATTTCCTTAGAGCCCCGGGCAATTTGAATTGAGCTGCGCTCAGAATTAGCCGATAGCATTAGACATCTGGTTACGTACATGTCAGTCACAGAGCGAGCGCTCCACTGTGGAAGTACCTGGACTGATGCAGAGTTGATTACAATTCTTATGTACAAGTAGTTTTTAAAATATGAATAAACAGCATAATGTGAGAATAATAATTGTAAAACAATGTGTTTTAGTAGAGGCGTTGCTTCCAGCCGTAATCATGGAAGTAGGGAGAGGGGCTTAAAGTGTGATTTATATTTTCGCCTCTAGATGGTGCCGTTTGACCAAAATAACTTGATTTCTGCTTTAAAAATCACATTACAGATTTTTCGTCACCTTTTACCCGGCCTTTCCACCGGATATGCAAAGAGTTGTACACTGCTAATAGGTGCCGTTATAGTCAGGTAAAAGAACATAAAATAAACGACAGGCCATTTAGATACATGCTGCAGTATTTCTCCTTGCTTGTTATCGCGTGAACTGATGAAATCACATGTGATCTTGCAATTATCCTGCGATTTTGTGACCTCGCGGGACCAGCTGAGTCGAACACTTTCGCTGCCAGTCCGTGCCTAAAATACTCTCGGTGGGACGAGACACACCGCTGAGCTCGCGGGGAAAACGTATCTGTTATGCGTCGCTTACGCATCCATGTGAAAGCCCAAGTTAGAAAAATGCCTTGTTAAATTTAGACATTTAGAGATTTTCTTTGCAGTGTAGAGAGAAATGCAAACTGCTGACATGATCTTTTTTCTGCTTTTGCACAGAGCCACCTTGCTGCCTAAGACATGAAAAAGAGACGCTGTACTGAAACTAAACTCTGGATCTGGATGGTTGACACGTATGTGACATGTATGAGAGACGTGTGTGACATGCGTGTGTGAGACATGCTGACATAATATTCTATAAACGTTTCACAACCACCACTGTCTGTCTGAGCAGAGAGTTCACTTCCACTGAAATAGAGCTCGAGGAGCAGCAGATCCAGGTGATAATTACCTGAAGATTCTTTATAACATCCAGCTTCTTGTCACCTTGACAGTTCTAAAGGAACAATGCTATTTTTAAAAAAAGGAGCTGTGACAATCTCCCTGTAGCAAAAATAAACATGTTAGAAGTTTTTGTCAGATTATTTTAGCATCTAACATCTACAGGTGAGGGAAAATGGAATTTCATATCATCTCAGTCTTTTTTTGTTTTGGCCTTTTTTCTAAACAAATAAGAAGTTAAAGTCTTTTAATCTACCCACAATGACAAGAATTTAGTTTTTTACCAATATTAAAAATAATGTTTAGGTGTGTTATCTGATTATTAATAATAATAATAATAATAATAATAATAATAATAATAATAATAATAATAATAAAATAAAAAAACATAAAATAATATTTTTAAAATAAATTATTTTATTATTATTATTAATATTTTAAATAATAATAATATAAAATAATAATAATAACATTTCTATAGCTCAAATACACTTTGTGCATAATATTACTCATAAAGCATTTTTACTAAATCATGTTTGGTGTAATGAAAAATGTCTGAGGTTAAAGGTCAAACACAATCCTATTGATCAACATCTAAATGATAAAATATGGAAGACTGTTAAAGGTGTAGTTTACTCATTTATTCAATACATTTTCAGTGTTCTCTAGTGTAAATCAATGCCTCATGAGTCATATAAAAAAAGGTTATGATGTTCCTGCTCTGAGATGCAGAAGTTTGCTGGTTTTGCTGGTGCAGACATGGGCTGAAAACAGCAGGATTGCTCATTATTATTAATGATATGCACACACCTGGCTTCTGATTGGCTAACAGAACACATTCAGCCATGTTGCAAAGTCACTATCACCAAGACACGCTCCACTCTCTCTTCTAAAAATAATTTAAAAGCAGCCTTACTGTGGGGGCGGGCGCGAGCCATGATGGGCGAGGCCATGAATGCAAATTCACAGTGTGACATCACAGTGTGAGGATTTTCAAATCCTAGCATGTCAATTCATCTATCAGAAGCTAATGCAGTAGATAGGTGTAGGAGACTGTTTTCATGTTTAGCCTGCATGAAAAACTCAAGGTGACTGATTATAATAAGAAATAATCATTAAAAAATGTTTTTTCAGTGAACCACACCTTTAACTTAGCAGGTTGTGAGTCACTTTTTAAATTATATTTATAAAATTGCTGTATTCTCTGTGGTTCAACTGCACATCTCTGTGCTTTTTAGTTGCACCATTCAGCACACGCCATAACCTCATGATAATATCCACATATGATACAATTTCATTTAAACCTGTTTGATTTGGTGTGCTGTATTAAAATTTTCAGATGTAATAATATTGATAATAAATGAATGTAGTTTTTTTTATACTGTAAAATAACTTCATGTTAAAGATCACGGAGCACACATACAGAATGTTTTCATCTTTCATTCTGTTTGCTCTGGAAAATATAATCTACTGTTGCTGTTTTCCAGACAAGATTAGAGCGACCGGAAATCATCAGAAATATAATGCAGCCATAATTCCAGCCAGGATCAAAATGCATTACATCATCAGAAGCAACCAGTTTGAGGACAAACCTGATTCTCTCAACAATCTCATCAGAATCAGACACAAACACGCTGTTTACAGGCACGTACACACGGAAGCACCTACATCATCAGGAAAACAGAAAATAAAAACAAAAATAAACATTTTTATTTTCCAAAGCGGAACCAAGTTTTCATCTCAGCAGAAAATATGACAATTGTCGTTTATGATGCATACATTTTCTTCTAGAATTTTGTATTTGTCTGTTATGGTTTCTTCGTGTGTGTGCGTGCGTGCATGTGTGTGTGTGTGTGTGCGTGCATGCATGTGTGTGTGTGTGAACGTGCAGCCAACCCTAACCATTCAGGATCTGTTCAGCATGATTCTTATTTCTGAGTTGACAAAACACACATTGGGGATCCAAACCAGTTTATTGCCAAGCTCATGTTCCAGATTTAAAATAGTAAAATAATATTTAGCAGACGTGCACATCGTGCAGGTTATTTAATCTGATGTGCACATGTTGCTGGTAGACTTGTGCAGATATTGGTTTTCCAGCACAAGTGAAGAATAAACTTTGCCCTGTGGCTCCACATTTCTGAATGGATCCATCAATCTTGTTGCAGTAGTGTGCGTGTGTGTGTGTGTGTGTGTGTGTGTGTGTGTGTGTGTGTGTGTGTGTGTGTGTGTGTGTGTGTGTGTGTGTGTTCCCACTCACCACCATCATCCTCATCAAAGGAGTTCATACAGGGGAAGTAGATGGCGAGGGCCTCGAAGGACGCCGACAGGCTGATGCGGCTCTGTGATCTCTCCATGTAGAGGCCCGGTGTCGGGCCCGGGTCGGCCGGCTTGGCCAAGCGCGGCTGGGCATTCTTCACGCGGAGTACGGCTCGCGGCGTCTTGGATTGCTGTCAGCTGCCCCCCACGGCAGATCCACCTCACCCCGGAATGAAGAGTCAAAACAAAAGTGCCAACGCGCCAACACCGACTCAGGTCGGTGCACAAACTCCACAGTTTGGAGCAGAAGTTGATTTTTATGTTTCTGTATATTTTTGTAGGTCAGACAAGATGCAGGCTCCACAGGTGCAAGAACATCCCAAAAATAGAGCGACTGTAAGAAGATGCTCACTTTTTTGTGTAAATGCTGTTTCTATCTTTTGGAGCAGGGTAGTACCTCTCTATCTCCTTCATCTCTTCTCTTGTTTATTAGCTCCTTGTCCACATCTTCCTCTTCACCCCTCCAAGGTCCTCAGAAGTCAGAGCCTGCTGGACCTACTGGCATCTGTTGGTGGAATTTACCTGCATCTTAATAATAATCAGACGTGATCTTCCTCTTTTAATTCAGAACTCTGCCAACTCTACGTGTCAGTCTAGCATCCTTCCTCTCTCCGTGCAGTCGGATGCTTACGGATCCTGCTGAAGGAGGAATGAAGGGAGGAGATGATGATGGTGGAGGTGATGTTCACACCCAGCATGAGCTGTGCTGTCCTCCTGGATGAATCAAAGACTCTTGCTCCTGTCGTTCACCAATACTAGTTCCTCTTTGTGCAAAAGCTTCTTTTTAAAAACCCATAGGTGCCCGCTTCGTCTCTTATCAGGGGGAGCAACATCAGCTTCAGCAACAGTTGTGACTGAAGGACAATCTGTTGCTCCTCTTCCTGCCTGGAAGTGTTTGACATCTGATTTGTCTGCTGCTGTTGGAAATGTTCACAAGCTGGTGCTGCTCTCGGTGAGGTTGGACGACTTCCCCTCGCCTCCGTCAGTCCTGTGTGGCCCTGTTGCCGTGCCGATGCTCCTCTGTCTGCTCCAGAGACACCAAATGGACGGAGTGGATCAGAGAGAAAGAGAGGAAGAGGCTGCACAGTAGCACAGATTGGGTCTGAGCGGACTCATTCACTGGTGAGCAACACAGACAGAGAATGGGGGAAAGGGAGGGAGGATGGAGGAGAGAGAAAGGGAGGAGGGCCAGCAGAGGGGAGAGATAGCTGGCTGTTGGTGGCAAATGGACCAATCAAAATGAGGATGAGGGAATATGGGCGTGGCTAGGAGGGAGATGAGGCAGTGAAGGGCAGTCTAAGTTTATAGTGTCTGTCTCCGATCACAACCTCTTTCAAATGAGAATCATAGTAAGTAGACAATAAAATCAGAGGATTCATTACAATGACACATTTTTACCTAAAATAAAAACACAATAAAATGTCAAGGACACCCGAGACACAAGAAGCTGGGAAAACCCCGTCTTCCTACTGGATTACATCTATTTGGTTAATGTTCAAGAATAAAAAAACAACTAGAATCATTATGATCAAAAGGCATTAAAGGGTCACATGACTAAACAGATGTGATTCAGTTTAAAGGTCAAAGGTGAAAAGATGCTCTATTCACTCCCACAAAGGTAGTGTCTGCAGCTGCTGGAGTACCAGATCTGTTCATACGTAATAAGCTATAAACCATTTTTTCATCATTTAATTATCAATAATATTATTTTTTGTTGCTAAGATGTTGCAGTTTATAGAATTCTGCTCTAAATTAGTTTGAAATATTCATGGAGCAGGCAGCCGATAGAGAGTTCATGTCACTCGATGACCTTTTGAACCAAGGTCATCCACGAGGCTCCTGAGCTTCTGCATCATGTAAACTGTGCACGTTGTGCTGCTGGCGGCAGTAGTGCAGCAGACGATGTAGATGGCTTTTTTAATTCTCAGCAGATCACATGTGACATTGACCAGGAATGAAAGAGGTAGCGTATGAAAGTCTTTATGGTGTCAACACACCATGAAAAACAATGTATTTTGCATAAATATGGAAGTTCAGCTCTGAAAAGCAAAGCCAATATGATTCTCGTTAATGCACGTGTATTGTACAGCAGGGGGTGATACATATATGCAGAAATATTTTTTATTCCTAATTACAGTATGATTGCTTAATAAATAAATAAAACCATTAAACCATAATCCTACGTTGAATAAAGCCGTCTCGGTATTTAGAGCATTAACTGGGTTCACATTTCTCTTTGTGTTTTTTTTGTCAACATAAATAGAAAAAAATTCATCTACCAATCAAGCGTGAGCCATATAATTTAAATAAATTTAAGTTTAAGTTGATTACCTAACCCTTACAAGACTGATTGTTTTTGTGAAGCGCCTTGGGGGGTTGTAGAACCCTAAGAAGGCGCTATACAAATACAGGCCAGACCTCGGTAATTTTGACACTCTAGATACAGCCTTGGATGCGTGTGTCTCATGCTCAATTCGTGAGAGTTGGCAGCCCTTCATAGTCCCTGAATAAGACTGGTTAACTACCCATTAGTCCCTGGTTCATTACTCATTAGGTGTGTTTCCTTTATCGGAACTTCGGGGTAAATTTACAGGAAGTTCCCGACGTGCGCTTGTCTCCACTTGACCGGGCCGGCCTAACGGCCATTTTCCGGAACCTTCTGAGTGCTTGATCAGGAGTAGGTACTCGGAATGGCCCGATAAAAAGCCCGGTGAAGATGCTGGGCGGGAACGCTGCTAATTGGTTGTAACTCAGTCGGAAACAATGTCAACTCAGGAGGAAATAGGAAATGCATATATGTGGTGGGAACCGTTATTTATGAAAACACGAGTTGTTAGAGAGACGAGGGATGGAAGCCATCGCTGCATATAACAACATAGCAAACAGAAATGTGCCGACTATCGCTGCTTCCTCCATTGTGTCGATCTTTGTTTACTGCTTTTTGCACGTTTTGCGCTGATCGATGACGTAACTCACTGAGCAGCGGTCGTGATGTGCTGACGTTTCATCAAATTCCTTACAGGGCCAAATATATATGGAGACAGGACAGCTTAAAAGGACCGGGCTTCGGATCTCCCGGTAAGTTTCACGCTCACAGATTTACCCTGAAGTTCCGATAAAGGAAACGCACCTATTACCTCTTAAATCATTTCCTAGTAACAAAGCACAATTTTGTGTCTGTAAAGTGTTACCTCAGAACTCCTTCAGGCTTGTGTTATTTGTGGAGATAAAACACCAACGTTGCAGAGCGAATGGAGGCAGTGGAAGAGTTGCATTTCTGTTAGCCAATCAGAGGCAAGATCTCCAGATATCATGAATGATAATGAGTAAGACATCAAATCCTATAGTGTTCTGCATCCCCACTCCTCTGGCTCACTTCTACTTCCTGAAACAGGGGCACAAGGCATTCATACACACTAGAGGAGTGTATGCACTCATTTGGTTGAATTCCACAGAAAAATCTCCGTTGTAATTATGTAAACTCTACAAAAATTATATCAAAACACCAGTTTAGTCAGTGAAGCCCAACTTCCTGTGACCTATTTAAACTTTTAATGATGTTTTTACTGTGCTATCGAGGTCCAAGGGGGTGGAGTTTTCTTGCTTGTTTCATCAAAAATCCATTGTTGTTCTTGGAGAAATTACTTGCAGTTTTATTTTCTATTTTGCATTTAGAACATACAATTAAACTCTTGTATGATTTGCACATTTTGTTTTTTTTTTTCCCAACCAGCAAAACAAGTAAAAAAAAGTGTTTTGCATTTGCATCCTTCATGAGAAGAAAAGTAAATTTGACCTCTAATTTGTGAAAAAGTATTGGCTTTTTTTAATTGGTTATTTTTAGAAAAAAATTTTCCTAAGAACCAGAAACAAATCAGAAAGATTTGGAAAGTTTTATTTATCCCTTTGCTTTAAATGTGATCTACTCCTGACTTCTTCACTCCCTTTTGCTTTGTTTTTAATTCCGTTCTTTGCACACCTTGCTCCTGTTGTTTTGGCCTCCTGCATTTTGTGCAGAAGAAAGACAAAGGAGGGAGCAAACAGGCTGTGTAATCAACATTGCTTCATGGGGCTCCATTCATCTTTGTGCTTCCACAGATAGAAGCCATAGGGGACACACATGCACGCACACACACACACACACACACACACACACACACACACACACACAAACACGGACACAAATAAACACATACTGCACTGACTGAGACAAATGTGCAGCTTCACACAGGCGCACAGGGGAAATGTGGTGACTCATGTTTTTTTTTTCACACAGCCCTACACACACACACACACACTAAATGTATTAAGCATTAACATGTACACATAGGCAAAGGCTGGCAGAAATGATCAAGTTGTTTATGCGTGGGACTCTAGACTTTATTCTACCATGTCAGTCAGACAAATGACTGGTCAGAGAACAGTGAGTTACTAATACATCAGCGTGTATTTATTAAAATGTTAAAAGTGACAACTCTGATGTCAAGAGCCCCATAAAACATGAAAAACTAAAGTAAAACAGTCTGAAAAGTCTTGTCTGAAAGTTCTTAGCAACATCTCACAGCAGCAAGGTTCCTGCTATGAGCATCATCTTTATAGAGATGAGTGCTAACCTTATAGATTTACTGAATGTATTCAGAAAAAACAAGATAACAGAATAATATCTGTTCTAATATTATTCTAGCAGAACAGTACCACTTTAAAATGCAAATGTAATATTGTCCTGCAGGCCGTAGAGTTTTAGAAAGACCACTAAGGTGAGTGATGCGCCGTTTTTAGCTAACTGAACAACAGTAAAGCTCTTTGGACTTTGCTTCCTGCCCAGAATGTGATAATCCTCCTTTGTCTGACTGCCTGCCTTTATTTTTGGTTTAGCGTAAGCTGTGACGCACGTTTTACTGCTGAGGAGGTTTGCAAAATTTATCATATGCGGCCGTGTCCGCCCTCCTCTATCGACTTCTTAATCCACACACGCAATTAAAGAATAAACCTGCAGATTTAAGATGTGCAAATCTAAACTTTCTCTGCTTTATTCCAAAATGATGGTCACTGGGTTTTAGTTTGAGTTATCTCCGTGTTATTAAAGGCTCCTCACTCGCTGACGTCTTCATCCTTGCGCGCTGCTTCGAGTGCACCGTGGTCAGTGAAGTGCACCGGTATCGTGTTGACAAGCACTCGGCCGCTCACTGTGAGCATGCTGTCTGAGCACGCCTTATCACAGGAGCGTTGACCTTTTACTACTCTGTCCCGCCTTTTTCGTGTCACTGCCAGTCTCTCTTCTTTTTTTTGTCCCTCCATCTGCTTCTCTGTCAGACTTCTCTCTGCATTTGTTGTTTGTATGAATGTTTATCCAGCTGCTCCTGTACCATTTCCCTCTTTTATGTGAGTAAATCTGATTCTCTGACTTGTTTTAACCATCACATGCCTCCGTGCCTCATTTAATCTGCTTATTTATCCGTCTGTATCTGACATGCTGGTTGTTTTACCACCAATTTCACACGTCCATCTTCATCTGCTCTTTTTGACGTGTTTCTAAGCTCTTTCTGTCTTTATTTGCTGTTTGGTCTCCATCAGAATCAGTTGAGCTGACAGTAAAAAGAGCATTTCTTTCTCATAACAAGCAACAAATAATCTATTAATTTTGTACCTATTTGTTCACCTGTCTTAATGCTCAGCTGTATTTCTGTTAATCCCGTCATTTTCTGTTTAGGACAAGCTGCAGATTTATTTGTATGTACGTGTTGAAGAGACTTAACAAACAGAGTGTTCCCAGCTACAGTTTTCTTTTTATGCCTTTATAAAAATAGCACAAATGAAGCCGATCTTTAACCAAATTTAGTGCCTCTAACCCAGTTCCAAATCTCATCGTCGCTGAAAATTTGTCTTGCTATATTTAGTGTAATCCCTCTGACAGAAAAAAATGATGGAGTTGTGTAAAGTTCACCTTTTCTGTTTTTTTGTGCAAATCAAATCAAACAGAGAAAACCAAAGACCTTTCTATGGAGAACTGACTTCCTGCAACTCGGTCTCCTCTCGTGTTTGCAGATCTCTAAAACCAGCAATGCTTGGTTTATGAAACTCTCACATCACAAGGTTGACTAGCTGTGCTAAATAAGGATATATGTGTTGTAAATGTTAAACTCAATTAAGTTGGAGAAATCATAGCATGAAAATCAAAGCTGCCATATTTGATCCTATGCACTGAACAGGTAAAAGAAATTATGTTTATTTTTAAATAAAATCTATTGTTTTTTTAATCTTCATAATGATGGTAACAGTAATAATTATAATATTGAATATATTTTGCAGTTTTAAACTAAGATTTCTATGAAAAATGAAGGACAGCCAATCTCGCCATCAGCGATGATGATGATGAGAAGGAAGATGATACTGAGGCAGATCCTCAAATATATCTTATTGTAAAATAATCTAATATTCTATATTTGATCATAAATTGCATCTATTGTTCAATAACTTTCAATAATCTGTTTTTATAAAACTATAAATAACTATTGTTGTTTAATAATTATATTACTACAGTGATATAGTAATAATTCTAAAGTGTCTTATAATTACCTATACTACTCAAAAATAATGCTTAATTAACTTGTGCATGTTTTTTTTATTTTGGGATTTCTTTTGCCAGAACAGGCCCAGCGTCACTTGATTTTCTCTGATTTTCTTGCATGAAAATAAATATTTTTGAAAATTGTAACAAGAGAAGAAAACGTTTGGTATATACCACAATAACACCCTGTTGAAATGTTTTAATTTAAACTACTACACTGAGTGTCCTATAAAGGGTTAAGTGTGTTTCTTTTTATTAAAAAGAAAAAAAGACACATTTTATATTGCTTACTGAACAGCCTTTGTTCAGAGAAAGTGAACACTCAACTTTCAGGATTGATTAGCTAACGGCTAGTTGAGCACAGCCTTAAAACAGCTCCTATCTCAACATTTAATTGCTGATTATAGAGTTGTTTGATGAACATTTACACCATTATCAATTTTACATGATTTATCAACTTACATGGGTTATTTATGAACTTAAATGGGGATCCTAAGTCACACCCATCTACTCTGGTTTATGGGTCCCCTACAGACAAAAAAAATGAATGGGTGTCTATGGAGCTATAAGTTATTTTCTGATCTCTTTGATATGTGCTGTTATGGCAACGGCCTCTTGTGTGTGTTTTTGAATGTTTCTCTTCCCTCCATGTTTTCCAGAGGAGCGACTTCTGCACCACACCTCATGTGCTGAGAGGAGCTGTTCTTCAGCATCACGCCTCCTCTAGCATGCAGTCTGCACCCGCCTCCTCCCGCACTGCCTGGCTCCGCCCCGAACCGCCAGCTGAGGAGCATCACAATCAGCTGCTGGGAGAACAACAACACACACAACATATGTGTGATCCAGGGCGAACCAGAAAATAACTTTTATAGCCGCGTTCACTTAAAGTCATTTTTTTTCAGTCAGGGGACCCATGAGAGAAAGGAGGAGACTAGGCTCCCTAAACTTCCTGCAGCAGACAAATGCGGGACCTCCATCACTTCCAGAGGACAAGCCCGTCAGGAATTTCTTTCAATTTCTTCCAACATAGGCATCTGATGTGAAACTGACATTATCATAGAGGTTTATACAGTAATGTGCACAATAATTAGAAGACTGGAGCTGTTTTAACGCTTTAGTCTCTGATTAATCAAACTGGGGCTATAGGTTGATTATTTATCATTTTCAAACAGAAACACTTTCAAAAATGGCCAAAATTTCCCTTCAATAAAATAATAATAAAAGAAAAATATGATAAATATTTAGTTTGACAATTGTAGTTTGGATGGAGGATGATTTACATTCTTTCTTTTTTCCTAAAAGCAGCTTTTATAAAATAAATACATTAAAAAACGCTTCAGACCCAACAAATCAGTCAAATGACCAAATGCATTCAGCCTGTGTGAACTTTGACCTGAACAGTGTGATCTGTATATGAAATAAAGGTCGTGTCCAGCCTCGGCGTTCTGGGTGCTCGCCAGAAACCAAACCAGTGGGTTGCCAAGGCAACTGCAAGTACGAGCAGACACGTCCGAATCAGCTGATGTGAGATGGCACAGGGAGGCAACCAGGATGAGAAAGGGACAGAAATTAACAAACTGTGCCTTTCAGGTGATGAGAAGAATAAAACAGGATGGATGTAAATCTAACGGGGGAGGGGGGGGGGGTTCGTGTCGGTACTGCTTAGTTTTGATATTTCTCCAAATTTGCTCCCTACATACAGCCATGTAAAGCAGAGATTATGCAACTGAATGTGTGTTATTCCATCATAATCCCTTACTCTGTATTAAAGCTGAAACTTTCAGAGGGGGATAAAGTCCTCCCTGCTCCCCGCTGATTCGCTCAGTTTTTCCTTTTTCTGTTGACAGCTTGATCCACAACAAAAGGTTGAGACGATTAAAACTGAAACAGAAGTAGGATCTAATGATTCAAGTTTGTTGAAAAATTAAATATTTGTTTTAATGCTTAATCCTTTACTTTCCACATAAAAAACAGCAATTCAATTCAGTTTATTTATATAGCGCCAAATCACGACAAGAGTCGTCTCAAGGCACTTCACAAAGTAAACATTCCAATTGAGTTCAGTTCATTAAGCCAATTAGTTAAAATTTTCCTATGTAAGAAAACCCAACAGATTGCATCAAGTCACTGACTTGTGTCAGAGACTTTATCCCCATACCAAGCAAGCATTTAGCGACAGTGGAGAGAAAAACTCCCGTTTAACAGGAAGAAACCTCCAACAGAACCTGGCTCAGTATGAGCAGCCATCCTCCATGACGCACTGGGAGTTTGACAAGATAGAGTAGACACACGCACGCACATACACACACACACAAGCAGAAGTGCACACACTCACACACACAGAAGCACGCACAAACACACACTAACTATATTTTTAACAAAATAACTTTATTGTCTTTATCTGAGTGAATCTGTAATTTTTTTAACAGGTGAACTAGTAGTAGCACATTCTATGTTAACGAAAGTAAAATGCAATATCAGGAGGGGGAGAATGTTAGGTGGTTGGCAGCAGTGGCCCCCTCCAGGAGGCCACCACAGCTCAGAAAAACACCAGTGTAGCTTCTTATGGGGAGAAAAACGTAGAGACAAAATAAAGTTAACAGCTAAAATAACAGGAAATAATGCAATTAGAGAGTGGTGGTAGAAGAAAGTAGGAGAGTGTGGAAAGTGGTCAGTATGTCCTCCAGCAGTCTAAGCCTATAGCAGCATAACTACAGAGATAACTCAGGATAACCTAACCTTTTAGGTGGAGGCATGTGGGAGGCAGGGCCAGGGAGAAAAGTCTTTACCAACTGTATTGCCTGCTCAGCCAAACCTGGGCTAACATCAGAATTTAAACTTAAAGGTGTCCTAGGATGCAATTAATCAACAATCTAAAACAGAGCTTTGAGCCTCCAAAAAGCATAAGAAAATATTTTTTGGCTTTCATCTGTCCCAGGAGCCCTGATACAGGCCATTCTAAACCCCCTTACTCAGGCCTTCAGTGAAAAGAGCTGTTGACCCCTCCCACTTGGCCAGGACATGCTGATTGGTTGGTTTCCCCAGAAGGCCTCAGACACATGCAGGTTTGAGGAGGCGTGGCTCCCCCTTATGACGTGTTAAGGAAGACTTTCTCAGAACATGAGGTTTTCTCTCGCCTTTTTCAACTTTCTAATTTACATAAAAAGTAGGTCAAACACGGCTTTGACTTTTTGGCACGCTACTGTTGACCACCCAAGCTGTCTTATTCAACAACAACAAGGAAAATGTTGCTTTACATTCTAGGTCCCCTTTGACCTATCAAATTAAAACATTTTAAGCCTAAAGTAGACAAGGTGTCTGCCTCACGGACTAAAGCTGGGAGCTGGTTCCACAGGAGAGGAGCCTGATGACTAAAAGATCTGCCTCTCGTCCTATTTTTGACCTACAATGTGACTTTCAGACCCCTCCATGATTTTTAAGTGGGAGAACTTGCAAAATCGCAGGGTGTTGAAATACTTATGTTCCTCACCGTATTTGAATGCACATGTCCTGTCACAGCGAGGTCTGGGTGAGTATTTGTATCAATTATTCATTTGTTTTATTTGTTAGGTTTATTGTGCTGAATCTCAGTGGGATTATTCCTGATGAAACAAAGGGTTAAATAAAAAACTGAATCATTATTTGACAGAAAAGCTGACAAGTGAAACTGGAAAAATTAGAAAATGATGCAAAAGTCCATTTATTTCAGTATTTCAACTTAGACTGACAGACCATTTAAGGCTCAGGAACCCTTTGCAGGTGTTTTGGATTCATTAGCTGATTAGAGAGTGACACTTTGAGCCTGTTGAACCTTTTCACAATATTTTAATTGTCTGAGGTTTTGAACGTGGGGTTTTCATCAGCTGTAGCCATAATCATCACAATTACAACAAATAAAGGCTTGAAGAATCTGGCTTTGCATAATGAGTCTATTATGTAATAGTTTCAACTTTTAAGTTGAATTACTGACATAAATGAACTTTTGGGTTTCACCTGTATTTCAAGCCTAATGAAATAATTAACTCTTGTCTTGATCGTTTTTGTTTTCTTTGGTGGAAATTATTTTAAACTTTTAAACTTTTAAGATCAAATTTGTTTTTAATCCATTTCTTGATTTCCAGAATCAGTGTTTCAAAATAAAAGACCTATTCTCGTTTATTTAGAAACATAAACATCTAACACTAAAAATATTTAAGTGGAAATGAACTAAAACTACATTTAGACTTACAGGAGAGCAACTTTAAGGAAATAAACTCAAACGAACGACAGCAGATGAGCCCGAAAACATTTTGGGACAAAATAAGAATATTTTATTTCAGCTGTTTAAAAATTTTTATAAAATGCTCGGTGAGGCTTTGCAGGTCAAGCCACACAAACACACACGCTGACGTCAGTCTACCAGTCATGCTGTGTTTCTGGGGTTCATCCAGGAAAAGACAGAAGGCTAACAAGGCCTCCGCTGAGTGTGTGCACAAGTGTGTGTCCCTGTTTATGTAAGAGAAGCGACTGTTTTCTTCCTGCTACACGATGCTCCTCTCTGTCCGTGTGGATATTTATGTTTTATGCACGGTAGAAAAAGGGCAGATAAAGACGTTATGTAATCGTGTCATGATGGATCACCAGGTAGCCTTGTCCTCTGTGGGTCTGTCTGTGTCGTTGTCAACATAAACTCGCTCGCGGCATTTAGATCTGTGAACAAAGTAAAGATAACATCTCTCGTCTATAAATGTCAGAACAAAAAATTATCAGAAGGTAGTAATAAAATGAGCCAGACAGATTTATTTTAGAAAGCAAAATAAAATTGAACTGTCTGTGTGTTTATGTTCAAGTGTGTGTGTGAGTGCTAGCTAGGATCGATACATCTTAAATTTAAAAAGTAAATCATTCAACTATTTTTTGAGAATGCTGATTGAATGTATGCTTTCAAAGTTTCTTTCACACATTTCCTGCCCCATCTTGCCTGAAATGAACAAATGAATCACCTCCTCACCATGCTGAGTTCTGCAGAACCCTGGTAATTACTCCTTCATTAAAATCAGGCGAGTTAGACCAAGAAATTGCTCAATTAGTAGGATGATGGCCCTCAAGAACTGGACTTTAAGGAATGACAGGCTTTTATTTTGAAATTCAATCACTTGTTTCTACCAGTAACTTTAAAACATTCAATTTGCAATAGAATCCAGATTTTTGTGAGTTTTAATGAAAGTGTCCACTTGCTGTATTGATATGTAAAAATTGTGTTCTTCCATGAAAAGTAATGAAATGTTTAATCAGATTTATGGTCTGATCAGCAGATTTTCATGCTTTTAATCCCCCTTATCAATTAATAAAACTCTCGTTTTGTATGCAATTAAACGAGTTTGTCTTTGTGCATTATGTTGTGAGCATGTTTGAGTCAGTGTGTGTTTTTCACAGAACTCTGCAGACTGTAAACGTGAACTCTGTAACAAAATCTGACAACTAACGTCACAGTGAGGAGATTTACTGCAGTTAAAGGTTTACATCAACGAGATGACTCGTAGTAACGTCTGGAGCATCAGTGAATACCTGCGTGTTATAGTTTTGTGTGGAACACTGATATTTGAGCTAATATAAATAAAATAATCAATAATATTTGACAGTATATTTTAAAAAACGGCTAAATGAGTAAGGGGCAAGCTGTGGAAATTCCTTTTAAAATGATATCCTTGCAATTCATTTTTATAATGACAGAGAAATAAAATATGCAAAAGCTTCACATAAATGTAAGATGGAGTTCAAACGCACTAATTACATTCATGTTGCACGCTGTCACATTATCAGAATTTAGTATGCAGACTCATGCACGTGAAGCAGGAACATCACCATATATGGACTCTTATGTAACACCCGCACGTGCTCAGAAATGGGAACAAAGCAGAAAGAAAACAGACACTGACTGAGGAGCCGTAAATTGTGTTATCTTTGTGTGTTTGTGTGTGATGGAGTGTGGAAGCGCAAGAGAATGGCTTCACACCAGTGTGTGTGTGTGTGTGTGTGTGTGTGTGTGTGTGTGTGTGTGTGTGCTGCAGATGTTAGGGTGACATTGATTTGTCTTTGAGGATTTTCTCACGTGTCTCTTTGCTTTTCACCTCTCCATCTCTTACCTTTAACTTCCTCTTACACTATTGAGCTCACATCCTATATAATACGTAATTTTCTTTCATCTTCATCGTTTTCTGATCAACCCATTGTCTCCTCTTCCTTTATCCCACCTCCATTTTTTACCTCTGCTCTCCTTATCTCTTTCCGTCTCTCCTTATGTCTTCGTTTCCTTTCATCACACCAAAGTGGTTTTCCTTAATCGCTCTATGAGTAATTTTCCTTAAGTCTGAACAAAAGGGATCCTCGTGGCTGGGACTGCATTCTCTTGTGAGGACATAGCAGCAGCAGGATGGCAAACTGATTGTTTATCAGTTAGGGTTGGGTTATCTCGTCCAGTTCCAGCAGGGAAGCCCAGACTGTCCCGTCCCCAGCAACTTTCACCAGCTCCACCACATCTTTCCATCAGATGGTCCTCAGGGTCTCCTCCCAGCAGGATATGCCTGAACCACCTCTGCTGATGCCTCTCAACATCACAAATGTCCAAGTTCCTCAACCAAACCCCTAAGGGTGAGCCCAGTGTCTCTGCAGAGAAAACTGACTTAGGATGCATACACAGCCTTTTTACCTGCAAGCTCCCTTCCAACTGGGAGTGTTTCAGACGCAAAACTGGAGTCAAAGTGTTCCATGCAGCTGGTCCCGCAAGGTCACGAAATCACGGGAGAATTGCAGAACTACGCGTGATTTCGGCAGTTTGTAAATTTGGAAGAGTTGCTGAAGGGAAGGTTTAAAATGGTCGTTTCTGAATTCCCAACGCCGGACAGTGCAGTGGAAATCTTCCCACAATAATTCACAGAGCTTTGATTTCTCCTACAGAAAGCCGTAAAAAAGAACAGCGCTTCTTCTGGTCCGCCCCTTTTTACGTAACACAGCCGGTGTCCCAATCCACCGAATGGATTAAATTATGACGTTCTTTGACCAAATACAACTTTTTAAATGTTTTTATTGTCCATGGATGCCTTTAGGCTTCACTCACTGCCAAAATGGTTGTGATACGCTGACATCACAGCTATGATGCTCTATTTCTTCAAACTGAGGCTGTTCGGGAAGCTATCTGCAGCAGTGGTTAACTTTTATACAAAAACAAACCTTCAAAATAGCTGAAATATCCCTTTAAATTGTCTCATACAAGAGGATTGACTGTGATTTTTAAAAAGCACAAATCAATTCCAAACATGCTCTGGATTTTATGGTTTAACCTATAAATCAGTTGAAGTGAAGTTTTGCTTTGAGCATCTCTGATGTGTTTGTGTGTGCGTGTGTCTTACTTCTTGTTTAAAAGCACACGGCTGCTCTTCTGCAGGCAGAATACCCATGAGATGTTAGGAAATTTGCAAGAGATTCCAGGTCATTTTCCCCTTCCTTTCATCTTCTTTCACTCCCCCTGTGAGTGTCTGTGTGCAGGAAGTTTTATAAAATCTGATTTTTTAGGAACAAGAAATGCTGCAAAGGAAAATGTGAAGAACTGACCTATAAGCCCATGAATTTGCTTTTATAAATTACAACAAACGACACATTAGTGATTAATTGGAGCTTATAGAACGTTATTATTAGTAGACAGCTCCATTGTTCCGTGTTCTGCTGTTGTCAGCTGCTGTGTTAGTTTCCTGCACGGCGTTTGTGCATGCATGCTGAATTTCTGTTTTGTGGGCAGAACCTAATATAATGCATATTTCCAAGCACATGCTGTACCTGCACGCCTGGGAGTAAGTGTGTATTTTATTAAATGTCAAAGAACTGCTTTAAAGCAGCTGGGTCCCTCTGTGAATGACTAATGGCGTCACCACTCATACCACAGGTGCTGCTCCGCTGGGCCTCCACACCAGAACATTCATGCCTGCATGTTAAAGAAACAAGAATGTTGACTGGAGAACGTTTTAAAGCTATATTGGTTTAGACCAGAGAGAAAAAAGGCAAAACATCCACATTTAGTGTGGTGTTGAGGAAAGGAACAGTACCAACATCTTTTCTACTTGTATTGGAAATTTAGAAAAATCTAAAAACGAAAAATATGGGCAAGATAGACATTTTTACTTCCAGTGTGAAAAACAAACACTACTGTTGTATAAAGTGTTAAATGGTAAATAGCCAGTATTTGTATAGTGCCTTCTTAAGGTTTTACAACCCCCCAAGGTGCTTTACAGCACAATCAGTCATCCACACATTCACACGCTGGTGGTGATGAGCTACATTGTAGCCACAGCTGCCCTGGGGCACACAGACAGAAGCGAGACTGACGAACATTGTCGCCACTGGTCCATCCGACCACCACCAGCAGGCAAGGCGGGTTAAGTGTCTTGCTCAAGGACACAACAGCAGCATTCTCTGGCGGGAGCCCGGATTGAACCTACAACCTTCCAATTATTGGACAACCTGCTCTACCTCCTGAGCTACTGCTGCCCTAAAATTAAAATGAAGTTGTTTTAGTAAAGAAAAAAATATTACCTACAAATCTATTTCTATCTTTCTTTTATTTTTCAGCATTTTGCTTCAGCCTTACCCTTTACACTCAATTAAGCTGAATTAAAAAATGAACACGTTTTATAGCAATCTGGATCTAAATACATAATGTTGATGAATTTATTCTTAAAGAGCGAGTAACAACTAATTAAACTTTTTTTGCTGATAACCTGTATAGATGAGTGTTTAATAGTGCTGTAGACATGTGTAGTTTGGCAGTTTAGTGCAACTTACTTAAAGGGTGAGTCACACCATGGGTGGAGACTTACTTCACGCACACTTCCTGTTAGAAAAATGCGCCTAAAGGAGGCGTCGCCTGGCGGACCGAGAGAGCGACACTGAAGGAGTGATTGACAGCACCCCGCTCAACCCCCTTGTACACTCTCTGAGTTTCTCAGTTGGAAAAACAAGTCGTTAACAAGTGCGCGCACACTCGCGTGTGCACACGAGCACACACACACAGCAGACTCACCGCTCAGCAGAACGAGTAAACAGAGAGGCTGCAGCAGGCTGGATGTTTCCTGTCCACCGTGTAGTGATGTGCGAGTCATGAACGAAACATTCAATACTCGAGAATCACTTTACTGAGTCATGAATCACGAGTCACAATCCCAAATGACTCATTTACTGACTCGTCCCTGTTACTGTTAGCAAACTAATTTCATTAGTAGACATATATTTAGCTTATCATTAAAATTGTGGAAAAAATAACAGCCAGTTTCTTAGTAAAAGCATTTTCTTACCTGCTCTGGCCTGGAAGCTCATTAGTTCCCAGTAGCATCGCTCTGCTAACAGCACGTTCAAATCATTCACCCCCTCTCTTCCTGAAAGCTAGCTTAAAATGTCCGGTGCTAAATCGTAGCATGAACGAATCATTCAGTTCCTCCGTAGCGGGCCTCACTCAGAGTCACTCACCCCCTCCCTCGCGGGTTTCAGCTCAAACGAGTCACTCAGTGGAGTGGAGGCTCGCAGTACCGCTAACCTGGCTCAGCTCGTGAGTCATGACTCAGGCAGCTCGCGGTATGGATCACTCACTACTCCCACCCGGGTTTCAGCTCATAGGAGTCCCCCAGTGGAAGCTCGCGGTACTACAAGCTCACTCACCTCTCCCTCCTGGCTCTAAGTTGCAGAAACTCAGGCTGTTACAGGGGAAGAGTCGCTCCTTCACCTGAGCTGAACTCCGATAGTGTGACTGACGCCATATTCAGTCTACACGTTTTTTTTTCAAAGATAATAAGCAGACTAAAGAAAAAATATAACATTTCAGTTCCACCACTATTTAAAAAATGAATTTCAGTGTATAAAATTGATAGTTTTTTTTCAATCACTCATCTTAGCAGTAGGATTTACATAGAAAGAGGAGCAAATTAAGTTTCAGTGAAAATGTATATTTTTTTTTTGCACTGACTCAGTGACTCAAATGACTCGAAAATCCGATTCAATTTGGTGAGTGACTCATTCCAACTCGATTCAGTAAAACGAATCGAGTTTACCATCACTACCACCGTGATCACTAGAAAAAGGGGGAAGGAGGACGTTTTTTTAAGGATATTGCTTTAATATATTACATTTTAAGTACCTCTGTCTGCTCTTGACTCAAAGAAAAGTCTAAATGGTTCAAATTTGATGCCAAAGCCATTTCAAAAAAGCCATCGCAATTTTAGTTTCGCTCCATCACAGTAACATTCCACCCACCAAACCAATAAAGCGCTGTGATTGGTCCACCAAACCGATAGAGCCACAATACTGGTCTGGGCTGCTGAGGTTCCTATGGAGCATGGCTAGACCAACAGGTAGAGTAAAATCATTTTGCTTCAGCTACTGTCCATCTAGATTTCTAGGCTAACCTTCCTCCACATTCCCCTTTAAGTCCATTTAACCTTTATTTTATGTCTTCATCCTCCTCCTATGTGCCATCTTGGAGTTTTAATGTCAGCTCAGCTAATCCTGCACCTGAGACTCCTCTGAGTCTCCCTTTACCCGTCTCCAGCAGCAAATCTCGAGATGAGCTCATCACAAACCACAAATTCACTTTTCTTCCTTCCTGTCAATCGTCCTCCTCAATAAACCAACGAAAATTGTTGGGGCATGGTCCAATGTGCTGACATGTAGACATTACACAAACGAGATGTGAAAAGTCACACGCTTCTGGGCCTGTCAGTGACACGTCATGAATATGTTGACTAATTGTTGTCGTTCTGTGGTTTGTGGTTTTGTGTTGGTTTGCATGAGACTGGTACATTATGTTGTTGGTGGTCAGAGGGACCACCTGTGTGTGAATGACTGTACAGTACAAATGTGCAATATTAAAGACCAAGTTCACTGGGAAACCATTTTTTTACTAATTATTTTTTAAATATGATCAAGTCTCTCAGAGTTTAACATGCAGGTTAAGCATGAAAATAGTCTCCTACCCCTATTTCCTGCATTAGCCACCAATAGAAATTGGACGTGGAAACGCTCGGATTAGAGAAGCCAGTCAATTGCACGTCACGTTGTTAAGTTAGAATTCATGGATTCACCCATCTTGGTTCGCCACGGGGGAGGATGTGTTGATTTAGAATCCAGGAGACAGCAGAACGCCTCTCGGCTAGTAGAAGCTAACCGTCAGCATTAGCAACTCCACAACACAGCAGAACTCCTTCAGGCTTGTGTTATTTGTGGAGATAAAACATCGATGTCACAGAGCAAACAGAGTCAGTGGTTGCTTTTAACCAATCAGAGGTGAGATATCCGAATATCAGGAAATAAGACTCCGACACCTGCCGTCTTCAGCTCACCGCTCATCTGGCTTACTTCTAGTTCCTGAAACAGGAGTGCCAGAGCTTTTTCCCCACAAAGATTGACTCACAAGTTATTCAACCAGAGACCACTGCAAAAATGGAAAAAACAAGTGAACTTGGCCTTTATTATTATTACATTATTATTTATATATCTGTATTAGAATGTTTACTTTGTGAAGTGCCTTGAGACGACTCTTGTCGTGATTTGGCACTATTTAAATAAACTGAATAGAATATAATGAATCATCAGTTCTGATGTAATTTTGTTAGATCTGGAAGCTCTGAGCTGCATCATGAACCAAATTTGTTCCATAAAAACACGACACAACAAATTCTACATCCATCTAACGGGTTTATAAGTAGGAACAGGTCACCTCAAAAGTAGGCAGAAACATTGTTGAAGGATAAAGGGTAGACAGGTTTTTGTAGGTTACTCACTTATACGGTATCTTTCTTTCCATCAGCAGTTATATTGTGCACAAACAGACTGGAAATGTTGAGAGGTGTTCTGATTTTAACGGATCCAGAATTTCCCTTCTGAAAAATCTAAATAGGCTTGATGAAACAGAGTAAGGATGCGAGAATTAGACAAATTCTAAAATAATTGATAAAAGAAAATGTTGAAAGGTGTTTTAAAATCAAATTAATAAAAGCATAAGGTATAGAAAACCTGTATCAGTATGTAGTAGTGAACAACCTTTATTGATTAATAGATCTCCAGGGAGAAACCAATCCCGGGTGACAGTAGTGTGTGAGTGCGTGTGTGTGTATGTGTGTGTGTCGTGTGTGTGTGTGTGGTGTGTGTGTGTGTGTGTGTGTGTGTGTGTGTGTGTGTGTGTGTGTGTGTGTGTGTGTGTGTGTGTGTATGTGTGTGTGTGTGCGTGCGCGCGTGTGCGTGCGTGTGTGTTCTCAGGTAATGAGTGTGTGCACTGTACAGCAGGTACAAAGGGACGGAGGGGAACACACTGTCTTGTGAAGGACACAGATGTTGTCCAACTGTTCCAATTACACTCGATCACAAAATCTCACCTCTCTCACCTCACACACACACACACACACACATACACACACACACACACACACACACACACACCACAGGCGGGAAGAGTGTGGTTAAAGGGTAAAGCTCTAGTTTTTCTTGGGAAATTCAGTGACTCACAAAGATTCTAATTGGCGCTCGAGCTTCTTCTTTAGGTGAATCCACTTCTTTCTACAGCTGTGAGATGAAACCTCAGAATTCATCTACTGGCAAAAGAAAATAAATGTTTAAAGCTTCTTAACGATGCAGCGTCTTCTTACAGAGAGATGATCAGAAAACTAAACCATTGTGGAGTGGGATTCTGATCTTACATACATAAGTACAGTGTGTGTTATGTGTTGTGAATGTGTCATTTACCACGTCACATTTTAGCTCAAGATGCGCCATTATAGTGTTTCACAAAGTTGATTAACTATGGCGGCTATTTTAAAGTGGTTGGACTCCAAAAAGTCATCAGTTGTAAATTTTAATCCAATGAAAACTTCCTGAGAATCTCGTTGAAATGTTTCCATTTATTTGTGAAGTATTTTGCACATGGATGCAAAAGGTTGAGCCCAGAAGTTACAGTAAAGGTTAAAACAGGAAGGACCACTAGTTCAAGAAAGCCACATGAAAATCCCTCAATTGGGTTGCATATAGTTTTAAGCATGCAGCAAACTTGCTCAATCACAACCGTGACCCAAAAAACATTATAAATGCTAATAAATAAATAAGTATATGTAACAAAAAACACAGATAAAGGCAGAAATCATTTGAGAAACACAAAAAGATGAATGAAGTGACAACATGTCCATACACGGATCAACGTCAGAAAGCAAAATGTGTTCAGCTCAGGGAGATTTCCTGATCAGAACTGAGCACGCCCAGATGAAGTTATCAAAAATAATAAGATAAAATAAAAACAAAGGAGAGGAAGCAGAGAAGGGGTGACGTTTGTGTGCGTAAGCAGCATTATTGTGATCTATGACTACATAAATCTGGAGCTCTGGTTTCAGCCTAATATACTTTTATCCACACACACACACACACACACACTGGGAGACAGATGGCCCGAGCTGCAGGATGAATCTGTGTGAAGCATGAAGAGTGCAGGTTGATGATCACTGGGATCTGAGAGAAGCACAATCACACCCAGTTAAGTCGAGATGTTGTGTGATTCAGACAAGTGTTGAAAAAGCTGTTAGCATCTCAGTGGCGCGTCCTCAAGGGAAACATTTTCCTCACTCTTCACCTTTTTTTCTTTACCTGCCAGCCACTGTTTGCTGTTACTTCAAACCTGAGTGGTTGAATTTGTGTTTTCGACGTTCTCCAGATGATCGCCTCTTACATCAATGCTCTCTCACATCTCTAGTCCTCAGATTGAAACTTGTTTTCCTCCAGATGATGTGTCATGCAACGCCGTCGTTTCAGCCACCGTTTCCTTTAATTGCTCCAGATGTTACAAACTGGTGTGACATTTTGAATCCCAGGGAATAAAAGTCCCCTGATGTTTTCTTTATTGCTATCAGTAGATCAGCAACTGTTTGAAAAAGGCTTTAAAAACTCGCATCATCTACAGGTTTGACAGTTTTAAAGTCACCCAGTCTTTGTGGATCATTTAGCTCTCCCCTAAATGCTACCATTAGATGTCCATTTGCGGTTTTAAATTAAATTTTAGTTTCAAGACATCTAAATGCACTATACAAAGTAAGCAAGTTCAATGCAAATCTAATTGAATGCAACCTAAACCTACTGTTTTAAAATCCACTTTAGTCTAAATCTAATTCAGAAAGCTCTCAGAATTCCATCAGAGGTGCTGCAGACATGAATGCTTTTAACAAAGTTTATTTATTAATAACATTTTCATTTGTTTTCAGAGAAAACACAGAGGATGGGGAATATGTTGACAACTGACTAAAATCTGACATAGTTGATACTGAGAGTTAAAGGGACACTAGTCAGTTTTGGCTTGTTTATAGCACCCCCTAGTGTTCGTTAGTGAAAGCAAAAGTAAAACTTATCTCCTCACTGTGCGTTCGTCTTTTTAACACCTTAATCTAACTGCTGAAATGTCTCCTCAGCCTTCATTAGTGTCTACATCACTACATCTAACAAATCAGCTGTGTGCACGATCTAAAACATGCAGGAAACGTGCTGGAACCAGATTGCAGAGCCAGGTAGGTCAAGCTCAATTTTTCTAAGTCCCAACAGACCGGACCGGCAACTGTGAAGTTGCAAGTGGAATATTCTGGCCACAGGGGGCAACAGGGGTTGGGTGGCCTTTTGTTAACCCTGTAAAGGGTCATTTTAGCACAGACTGGCTTAAGAAAATTATTTAAAAATATTAAAAAGTTGCAAAGTGTCCCTTTAAAGTAGCACTAGATAGTTTTTTAAACTTTAAGCTAGTGCTTTAACATTGATCTCAGTGATTGTTGGGTTAGAAACCTGACCAGTTTCATATTTGACACCACTCTGCTGCCCTCTGCTGGCCAGATACTGCAGTTAACAGTTTTGTGGAGCGGGTAGGTGTTCTAGGGGACGCTCTTATACCTGCATTACGGCTGTTAGCTATTTTCTGTGCAGTTAGCTTTTTCAGTTTGCCGATTGTCAATAAAAAGCACAATAGAAAAAAAGTTTGCTTTTTCTTTTGGCATCATGTCGGAGCCTGGAAGTAAAAGTAAGAGAGTAATGTCTTTGGAGGTGAAGCAAAGAGCTAAAACCAGAGTGAACATCAGTAGGTGTTCATTCACAACACCTGGATGAACATCAGTTCTTTGCATTAGGGCTAACCCAGCTGATTAACCTTAGCAAATATAAACATCCCTATAACTCAGTCAGGTGTTCTGACTTATTTTCAAAATTTGATCAAAATGGCTGTGATTTCATGGCCTCTCAAATTAAAATCATCATAGTTTGAAATTTTGAAGAAAATGATCAAATAATTCACTGAATTCAATGTCTTTAAGAGAAAAATGTATGAAAATTCTGGAAATTTGCTCAGCATCTTTTCATTACAAGTTATAAACACAGTTTCTGCAAATGTTCCAAAAACATTGATGCAGTCAGGTAGTAATTTACGAGACGTTAACAGCTTATTTTGATTCAATTTTAGAAAGCACTGAGCCCATTTTCCAATACAAGTGATTTTTTTTTCTCGAAACACACTTGAAGCCCTCTCTGTAGCGTCCACAGCTCCATCATGGCGGGTGAGGCTGATCCCCTGGTGTGTGAAACAATGCAGATGTCTCCAGCTCCACACCGTGAACAGCTTGCAGGCTGGTTTTTGTTTACTGTTGTGACATTTTCAGTGTAAAGGTCAGATGTTACAGGATGCATCTCTCCCATCACCGAGGCCTGTCACGTCTCTCTGTGTCATTGTTTGCTTTTACACACCATGCCTCCATGTGATTTGTAAATTCTGTGAGCTCAAGCTGGAATTCAACTACCAACCTTTTTTAACTGGCCGACAACTTGGATAACTATATCAGACAAATGTGGCGGTGGGAGTGAATCACTCCACCTTCTGATTGGAGCTGGCCATGTGTGTGTGTGTGTGTGTGTGTGTGTGTGTGTGTCCACAGCAGGTGAAATGGTGATGGGTGGAAATGCCACTGGCCTTTTAAGATCAGTTTTAATCTGATGTTATTAAATAATTTTAACAGATTTTTTTATTTTATCCACAATAAATCATTATTTTAATAACATATGGATCCACGACTATCATCTTCTTTGGGAAGATGGACCAAAACCTTTTTTTAGTTAAAATTATTCCTTTGGTGAAAGTCCAAAGCTGGCGTTGTTGTTCTTTGATTTCAATCTAAAGGGAATTGTTTTAAAGAACCCTCCTTGTCCCCTTTTAATGCCACAAACAAATAAAAAAGGATCCATTTTTTTTTAAAGACAGATTTTATTAATTTTCTACATTTATAAAATACAGACTTGGATGAGTGCATTCCAGACTTCAAGTGACTCATCCATCTAAGGAGCAGCACTAACTTGTTTCAGAACATTTTAGCCCAGTTTGCAGAGAAAGTGGGCCGCGACCTCAGACAGTCGGCTTTAATAGAAACAAGAAACTAGAACTCAGACTCATGACTGTCACCTTCTCTTCTGTTTGTTTACTCAGCCACGTTGAACCTAAAGGAATTTATACACTGTAATGATGATAAAATAACCTGCCTTTCAGAGTCAGAGGGACAGTGTGGGGCTGATGTGATTATTGACTGATGGGTTTTCTTAAAAATTTGATAGGCAGTTCTTTTTCTAAAAGCACGCCTAGGTATCTGAAGACTATTTGGAACCTTGCTTAGAGAGCAAGTTCACTGAGAAACAGTTTTTTTTACTTATTTTTGAAACGATCTGTCACTCAGTTTCACATGTAGACTGAAAGTGAAAATAGTCTACTACCCCTATTTCCTACAATAGCCAATGATAGAAAAAAGATGGGGAAACGCTTGGGTCAGAAAAAGCCACACAGCTCTACTTCACACTGTAAATTAGCATTCATGGACTCACCACTCTTGGCTCGCGACTGGGGAGGGCTGTGTTGATTTAGTGTCCAGGAGAAAGCAGCGTGCATCTTGGCTAGTAGAAGCTAACCATTAGCATTAGGAAATCCACCACTCAGCAGAACTCCTTCCAGCTTGTGTTATTTGTGGAGATGAAACATCAACGTTGCAGAGCAGAAGGACTAGAGCCACTGCTCCTCCACGTCAAGAGTAGAAGCCACCCTAAGAGTCGACATGGGGTTCCATGCTAATTTTCCTTAATGTGACATCACAATAAGGGATATTTTCAAATGACTCAGAAGCATATGAGTGCTGAAACCAGAATATGACAGAACAATTTAACGTTTTTACACACACACACACACACACACACACGCGCGCGCGCGCGCACACACACCTTTCCTCCATCTGTTCTACCTCTCCAGGAGTTCATTGTGCTTTCTGCTGAGTCAGCCGAGTGTTGAGGATGTTGGCCCTGAACTCAGATTTCCCAGCAGGCCAGAGACAACGCTGGGAGATTAAAAAGCTCTCCCCTGAGTCCTGACTGTCTTGAAAAATAAGTGGTAACAAAATAAGAAGCCATCATTGCTTTCTTTATTCTTTTCTAAGAGGCACTGATGAAATTTCAGACGATACTGAAATCACAAACGAATATTTGAAAATAGTCAAGATTTTCAGATTTGAAGAGTTTCCTTTTGTGAAGCCGATTAAACCAAACTGGAGGCAGAACCGAGCAAAATGACACACATAAATAGTTTTACTGTTACTGTAATTCTCTAACCTTTTTTGTTTTTTTATCTGTTCGTTGTGAATCCAGGAGAGATGATCTCTAAACCGTTGTAATGACACCCTCTTTCTCCTTAGGAAAGTAGATGATGTGCAAAGAGAGGATGATTAACGCCTTTTCAAATTTTTACAAGTAGCTCTTTAGTTTACTTAATTAGCTGATTTGTGCTTAATATGGCAATGCAGTCATGTGAAAGCTGTGTAAAGTTCATAGGACTGAGAACACACCCTTGAACTCCTGTGCTCTGGAGTTGTGGAATATGTCTTGCATTCACTTGAATCTGTAGATTTTATAAGAACATTAATGTTTTTATATTTTCACATCATTGAAGCCATAAAAATACAAAAGGAATTCACATCATTTTCATGTGAATGTACATTACCTGGAAATAACGATTGACACTAGGGTCATATGAGGATTTGTGTTTGGAAAGGAAATGGATTATTATGCGCGCGCACACACACACACACACACACACACACACACACACACACACACACACACACACACACACACACACACACACACACACACACACACCTTGAGTCATCAAACAACAGATGAAGCATCCAAAACGCAGCAGGAATAGAACTAATCCCTGTTCTCTTTGCTCTAAAAATAACCCTTCTGTTCATGTTGATTCGAAGAGATGACATCCTCAACCCGTTTCTGCTCAAGTTTTGCATTTTTTAAATATTTTTCACCACTCCAGGTGTTCACATGTGAAACATGCATGTGAACATCACACTTTTTGCTTCCAAAAGGATTTCACATCTCACAAAGTAACCCAGAAGGAACTATTTACATTATTTACACACACAATGCTTTCCACTTTACTTTGAGTTATTTCATAGCTGAACAACGGGCCGCTGTCACTTTACATAAAACAGACAATGAATGAAACACTAAAGTTCCTCTGGCTCCTCCAAGTGATCCTGAAGTGATTTGCAAACAGTGCTAATGCTGATCCTGAATCAGTTTCTCATCATGAAAACAGAGCAACACATTCTTTAAAGACATATGAGGTCATTTTAAAGACAAATAAGTAAATTAACTTTATGACCTCCATGCAAACCCAAGAGGTAACGGTTCACATTTGCCTAAAGTTTAATAGATCTAGATCTAAACTCTCTTTGAACGCTTCCCTGTGAGCTGCGTTCACAATTCTGTATTTTATGTTCACCTGCTGGTGTTTATAACACTGATAAATAGTAAAGCTATGTGTAAAAATTACTATTCTTCCAATGCATTAGAAAAAGTTGTGAGCATCAACTGTTATTTGCTGATGAAATAATCACAGCACACATTTTTCCTACCGGTTTGTGAGTAAAGGAAAAACCTTGCAGCCTTGTAGGTTGTATTAAATTTAGACAGAGCCAGCTTTGTTTACTCTGCATCCAGTCTATGTACTGAGCTAATAGCTCCACAGTGCATTCTTAACAGACCAAACACTCCTGTCCCTTTATTTTATTAAATAATAATAATTCACCAATGATGGAGAATGCTTCTTTTAAATGTTTTCTACAAGTTGAATGCAGACAGATCTGAATCATAGTCACCTTTTGTTTTATTGATAACATTGACTTCCACTACCCCTGCAGGTGTAATCAGTGTCATACCAATGAGTGAAGAACCTATAGGATTCATTAGGAAATGATGTTTTATTTATATTTTTGTCCTTGAACCATTTTTGCCCTTTTCACCCTGTTGTTTGCTCCCACTGCATATCAACAGCACCGATCTTATTGCTGTTATTTTTAAAGCTGTCACCCTTCGAGCGAACAGTTGAGAGTGCTAATGGTGACTCCATTGATTTTCAGAAGATCTCTTGTCTGCTCAAAGCCCCACAGCAGGTCCTGAGTTATAGGACTTCATAACATGTTGATTAAAACTCTGTCAGATTGATTGAAGAGTGAGGAGACTGGACTCCTGCATCAGTGCTGGGCACCTCTCAGTCACTCTTCTGGGTGCTGACAAAGTCAGACACAGACTGCAGCTGTGGTGAAGGTTCTGGGTTGTTTACCAACTCAATTGGACATCTTCAGCTCCTGAACATCCGCGGATTCATCCATTCTCACAAATGCACCACTAACCGCTTTGAAAAATGTAATTTTACATCAAGCCATCTTAAGAATGAGAAAATTTGTTAAAAAATGTATATACCCCTTTACTTTTTATAGCATTTCTACTCCTTGTGCACAAAAAAAAATGCTGAAACTAAACTTCCTACAGAAAGTGGGATTGAGGAGGTCTTCGAAGTACTCGGCCCACCGATTCACAACGTCCCGAGTCGAGGTCAGCAGCACACCCTCCACACTGTAAACAGTGTTGGTAGTGCACTGCTTTCCCCTCCTGAGACGCCGGATGGTGGACCAGAATCTCCTCGAAGCCGTACGGAAGTCTTGTTCCATGGTCTCACCGAACTCCTCCCATGCCCAGGTTTTTTCCTCCGCGACCACCCGAGCCGCATTCCGCTTCGACTGCCGGTACCTATCAGCTGCCTCCGGAGTCCCACAGGCCAAAAGGACCCGATAGGACTCTTTCTTCAGCTTGACAACATCCCTAACCACCGGTGTCCACCAGCAGGTTCGGGGATTGCCGCCACGACAGGCACCGGCCACCCTGCGGCCACAGCTACGGTCAGCCGCCTCGACAATGGAGTCACAGAACATGGCCCATTCGGACTCAATGTCCCCTGCCTCCCCCGGGACGTGTTCGAAGTTCTGTCGGAGGTGGGAATTGAAGCTCCTTCTGACAGGAGACTCTGCCAGACGTTCCCAGCAGACCCTCACAACACGTTTGGGTCTGCCAGGTCTGACCGGCATCTTCCCCCACCATTGAAGCCAACTCACCACCAGGTAGTGGTCAGTTGACAGCTCCGCCCCTCTCTTCATCCGAGTGTCCAAGACATGCGGCCGCAGATCAGATGAAACGATAACAAAATCGATCATCGACCTGCGGCCAAAGGTATCCTGGTGCCAAGAGCACATATAGACACCTTTATGCTTGAACATGGTGTTTGTTATGGACAATCCATGACGAGCACAGAAGTCCAATAAAAGAAACACCACTCGGATTCAGATCAGGGGGGCCGTTCCTCCCAACCACACCTCTCCAGGTCTCACTGTCATTGCCCACGTGAGCATTGAAGTTCCCCAGCAGAACGAGGGAGTCACTCGAAGGAGCGCTTTCCAGTACCCCCTCCAGGGACTCCAAAAAGGGTGGGTAGTCTGAGCTGCAGTTTGGTGCATAAGCACAAACCACAGTCAGGACCCGTCCCCCCACCCGAAGACGGAGGGAGGCTACCCTCTCGCTCACCGGGGTAAACCCCAACGTACAGGCACCAAGATGGGGGGCAAGAAGTATGCCCACCCCTGCTCGACGCCTCTCATTGGGAGCAACTCCAGAGTGGTAGAGAGTCCAACCCCTCTCGAGGAAACTGGTTCCAGAGCCAGAGCCATGCGTTGAGGTGAGTCCAACTATATCTAGTCGGAACCTCTCAACCTCACACACCAACTCCGGCTCTTTCCCAACCAGAGAGGTGACATTCCACGTGCCTAGAGCCAGCTTCTGTAGCCGAGGATCAGACCGCCAAGGTCCCCGCCTTCGGCTACCACCCTTTGAACATCGCACCCGATCCCTTTGGCCCCTCCCACGGGTGGTGGGCCCATGGGAAGGGGGACCCACGTCTCCTCTTCGGGCTATGTGTGCATGTGCCACATATTTCCAATAGAACTCAGCTGTGTCATGATATTTGGTAATATTCCAGTTTGCAAGAATTATGCAAAAAAATTGTGCTCTAGCTGTGTTCTCAGGTGGAGAAACAACGCAAAACTCCTGGAGTGGATGAAAACAAATCGACATTTTATGGCAGGATGTTTGAAAGAAAGAAAACTGTTTTTTTTATTACTGATTTCCTGTTTTGAAGTAGGAGCTTTTAACAGGGTGACGGGTAGGGATCAGCTTCTCCCTGAGCAAAGGGAAGTAAAATACTTCCTCCTGCAGGGTCAGCCACTTTTTTAGAATAGAATAGAATAGAATAGAATAGAAAATCCCTTTTGGTGTCACAGCAGCAATTACATTCACAATATGAGCAAAAAGGTGAGTAAAAAATTAAGAAAAAATAGTAATTAAGATTAAAGATCAAATACTTAAAAGATTCTAAATACTCAGATATTTTTTAAAAATGAAAATATTGAATATATAAACATTTTAGGAAATAAAAAATATAAAATTCATTTCATCACTAAAAAGGATCTAAACTAAAGTAGGACCATCAATATAAGCACAGATGTGAATGTAACAAATAATTGGGTTCAAATCTTACGTTAAAAAAAGATTATTTTCAGTTTTTCAGAAAAAAATAAATAAATGCTGTGAAGTTTTTCTCAAAGATTGTTTAATTTTGTGACAGTTTATTGCTCTACTGCAGAATCTGACTAGATGCTTCAAAATGATCATTAGTGAACTTGATTTTTTATTTAAACTATAACACTGTCGCTACATGCTTGCTTAGTATGAGGATTGTATCAACACACAGTCAGTGTCTTGATGCAATCTGCTGGGTTCCTTATATAGGAAACTTTTTTACTGATTGGCTTAATGAACTGAACTGTATTGGAATGTTTACTTTGTGAAGTGCCTTGAGACGACTCTTGTCGTGATTTGGCGCTATATAAATAAACTGAATTGATAACTGAATTGAATTATTCTAAAACTTTCTCTAAAACAAAAAAGCAACGTCTCTTGGAGCATGAGAATCTTACAAAGGTTTGTGAATACATTTAAATCAGACCAGATTTTCTAAACTGGATGCAGAACATATTGAGCTCAAAAACATCCTGCGGAGGATGAAGATGATCTAAATTTAATACAACTCTAGGTCACAGTGAACTGGTTCAGCTGGAAGAAACGACAACCAGAACGCATGTTTTAAATGTGCAGGTTTACACCTGGAGGTTTGTTTCTGGAATTTCATGTTGCATGCTAAATTTAAATATCTGACTCATTTATATGAATGGATAGTTTTACATTCTATCTACAGATGTGTGGGATTCCTATATAATAACATCAATCCCTCTTTTTCTGAGCTGCTTTTCCTCAGTAGGGTCAAGGGGAGCTGGTGCTGATCTCCAGCAGTCAGGCGAGATGTTGGGTACTCCCTGGACAGGTCTTCTGTCCATCACAGAGACAAACACACACTCACACCAAGGGACAATAAGTGTCGCCAATTACTTTGACATGGATCTCTCCTGTCAAAAAGAACTGGAGCACCCGGAGAAAAACCCACACAACCATGAGAACATCCTAACTCCTCACAGAAAGGCTGCAGCCAGGATTTGACCTATGACCTGCAAGGCAACAGTGCTACCAACTGGGCCACCATTAAACCCTCATGATGACATACTTTTATATAAGACAGAGGGTAAATGTAAAATTGTGAATATGCATATTAGTAGTTATATATATAGTTTTTTAAATCTACCTCAATTTCATCTTCCCTCAAATGATACTTAATTGTTAATAAACAGGGTCAAGCTGGAGCAGAATAAAACTGTCATGAGTCTTTACTTCCATCTAGTGGACACTAGAGTGAACTACACACCAGAGAGCAGCAGAGATTCAATAAATGACCCATTTGAATCAAACTGATCATTTTTTTGGGATTTATTTCAATAACCTTCACTCTCATACACTCAGTTTGCAGCTGATTGAGAATGAGTTGAGCTGAAAGACCAATGCTTCCAAGTCTGAGGTCTGGATCCTCAACCAGAGTACCAGATCGCCAATTGTAAAGTAGGAGTGAGCTGCAGGTAGCAGAGGTAGGGAGTTGGATTGCAGGAGATGGATTGGGATAGCATCTGCAATGATGTAAATGCTTTACCCATCTGTGATAGGAATAAGAGGAAGTAATGGTTTAGTAATAGTAATAGTGAAGAGGAAGCTGATTTGATAACTGAAGTTGTCAATTTAGAAATCTATGTCCAACCCTCCACTGTGGTCATGAGCTTCCTCCACAAAGTTAGAGTGAGGAGGTCTGCTATGTGCAGTTCCTCACCATCAAAAAGAGCCTGCTGATATTGTTTGGACAACTGGAAAGGATGCTTTCCATGGAAGAAGTTTCAGTTGTGTAGGAGACCTGAGGGCAGACTGAGGATTTGCTACAGTGATTTTTCCTCAAACCTGACCTGGAAAAGGCTCTTGGTCACTCCTGATGAGCTAGAGGCAGAGATGGAGTGAGAAAACTGAGGATCTCTGTGTCAGCTGTTGTTTGAACAACCTGTTCTCAAATAAGATACAGAGGATGGATGGATGGATGGATGGATGGATGGATGGATGGATGGATGGATGGATGGATGGATGGATGGATGGATGGATGGATGGATGGATGGATGGATGGATGGATGGATGGATGGATGGATGGATTTAATCTCACGAGCCCACAGTGGGGTCCTGACCTCAACATTTGGAACCAGTGGTGGTTTTGTGGGAGAACCATGATATGAAACAAAAACGCTTATACAGAAAAGAATTGTATTGCCACACAGAACTATAGGCCTATCAGCTGACACGATTATGAACTTAGATACGACAGTAGCGGCCTCGTGGAGACAGTTGCCACGGAGACTGGTGTACGTCATTCTGTAGCAGTTGCCATGGTCTTCCTGACGTCAAAGCCCCTCGCAAGATGCTTAGGAAACCCCCTGGCGCCGTTGCCATGGACACACGCGGGGGGAGGGGTGGGGTTTAGAGGAAGCGGAAAAGTCAGAGCAGGCGGAAGTGGTACTGCCCTGAATACCCTGAGCTGCGAGCGGAGGACGGCTTGAGAAACTCCCATCGTTGAACGAATAAAATCAGGATCCCTAATTCGATTTAAATGTGAGTTTACTTTCATATCAATGGACCAGTGCCTTCAATGCAGGTCAGGGAGCGTGTTGGGAGTGGAGCAGCACTTGGAGCTGTGATCCTACTCGCTGGCTCTGCGGCGGAAGGTGCCTATTGTGGTAACGGGCAGGATGCGAAGATTTAGGCCAGAGAATGTGGCCACATTACGAGAAATAACCAACGAAACACCCGTAATAAGGTTGCATGTGTTATTTGAGCAGATGTTCGGCTATACATTTCAATTCCACAAGCACAGAAAAGCGTCGATGCGAACGCGGATTCCGTGTGGGGAGGGCGAAACGCTTGACTCCAGCTTGGCCATTTTGACACTTAGCAGCGGCCTAGCCGTCGTGAGAGCGGCTCGGACATTTTAGCAGCTACACCCCTACACACGGTATCGCGTTTACCGCGAAGTTAGGCCCCGCTTGCCTGTTGTGTCGGCCTAAACAGATATGCCTCTAATCTTCATCGCTGCACGATGTTTGAGAGCTAGTATCACGGCTGTGAATATCTTAGCTCCGTCATGGCGCAGTGGAAGAGTGCTAACACATCCTTCATATTTCCCATGAGTTTCTATTAAACGTAGCTTCCATTTCCATGAAATAAAGTGTCTATACGTGATGCGACGAACGGAGCTTATTGTTGTGGAAGAAGTGCTACATTTGGGATGCAAATAGCGACGGAATTTGTATCTCGGCCCTCGGTTGGGTGTCGGCGCATCGCGGCGCAGATTGAACTGGGTCAGGTCTGGTTGCTAGCAGCTAGGCTAACAGCGAGAGCTCGGCGGTAATCTGTGTCTCCATCTTAAAATTCCGCAGGGGAATGCGACAAGGAGGGCGTAGCTGTTAGCACTACACAGCAACCATGCAACCAAATATTCCCTATGGCTGCTTTTAAACACACGTCTTGAGTTTTCGGGTGGTGGTTCGTACGTTGTTGAAGAAAAGATGGTGCTCTCCGTTTTTATTTGCCCTTTTACCCTACTCCTTTCCTTCTGTGTGAAGCGTGTTAACAGTTAGCCAGGTAGTTGGATAACAGCCCTGCACGTGTAGAGTGCAGTAGTGGTGTGCCAAATAATTTTAGCTATCCATCTGGGCAGAGTTTGGTCGATTTTAATCGACCTGCGCGTCGCTATTGCCGTCTATTCGGAGCTAGAGCAGGACATGCGGAATTTAAAACGCTGGTAATTTCAATATGCGGTTTGACAACGTGCGTTAAAATATTCCCAGCATTTGCGTAACTTATTTATTTTTTGCAAAAAGGTGCATTCTGTTATGATGTAATTGCTTTCTTTAGCCTTTTTTATGAATCTGGTGAGGAGTGGCACCAAAGAATTATTCATTAGAACTTTTGGTAACTTGTGTCATTACTGAAACTTTCTGACGGATTCTGTATGGATCTATACTTAATTTGTCAAAATAATTTATGTTGGTCATTCTTCTAGAATGTTTACGATATAAAGTATTGTGAATTTCTAATATATAAAACAAATGTCAGCATTTAAATACATAATATATACATGTAGTGTGTGTGTAAATGCATGTGTACAGTATGATTGAATCGAGTTATTAATTAATATATTTAAATATACAGGGAAAAAGCCATATCTACAAAGGATTTCCTCACAAATGCCTCAAATTTGGACATCTAACAATGGACTTGTGGCATCACTGAACTATTTTCCATAAACGTGCCAGAGCAGGTGGATGTGGGTAAAACAGCAGCATTGTAATCTTAAAATATTATTTCTATTTATTGGATAATTGGATACATAAATAAATTCTGATGGCGAAATTAATCGAGAGTGCTTTTGTGGACTGAGATTGAGATCATGGAAAAAGCAGTTCAAGCGAGATACATATGGGGGAAATGAACGTAATTCGGAGATCCAACTCCCTTATTTTCCAGGATCTCCTCCTAAGCCACGCCTCCAGAATACAGGAGAGCATGGACACAATGAAAACTGTCAAACAGCTTTAAAAACATAACGTTATCTTACAGGTTTGACTTGTTGGCTAATTTTCTGCCATAATTCCTAGCGTAACGCACCTACGTAGCATCCACTGAGCATCCAGGCTTCTGGCGGACTCCTCATCCGGCTGGTGCTGGTCAGAGTTCTCCGGACTCCGTCCCCACTGAAGGATCAGAGATCCAGTTAGGAGAACTGGGCTTATTACGCTGGAAACCCCTTCAGCTTAGGGTACATAATCATATAACTGTTTAGCATGCTAGCTAATATAGCTAGCCCTGCTCTGGCTTCACTTTCTGTTCAGCTGCTCCAAGCAGAGATTGATTCGTGCACATAGAGGAGTATGTGCAGCGGGGTGTGGGGGCAGTTTGATGGATCCAATCACTAAGAATGGGACGTTCACAACAATTGGATAAGGTTTTTCGATGATCGTACATTTCAGAGGTGATAATTATTACTCATTTTGACAAAACATTTAGTTTTAGTTGCGATCAGTATGTGAAGAGCCTTTCAACCAACATGGCAAAAATGCTCCAGAAAAACATCTCCTACTGCATATTTGAGTTATTTTGTTGGGCCTGTTTAACTGTTGGTACTTGGTGATGTTTTCATCTTAATTTTTTTGAGTCATCGTCATTGTGATGCTAACTGTAACAGAAACTTAGGGAGTCTTGAGGACATTAGCAGGTGCTGCCATCAGGTGTTGTAAACTTAGTGATGCAACAGTTGTGTCAAACATTACAGGATTGTTATTCAGATGAAAATGTGGGAATAGAAATGAGCTTTGCTCTTCTCACTAAATTGTTGCTGGACTCATGGGGACCTGTTCCTTTTCCACTTTATGCCCCTGTCCCATATTCTTTTTACTGTATTTTACTTCATGATTATTTGTGACTCTATGTATTACTAGCATAAATAAAACACCTTTTAAACGAGGACCAAAGGTTTAATAATAATCCTGGTTTTTTCACATGAAGGTCAGAGGTTAGGCGAGCCTTACAGATGCTCAAAATCACTTTAGTAACTTTTGACTTTCCCTCTAAAATATTTTTTCATGAAGTTAAAACTCAATCTTCAATTTTTTTATTCCTCAGGACTGAAATTACCTTGTAAATGTACATTTTTTTCTGCTGCTATTTCGTGGTCATTTCATTAAAATATTTAACAAATAACTGATTAATCCTCAAGCATCACTTTAAGAGAGTGATGCAGGCGAGCCTGGCCTAGTTAGACCTAGAGACCAAGAAGCCTTCAGGGATGAAATGATGACAAGCAGCTGCTTCCCTGGAATGTGTTTAAACTATGATCTGCCATTTTTTTTAGATCTTTGCTGAAATATATTATTTTCTCACTTATATATTTACAGTTTTTACCTGAGTGGGTTTTATTTGGGTTCATTTATAGAAAAATAAATGTCTTCCTGCTTCATCAATATGCCACACTTTAATTATAGAATCCGTATACAGTCATTCTCTTTTATTTTGTTTGAGGATTATTTTGCGGTCTTTCTATTCTCCTTATTAACCATCCTTTCTTCTGTGTTTTGTTTTGTCCTGCAGCCTAAAAGATGGATAAGAACGACCTGGTGCAGAAAGCCAAGCTGGCAGAGCAGGCTGAGCGCTACGACGACATGGCGGCAGCCATGAAGGCTGTGACGGAGCAGCACCCAGAACTTAGCAACGAGGAACGCAACCTGCTCTCTGTGGCCTATAAGAACGTGGTATGGAACCCATCAGCGTGTTGTGGTGGCGCTTATAGTTCAATAATTGACTTTTAGTTTAAAAATAAACAAATGGATTACATTCTGCTTTTGTCCTGGCGCGGTAGTACTGAATACTTCTAAACTTTAAAATAGTCTTTTTAATAAGCTTTCAGTCAAAAACCAAACACATTTCCTCGTCGGCAGAAGGAAACCCTAACACGAGTAACGTCTTCCTCACGTCTAGACTAAAATCTGCTCTGGTTATGACCCTCTGGCATTTTTTTCACCCTTCTTATGTCACGATCACACAGCTGTACACATTAGTTCTGACTACACAGCACAACTCCATCCCAGTGAATGCTTTCACTCAGTACAGCAAAGGCGTGACGTTGTAGTTGGTGTGTTCTGATGGTCTGGCTCCCTCTAACCCAGTAGCTGCTGCTTCTGCAGGCCTGAAGGTCCACTTAGTAAGTAAGTAAATTTTATTTGTATAGCACTTATCACAGAAAAGGAATCACAAAGTGCTTCACAAAGGTCAACAAAATAAAAGATAAAGTCATCATAAAATGATCTTAAAACAAAACAACAGAATATCATAAAATCATTAAAATCAGAAAACAAAAAGTCATAGGGCCCTGTGTCCATTTCTTTACTATGCTAATGTTCACAGTTTACCTGAAAAGTACTAGAAGCGTCTACGGCGGTCGAGCCTTTGCCCTCAGTAGGTTTCAGAGGTTTTTCTGCTCCAACACACCTGATTCTAATCAGTAGGTGACTTCACGGGCCTCTGTAGATCTTGGTGAACTGCTGAGCAGGTGATAAGGTGTGTTGGAGGGTGGCGACTAAAACAGACCAGATAGAGGCCGTCGATGACCACTGGTCTACAGTTTAATCTTTATTTCTTTTGGTTTTAACAACAAGCTTCATTCTGTTCCGGCTGTGATTAAGCAGCTGGTTGTGGATTCTGGTTTCTGAGCATATTTATCATATTTCTGATAAGAGTTCTGACTAAATGGAAAGATTTTTACTTTAGATCAGAGTCGAGAAGCCTGAGCTTATTTATTAAATAATTCAAAAATTAAATTTAAATCCCTGAAAAACCTATAAACTAAGGTTTAAATAAAACATCTGATTAGTGGCCCAGCGTGATGACGGTGGAGTTTGTTCTACCTCATAACCTGCTTGTGAACGGGTTATGAGCCACGTCTTTGTTACCATGGCGATCTAGCGGCGCTCAAACAGATGAATGGTGATCCTGAAAACTTCAACTTAAAGCTCAAAACAGTCTGCCGAGCAGGAAGTCTCCCCTCTTTTCTTTCCCGGATAGCTGGAGGAATGTTCTCGGTGCAACAGGACAGGATGAGCAGGCTGGATTATTTCTGAGTTTCCCCCACAAAGTTTTTCTAGTCTAACTCGAAGCACAGATTATGTAAGAGCACCCTTGTGCTGCTACTGAAGGCTCTTATTTTAGCATCCTAGCAAAAGACAGTACTGCTGGGTACTCTCAATATTAGCTGCAACTAGAAGCAACACAAGTCTGATTATATTGGAAATTACTTCAGTTACACTTGAATCAAATCAGAAAATTTCATTTTCATTTATTTTCGTGTATCGGCTCAAAGGTGTAGGATAAGATTTAGTGTTTTAGTCATGATTTCTCTCACACATTTGAGCTGTTTTCCTTTATTGTTTGAAGCTATGCATGTCTGTTTTTTTTATGTCATCAGGTGGGGGCTCGCCGTTCATCCTGGCGCGTCACCTCCAGCATCGAGCAGAAGACTGAGGGGAATGAGAAGAAACAGCAGATGGCGCGTGATTACCGCGAGAAGATCGAGGGCGAACTCCGAGAAATCTGCGACGATGTGCTGGTACGGACATGAATGGTGGAGGCTGGGGGAGGATTCTGTTTAATCCAGGGGTCTCCTTGGTCTTTTAAGCCCAATTCATAATGTGATGCGGTTTAATTAAACCTTTAAATGATTTAGCTGAGACAATGAGGACAAATAAAATAGTGCACGTTCGGATTTAAAGCTCGAGGCACACAGCTAAATTTGGAGAAAGGAAGTGCTTCAGAGCAACCTAAAGGTGAGACGCAGTTGAAAGTTGGGTGTCTGCACCTTTAAAGTGACATGCTGGCTGAAGCACAGCTGGGTTATGATGCCTGAACCTGCTCTGACTTGAATAGTTTTGAGCTTGGCTCTGTTAGAAGTTTTACTTTGACTGGTAAACACTTGTTCGTAACCACTTCTCAGATTTAAACTACAAATAGGATTTTGCTCCACAAGCAGCTGACTGTCACCGTCACATCCTGGTCGGGAGGGAAGAGAAATTTGCTCAAGGTTAAATTAAACTCGGGGTTTTCAGCGCATGAGCCGACTTCTAATAATATCATCAAGGTCGAACTATCTTGAAGCCTCGGTGGTGATGTGGTGCGGTAGGAATGAAGGGAGGATGGGATGGGTGGAGTTATGGTGTCCTCATAGCAGCAGCTGGGGGAAGACGACACCAGAGCTTCCTAACCAACAGGATCACATCAGGATCATTTATCTCCAGGCTGTAAAGTGCCTTTTCTCCACTCACCTCTGAAACAAATGTTATATTATTGCTTTTTTGTTTTATCCAACCATGGCTGGTGACAGGTGATGCTTATATTAAGTGGCCTCGGGCAAAAAGTTTTGAAATCTCAAAAAGTTGATTACATCACTGAATTCCTGAGCAACGTTTACAGGGATTAAAGAAAGTCACCTGAAGGCATTGTCAACTAGAAGTATTTATGGATTACATCGTCACAAACATGGAAATGGGAACCTTCTGGACCGTGATCGTGAAATCTCTTAGGACAGGTTAGTGGAGTCAGCTGATGAAAACCCGGCTCCTCCGAGGCTGAGAGGTCTCAGCGTAATCACTAAAACAAAGCTGGGCTCAGAGAAGAGATGCTCCGAGGTGAAGTACCAGCTGATCACCTGATCTGCAGCAGGAACACGCTGGAAGTGACACTCGTCCTGGAGAGCAAAACGAAACCTCTGCTTTATGTCGGGCTTGTTTAGGTTTTATATTTTCTTCTTCACTGTCAGATTTCTTGGTGTGTGTTTTGTTCCCGGTTTTAAAACCTACTGGTTGTCTGTTTCAGCACCTGCTCGACAATTACCTCATCCCCAAAGCATCTCCGGCAGAGAGCAAGGTGTTCTACCTCAAAATGAAAGGAGACTACTTCAGATACCTGTCAGAGGTGGCTTCTGGGAACACAAAGCAGGGTAAGTGTTTTACTGGGAGTCATGAAAAAAGTCTGATCGGATTTTCGGGTCGGGCTCTGCTCTAACTCGTCTCGGGACAATGGAGTTTTTACGGACTTGAACCGAAAGGCAGGAAGGGATTTTTTGTTTTTTTTTTATCGCCGTGCCTCTGCACAACTTCAGTGTCCTTTTTTATTGCTCAAATAAAATTTGGATGCTGTTTGTTTCTAAAATTGTCCTGTTTAGAGAAAAAACGTAAATATTTAGAATTTGTTTTATTGGTCAGTGTCGGTTTTATTCCGATTGGATTTAACGGGAACTTGGACTTCACAAAGAGATGTTTGTATGATTTAAAGTAAGCTGAAGCTCCTAAGCTGCATCTAAAGGAGACTTCTGGGAAAATTAATTTAGACAAATAAAACCTTAAAAATGACACGAGGAAAAAAGTTTCAGGAGAATCGTTTTGGAGAGTCCATGAAACGGTCTCAGCTTCCATATCAACCTTTCACAAGGCAGTGTTTTATTAGATCTCACCTCTGATTGGTTTATATAAATTATCTTGTAGGCTTTAACTCAATAACCAAAGAAAACGTTTATCAGTACTTCTGCTGCTGTAAAGAGCGTGATCGCTTCATTCTGTGTTGCCTAGAGACAAACAGTGTTTGTTGCCATGGTTATCAATCGTCTTATTGCCACGGCGATGGGATGATGCTCTAATGATCAGTTATCAGAGGGTTAACTGGAGCACTCCTCGCCCAGAGTTTGTGTTTTTTAAATTCAACCTGAAGTCACTTCTGCAAAATTTTTCATTTTTAGAAAAATGAAAGATGAGCAATAATAAAGATACGGATGCTGCGGCGGTACAGAGTCATGTTTGGTTGTTTTAATCATTCTGAAATGAATCATCCCAGTCTTTTTTTTTAACCTAAATACTTCCAAACACACTCAGTTATCAGCTTGTTTGACTAGAAACAGTAGGAAAAGTCCAGGTGGAATTAACTAGTGCTGCGTTCCATTTCTGCACAATGCTTTGATTCGTGAAACAAGTTTCCATAACGTGGAATGCAGCCTTTTAATTCAGGGTTCATATGCTGTCTTCAAAAGTCTTTTCCAGGTATGGATTAAAAAATAATACAGGAAGGAAATGAAATTGCTTTCCAGACTCCTGCCCCCTTTTCCTCCTCTTCCATATGACAGCCTTTCTAACGGAAAATTCCCCAAAAATGTTGCTTTTCACATTTAATCCTTGTGAAATGAAAACTGCTCCCAACTTGGATGAAGACTAAACTGGACAAAACTGACTGAAAACGTAAGTCCTCAAAAGGGTTGAAGCTTAAAACCGATATGGTAGAAGAACGCTGAGTTTCGGCTCTTTTCAAGTCCAAATTTTTTCCTGCCCTGTGGGTCTGACATCACTACAGCGGCGAGCTGTTAAATGTTTTCTCTGCGCAGCAACATAACAGCGGCTGTTTGTGTGTTAAAGAGACGGTGCAAAACTCTCAGAATGCCTACCAGGAGGCCTTCGACATCAGCAAGAAGGAAATGCAGCCAACACACCCCATCCGACTGGGCCTGGCCCTCAACTTCTCCGTCTTCTATTATGAAATCCTCAACTCGCCCGAGCAGGCCTGCTCTCTGGCCAAGCAGGTGGGTGGAGTTTAGGTGGTCTGCACACGGGTGGCCGTTAACAGCAAGTTCAATTCTAATACCTGTGACAGCCTTTGACATTTAGATTATAAAAATAATATGCCGACGCTAATCTTTGTTTCCCCGCAGGCTTTCGACGAGGCGATCGCTGAGCTCGACACCTTGAACGAGGACTCGTACAAAGACAGCACGCTGATCATGCAGCTACTAAGGGACAACCTTACTGTGAGTAAAGACTCAAGAGCATTTCTGCTGCTTTAGAAACGATGGAAAAGTCCTAATAGTGACAGTTTTCTTAACTTCGGACCCTCAAGATTACAGCCAAAGACCCCAAACATCACTGGTTGACCTAGAATGAGAACTCCTATATTACTACTTGTAGCTATTTTAGTTATTTGTAGCTTTTACATCAATAGAACTGAAAATATTCTATTAGGAATTGTGTTTTTGCTATTTTGAATTTCTGAAGTCCCCTTAAAGCTTGGTTTATGCTTGACGCATCCGCGAGGTCCACACGGCTCCCCATTTCAACAACCACGCCCCTCTGCGCAGCCCAAAGTTTCCACACCGTGCACCTAGGAAATCTAGCTACATGGACGGTCCTGCGTGGAAAAACATGGCGGACTGGCTGTTGTGGGTAGTATGCATGTTGTGGAGCCCTATGCCGCCCCCTACAGTCTGGAAAAATATTGGCTCACAGCGGAGACGAGCTGTGGAAGGTATAAACTCTGCAAAAGTTGTCTTGGCCTGATTCCACGCGGAATGTACATGCGTCAAGCATAAACCAAGCTTTTGTGACCCAAAGTCTTAAAGTTTGGACAGTGTATCGTTATTAAGAACACGTTTAAAGATTTAAGATCACGAGGGGCGGATCATCTTACCTACAGCGTTGGTTTTGTAGCTGAAGACTTGATCTACCTGAGCTGAAGGTGTGTTTTATAACGACGGTGTGTTTCTGTGTGTGTTTGCAGCTGTGGACATCAGAAAACCAGGGAGACGAGGCCGAACCCGGCGACGGAGAGAACTAGAGCGCACTTCACTGTTGACCCATCCCTACACTCTTCCCCCTTTCCCTTCTATCTCCTCCTCTTCCTCCTCTTCGTACACATAAACAGCCCGTTGATTCCATCGTCCCTCTCTTTGGCGCCCGGCCTCCTGACTTCCCTTCTGTATAACCAACAGCATGAATAGAACCCGCCTTTCACCGACACAAATATTCATGAGAAAACCGGGGGAGGGGTAAAGGAAAACCGCTCCATTGCCCGAAACGCGATCCTCCCTTCCCTTTCTCCTCTCGTCTCACCCACCCCCCCTCCAATCATGGCACTCCAACGCAGGTCAGCAGACTAAAACCCTCTGACCAGTTTAGTCTTATAGCACGCAGGGAGGGGTGTTATCCCAAATTATGGAATAAATTAACCTCAAATCCACCTTCTCCCGTCTTTACGCTCCTTGTTTAATCCTTTTATTTCGTTTCCTCCCTTCTCCCTAACATGTCAGTACATTCTCTCTCCCCCCCCCCCCCCCCCCCCACTTCTCTCTAGTGAGTGAAAGCATTTATATAGTTGTCCATTCCTTCTTATTTTGGCTTTTCATAGTGTACTGGCAAACTGGCTGGTTTTATTCCACTTTAAACAAAACAAAGGTTATTAAACTGTCTGTTTATTTTCAACAAACGCTGTGATGCTTAGTTTTTCCTCCACCAAGTCTCCAACACGATGATGATGATAATTGATGTGGGAGGGGGTGTAGTTGGAGCAGCAGTGTCGTTCTGCTGAGATTTATACAGAAGGGTCCTACAGGGTTGTATTGTGACACTGACGACCTCTAAACCGGTTTTCCACCTGCTGCGGAGCCCAACGCTCACAGCTTCCGTTTTCACTAACAGGGACCCGAACATTTGAGACCAGTTGAAACATTTCCTATTTGGGAAAAGAAATTGGGCAGCAAACCGGCAAAGACGCAACATTCCATCTTCACGTTTGAGATATTTAACCAAACGGGACACGCCCCTTTCCCCCGAACCCACCCTGTCAGGTGCCACCGAACATCAGAACTACTGCCCCTGAAGTTGTTCCTTAACCCACATGCTCCTTTGCTTGTTTTGGTTTATTTTTCAGGATATGTATTTGAATGACAAATCAACTTTCTTTTTTTTTTTTTTTTTTTTTTTTTGTCACTGTAAAACATTTTCCAGCTCAACTGTAAATCTTTTTTTTTGTTTGTTTAGGAGAGCTGAAATGGTTTGTGGATGTTAACACCTGCTTGCAGATAAAACTTTAAAGCTGTTAAAGTCGGCTGCTGTTTAATGGATTGGTGTTTTTGATTTTTTTTTTTTTCCTAATTGCCTTCCGTGTCTGTCCTTGTTATGTCCCTTTCTGCTTTTACCGACAAGTTTAGTCAAGTCTGAAGTTTCCACTCGTAGCTGAACGGTGCAGGAATGCAAACCTGCAGTTAGTACGTTTAAATGATCTGCAGTGTGAGTTGGAAGTGGAACACTCCGTGGAATGACACTGCAGCTTATTGTGGGATGGGATTGAACTATTTTAGCCAGTCGGGTAATTGGTAAAATTCTTAATTTGGTTATGAGGAAACGGGAAAAAGCAGTAAATTGCAAAACTTAGCTGATCAGGCAGTGGAGGAAGAGATAACCTTACAAGATCTCAGTTTTGAGGCAAATTCTGTTGATCAAAATACATTTTTTCTAGCTCATTTTTAAATATTTACTTTGTGGTTTATCATTCAAACATCATAATTTACCAAATGGGCTTAAAAGAAACTTCTACTTGACCCAAATATTAGCAGATTTAAGCTAAATGGAATTTTTTCCCCACTTTTTCCACTCAGTGTCACAATAACCTTGTCTAAAGCACCGTGACATTCCACTCTAGAGGTAGAAAAGCCATGTCTTTTTTTTTCTCTTTACTTGGGGACATATTTTCATGCACTGACATTTTAAAGGTATAAAAGGAAAAAAAATTCTCCCTGTTGCTCTTTTACTCTAGCTGAACAAAACGGCAGTTATTCTACGCTTTCTAAGGAAAACTGATCCCATGCAGTAGTGAATGTGGCACCGAGCCTGTCTGTATATCTGGTATCTGATATAATTTTGTTTTTACTGACCAGTATTCTGCTTAAAATAAAAAAAATAATTAAAAAAATCAATCCAAAAATAACAAAAAAAAAAGTCTGCTTCTGTGACGGTTTTATTGCTTAACGCGCACGTGGTTGTGAAACTTTAGAGTTAGCTTAAGGACACCAATAAAAATCAGAAAATGGTTAAATAATAAAAAAAAAAGTCGCTCTTTGAATACCCCTTCTTTACCCTGGTTATTGACGTAATGATAGATTTGTGTATGTCTTTTAAAAAAGAGAAAATTCCAACTCTAGTTTCACCTGACATGTTATAAACAGGACAAAATGTAAAAGACGATTTAAAGTGAAATAAAGGTTTTATCAGTTCCAAATCAGCCCTGCTCTTGTTTCTTATCACCCACTAATCTGGTAATACTTCATGTCTTCTCTTTTTATGTTGCATAAAAACACGTTGAGTTCCATCCGTGCAAGATACCGAAGCTACGGGAACAGTTGGAACAAAAATGCAAATCTCCTGACATAATTTATGGCTCCCATGTTGCTTCAGTCAAAACAATGCTAGATGCAAATGTTTTAATCTAGTTTGGTCTTTACCGAGGAGCACGCTAAAGGGTGAAGTAGGGTGTGATGCAGTAGTTTGTTTGGATGAGTCATCAGCAGTTTTTTTCACATCAGACTCAACAATTTGTTCCTGTGTAGTTCAATTCATTAAAAATGTTTGATGGACAGAAATTAATAATTTAGTACCAACAAGCTGAAAACTTACCATGATGCAGCTCTCAGATTCTGTTTCCCCAATTTATTTTAGACATTACTTTCAGATTCTGCTGCAAAATTTTTATGGCTAGACTCCACTTTAATTTCTGAATGCACACTAGATTAATAATCCCAAATGTAAATGCTGTAGTTATGATTTAAAGGGGTCCTAATTCAAGACCACATTTACCTCCTTGTTGCATAAATGAGCTTGGGGTGTCTAATTGTACCATAGAAAGTCTGTCCCCTCTTTAAATTTTTAACGTAATGGCCACGGAGAAACGATTCTTAAGAAAAGCTGGTTTAATACGTCATAAGCTTAGACATGTAATCTTAAATTTGCATGTCCCAAGGGGCAAGCTTCTCCTGCCAAAAGTGAAACCAACGTGGAAGGGACAAAAATTGCAGTTCCTCCCTCATCCGCTTGGGGCTGGATCCAGAAAGGAGCAAGTTCCCATTGACCCCCATGTTGAAAATCCCAACTTCACAGAAGAAATAAACACGTTAACAGCCTGGTTTAAAAAAAAAAATAATAAATTAAAGTTTAATAGGTCAAGTTTACCATCAACTCTGATGGGGGTGAATGTTTTTGTAACTCATAGGTTTAATTAAAGGAGTAGAAAACGTGTTTAATCAATACATTTCCAGTGGTCTCTAGTAGGAATGAATGCCTTGTAAGTCGTACTCTGGGGAAGAAAAACACCGGTGCACCATTTCTCGAACCTAAAAGTTGCCCACATCACAGCTGAGCTTCAGGCCCAATTCCAATACTCGCACTGTGCCCTACGCCCTTCTGTGAAGTGCACTTTGAGGTGCGCAGGATAGGCTTCGAGTGCATAGTACACAAGTGTGCTGATTGAGATGGGGAGTATTGCGTCATCAACCTTGGCATGCTGGGATGCCAGTCGTTGTTTGTGCTACTTTTTTAAAAATCTTTAAAAACTTTCAATTATTTGACGAAATTTAAATTCATTGTTGTCTACATTAAATCTTAGTCAAACATTCAGAGCATGAATAAATATCAATCATCTTAAAATGAAATTTTTTTTCATTTGAAAATACATAGGCACTTGAGCCATTGCTCCACCTTCTGAAGATTCCCACGCAGCAATGGATTGTTGTGGGAAATACCCTTGCCCAAAGACCGCATCGATGCGGACTTGGGCGAAGTGCGGATTAAGGGTGTAAAAGGGGCATGGTCACCTTCCGCACTTGAGAATCAGGACACCCTATGCACTCGCACCCCTGGTTGGGAACACGCAATTGAAGAGTGCAAGTGCGAGTATTGGGATTGGGCCTCAAAATACGGTTCAAAATTTGGTGGGTGTCAATCATCTTCCCGCACCTTCACAGCCCAGCTCTTGGCTCCATTTTTGTATTTTCTGGGAGTGACGAGACGTGACGCGGCCAAGATGGCAGTGGAACCACCCACTGGGCTTTAATTCAGCTCTTTAGAAACCTACAGCTGATGGTGCAGTTTCGTCCATTTATATAAATAGTCAATGGTCCTAACCCACTTAAGTGTCTGCAATATAGAAAGGTTGGTGCTGGTAATCAGAGCAGAACAATGCTAGCCTGAGCTAGTGCTAGCTAGCCCATACATGACAAATGACCTGCACTCGAATAGCACTGATGGTGATGAGGTACAATGTATCCACAACTGCCCTGAGGTGCACTGATGGAGGCGAGGCTGCCAAGCACAGGCGCCATCAGTCCCACCAACAGCAGGCAAGGTGGGTTAAGTGTCTTGCTCAGGGACACAACAGCAGCATTATTTGCTGAGAGCCAGAATCAATCCTACAACCCTACGATTACTGGACAACCTGTACCTCCTGAGCTACTGGCCCCCATGTAACATTCCAGGATGTAGTAGGACAATCCGAGAGCTGGCTCGTCTTGGACACAGGCAAGGGGTCTTCATGGAAAAATGTTGGGAACCATTGGTTTAGGAAATTAAAGTGTGAACTGACAGATTCCTAAGCTCTTTTCTCACAATTTCACGAGTTTTACCTGTATTTGTCCCCTTGTAACTTGTCTGTGTTCCTTTTGAATGATTCTACCTGCAGAAATAACTGTTTTTAGTTGTTTAAACACGTTTCCGCTGCTGCTCTAATCAGCTTGTACTGTTGAGTCACCACTCTGTCCTTTTCAGTGTTTTTACAGCGCGTACAGTCAGAGGGGAGAGCTTCAGAGGTGTGTGCAGTGGTTGACTCACCACTCCGAACTGCTTTGGTTTCACATCGGTTAGGGTGTGGTGCGTGCTTCATGTTCAGATCTGAAGTAACGGTTGCTTTAAAATCAACTGAACATTGTGTTAAAAACCCGTTTTGGGCTCCAGTGAATGAATTTTTCACAACTTAAGGGTTCCTGACAGTTTTATTGTCATGTTTGTAACTGTAGACCACTATTTAAGGGAAACGTGACCTGCTGTGAGCTCATGCCGTAAAACTGAGTTGGGTCAGACGTTGTTCGAGTTCACTGCCAAACCCATCTAAAAAGGTTATTGCACGCTTTAAGCAGACATTCTGATCAGAAGTACTTTCCTGTTTTATTAAAAGCTCAGTGATGCAGCACTGCGACTCAGTTCGCTGCATTTTTTTTGTCCATTTATTACAAACAGAACCAGTCGTGTAATGGTTTATATCTCCTCGGTTAACAGGGGAAATGTTCTGGACTGTTCTCATGCACATAAAAATCCAGGCGCCTCTGCTGGTTGCTTGGCAACCGCCGTGAATGATGACAGTCAGATGCATCTTCCCCCTGTAAAAACGGTCATCTGTTTTACACCTAAACGAGACGAGCTTTAAGGGAACATTCTGAGACCGGCCTGCTCCACGGTGCTTCTCACAGAGATGTTAAAATTACAAAGATTTTTTTTTTCTTTTTGTTGTTGTAGGGTTTGATTCTTTTGTTTCATCTGCAGTCAGAACAGCAGTAGGAAATAAACCTGGATGTAGTCCAGAACAGAACCACCCATCTGGGTCTGGTTAGTCAAAGAAAAAAAATATTTCACTCACAAAAAATGTCAGAAATTTAACAACAGATAGTTTTTTTTAACTTTAAGCTAGAGCTTTAACATTGCCCTCTGCTGACCAAAAACTGCACTAGATAGTTTTGTGGAGCAGGTAGGTGTTTTAGGGGGCGCTCTTATACCTGCATTACGGCTGTTAGCTGTTATGCTAGCAGTTAGCTTTTTCTGTTCATCGATCATCAATAAAAAGCACAAGAAGAAGATAAAGAAGTTTGCTTTTTCTGTTAGCATTTTGGTGGAGCCTGGAAGAAAAAGTAAGAGAGTAATGTCTTTGGAGGTGATGCAGGGCTAAATTGGGCGTGAACATCGGCACAGCCTACACTAGTTTGACGGAGCTAAAGGAGGCTACAAAATCACGGACTGATGGTGACCTGGCTTTGTTGCTACTGGACTTGTAGTTAATATTTTTTTCCAGCAGTGTGGATCTTTTCACTTCGTGGTTTATTTTAGTATTAGTTGGCTCATGTTAGTGTTAGCTCGTTGTTAGTACTAGCTACAGCAGGCTGTAGCAGGTTTGTTTACAACAGTTGTAATTCCACTTTCAAACAGTAGTGGAGGAGCAGAAAACTTCATGTCACAATGTGTTGGAAACTTCCTGGTACTTATCGTCCTGACATCGGCTTCATTCATGATGTGACTCTCCCGTTCCACCATGTGATATGGTCCATATCCCAAAGGTTCTGGATTAGTAAACTCATTATGTTCTAGAACCCAGTTAGAGATTATCTGAGCTTTGTGACCTTGTGCATTATCCTGCTGGAAGTATTCATCAGAAGATGAGTCCACTATGGTCACTAAGGGATCAACATGGTCAACAACAATATTCAGGTAGGCTGCGGTGGTTGAACCAGGCTCAGGTGGTACTAAGGTCTTCAAAGTTGGACAAGACCATCTCCGGAACACCATTACACAACCACCACATTGCATAAGTGTGGATATAAAGCTGGGGGGATTCATGCTTTCATGTTGGTGACACCAAATTCTGACCCGACCATCTGAATGTTGCAGTTGAAATCCAGGGAAGGTTTTTCCAGTCTCTTCAGGTCGAGTTCTATTGGTCCTGTGGGAATTGTAGCCTCACTTTCCAGTTCTTAGCTGACAGGAATGACACCCAGCGTGGTCTTCTGCACCTGGAGCAGCTGGTGTGCTTCTGCAGACCTTGTGTGGGAACCAGTGCTTATCTGAACTGCTGTTGTATTTCTATCCAGTCTGCTCTGACTGCAACATTTTCTTCCACACAACTGCTAGTCAAAGGACATTTCCAGTTAGACCATTCTCTAAATTCTAGAGATGGTTTGGGGGGGGCGATCCCAGTAGTTTCTGAAGACAACCATTACACCCAATACTAAAAGTCTCCTTTCAACGTTCTGATGCTCATTTTGAACTTCAGCAAGTTGTCTTCGCCTCATCTAGGTGCTTCAATACCATCCAGTTGTTGCCATTTGATTGGTTGATTAGTTATTAGCTTTAAAAAGCAACTGAACAGGTGTGGGGTGTAGGAGGAGCTAAGAGAACATAAAAAAAACATAAATCACAAACCTGGTGGGGTGTTTTTTTTGTTTTTTTACAACTTTTTTATTTTTCAGACCCTAATTCCGAGCAGCAGATGAAAACAAAGGCAGGCACTTCAGGTATGGTGGTGATGTAAAGCTACAACAGGATCAGTAATGAAAGATTTCACTTACAACAATAAAATAAAAGAACAAGATCGCAGAGAGAGACAGAACTTTGTACAAACCCATGTGAGGACGTTCAAACAGAAGAGGAACAAACTGATCCCAGACAAGATAACAAAGCCGTCAGCACAAGACCACACTTCCTGTTTTTATCAACCAACACAACAGTGTATTCAAATAATTCAAGAATGATGCTGAAACAAACTTATGTTTAAAAAAAAATCTACATCTTTCCTGCAACATGATGCCTAAACAGAAAATCCACTGAGAACAAAAAAAAAAGCTACCTGAGTGCAAAAAAAAAACAAAAAGGGTCACTGATGTATAAATCAAACACTGAACAGACCTTTATGATCACCAACAGGGTAAGTGAGTAAACTTCATTCATTCATTCATTCATGCAGGGAGCTGGTGTAGGAGTTTTATTTTGAAAAACGATGAAGGCTGTGGTTTATTGCTTTCTCTGTTCAGAATGATTATCTTCATGTTTTATATTCAAATTCTGACCTCATGGGATCAGAAATATTTTTTTAGACATGCAACTTTTTTAAAATAAGGACGTAATCTGCCTTTAGATACTGGAATCTGGAGTTATCGTTGTCCTGGTGGAGATATAATCTAAAGAAGCTGATAGAATGTGAGGTTTTAGTTTATTTTACACACATTGATGTGAGGATGGAGACTTTTGGGGTTATTAATAAACAACATCAATGGCTAAGAGTGTCTACTCATACAAATAAGGTTGTTTCCAACAAACAACTAAAAATCCTTTATGTATCACTAAAATAAACCAATAATTAAATACAGATTTGTTGAACAGTTGGTGATTTTTACCCTGCGGGGGACCAGATTCACGTTTTTGAACAAATGGTGATAATAAAGGTTTCTTCTCAGCTCACATAAACAAGCATAAATAATGAAAGTGACAAACCCTTAAATTACAAATGCTCCAGTCCGCCTCAGCTGTTGCTGACCAATCACATGGAGCTGATCTTTCCAGAAGCATCTTGGGCTGAGCTTGTGTTTCTTTGAGTAAACAGATGAAAGCAGCGGAATCGTGCCGCCGCCTGGCTGCAGCACAGTCTCCTGTGTGCGTTCACTTCTTCTTCTGCACCTCCTGCAGCAGCTTCCCAGCAGCCGAGTTCTTTGGTTCCACTTTCAGCAGATTGTTCAGGTCGTCCACGCAGGCTTTCACGTCCTGCAGGAGCCATAAAAGTAGATTTGAGGTAAAAGCAGAAATAAGGTTGACATTTTCCCAAATGTCTTTAACCGGTCATTGACGCCCCCGTAAACCAACCACCAAACCCTCCGCTGACCCGCTCTATAAATAATACAAATGCTTTTTCTGTCTGTTCTTTTTAATATAATTCTGACACACAACTTTAAGTCCCACACTCGTTACACTTATGAACAAAAAGTAGAGAGAGAGTGGGATGACAGCCGAAATGTCCGTCAGAACCAGAACCCGTTGCCCTGCGGGCCGTCTGGCATCAAATCCACAGTGATGCTTGCAAATGCGTGCTTATAATAATAGCTTTATTTATATAGCGCCTTAAACAAAGTGCTGCACAGCATAAAAGATAAAAAAAAACTGTACCCCAGTATTAAAACAACAGCATCAGTGCATTCTGGAGGCCACGCTTTTTAAAAAAACTCTTACATTGAACTAAATAATTACACCGACATTTCTTTATTTTTCTAAACAAATTACTCTTAGGAGGCAGACACAAAATAGCTGTGGCCAAGCAGGAGCAGACTGACCTGTCGCTGGTGTCGGTTCAGTTTGTTGCACGGCTTCATTTCCGTGTTCTTCCTGACCGCGCAGTTCGATGTGAGGCTCATTTGTGTTCACTACCATAAATAAAATACTCCCATGCTGTGCTTTCACTTACCCGCTTCATTTTTGAGTACATTTATTTGATCATGTGACCAGCTCACCTCTTCTTCTGTGGTGCCCTCACGCCCTCTAGTGGCACAAAATATATTGTAGCAGTTGCTGGGGGGAGTTTACTTCCTGTTTCCCAGTGTGCTTAGCAGCATTTTTCGGTGTTGCCTGGCTGAACCGTTAGAGAGAAGTGTCTGTTATTGACCTAACTCGTGAATGCATGTGAAAACTGATGCTGCTCAATACGGCTGTTATTACTGACTCAGCGCGTTTGACTGCTACAATATTACAAATAAGCGCAGTTGAAGGACATGAATAGCTATTAACTTGGCAAAGATATTATAACCGGTTATGAACTTAATGGCAGTTAAGTGGTTAATTATGTACATCCTGAATTGACAGGAATGGTAAATGGCCTGTATTTGATATTGCACCTTCTAAAGTCCCATTATCAAATTCAGCAATAAATTCATGGATTGCTTAAACCAGTACAATATTAACCAGATAATTAATGCTAGTCCGACATTTTTGTGAACATCATCAAGTTTTGCTTTAAGCAGCAAACCTGCCGAACACTTAAGATTCAGCATGACTCTGTCCTGCTTTTAGCTAATAATTCAACACACACACACACACACACAAAATCACTATTGATTGCATTGCTGGAGAGAGAGACGTGTCCTGTGTGTGTGAAACACTGAGGAAGACACCGCCACGTCAAGGATTATTTCTTTGCTCACTCCGAGGTCTCTGACTGCTGTGAGGCTGAAAGGCAGTGTGACGAAGCTTCATCTCTTACCTTGAGCTCTTTGTGAGCCTGCGCCCTCCTGTAGAGGGCCTTCACGTTGCTGCCATCAATCCTCAGAGCCTCGTCGCAGTCCTTGATGGCGTCTCTGTACTGCTTCACCGACAGGTAACACAGCGCCCTGATCGCACATGCACACAGACACACATACAGAACCAAGCTTACACACCTGAAACCTCTAGAAAGAGGTTCAAACCAAACACAGCTGCCATTCTTGTAACCTTTCCTGTAAGTTGTGTAACAAACACCTGCTTACGAACCACCAGCAGTAATTATTTTGTTAAATGATGACTTTAAAGCTGCACTGCATAGTTTGCACAGGGTGCTGCAGAGAGTGCACCAAGTGGCCGTTAGAGGAACTGCAGTCAGCAAAATGTGCACTCCAGGACGTTCAAACCTATTAATCATTATTTACCCAATTATTATTATTTAATAACTCAAATAACAGACAAAGCTGTGTCCGGGTTGTAAGGAGAGGCTGATGATAGCTGACGGGTTAGTAGGGAAATTTGGCGGGCGATCACGGTGTCCCAGGGACAGTGAGCAAAAGTCGGTTTGCCCTCAGACGTTTTCCTGCTCCCCACCTTGGCACTCAAAAATTTTCAAAGTCCTGGAGCTTAGTACCAAGGGCAATGTGCAGCAGTGCAGGTCGCCTGTGTTGCTGCACATTGTGCAGAACCAGGTGGACATGCCACCTCACAAACGCAGAGATCTAGGGCTGGAATGATCAGCCTTTAGGGCTGCTTCTGAGAACCTGAACTCGGCCAAAACCAGGAGCAGGAGCGACCTGGGTCAGAGGTAGAGAACCAGGCATGAGTTGCTGACAGGATTCATCTTCAAATAGATTTCCAGCCAATAGCTTAGCATATCTAGCGGCTAACTGAAGGAGAACACGGCCTCCTCGTGAACGCGCATACGTCACGTGCTCTCACGGGCACAGCCTGAGGTGGTATCGGCTCGAACCCTTTCAAAATAAATGGAATTGCTACCTCCACATGCAATTATGGCAAAAAAAATACTAGATTCAATCATCTGGTTAAGAGATGACACTTGACTTAGATTTAAAATTGCATTATTCTAACAAAAATATTACATAATGCAGCATTAACAACAGAAAGCTCTAACTGACCTGTTGGTGTACGTCGTCACCTCGCTGGGGTTGTGTTTGAGGCTCTGGCTGTACTTCTCGATGGCCTTCCTGTGCTCTCCTTTCTTCACCAGAGCGTTGCCTTCTTCCTTCAGGCTCTGGGCTTTCTTTAGCTCTTTGTCACTTGGAGCTGATGTAAAGAAGATAAGAAAATCACCTCAGCTTTAGGATTTTAGCAACAGTTTCTTCATCCTCTGGTTTCTGTAGAGGACAAATGAAAACACACCAGGTTTGTTCGTTTGCTTGATGCCGTTCTGCTGCGGTGCAGCTTTCTGCTGCGGTGCAGCTTTCGGCTGCGTGGTGCCGGCTCCAGCTTGCTGGGCGAGCTTTTCCCTCACGGACAGAGGGACGGTCGGGATGGGAGGAAGTTTCTCTCTCCACGAAGGACCGTCTGCCTCTGTGAGCGCCTTCGTCATCCTGAGGAAACGAGGATATCAATGTGCAGCTGGAAATCACATCTTTAGAAAAAAAATGCACAACATTTTGAATTTAATTTATCTGCCATTTGAGCAGCTTTTGGACCTATTGGTGCCATCGTGAGCGGACGCTATGTTGAAATCGATCTGCAGAACAGTTTTGTAATCTGTGTATGCCTGCCGGTAGCGCTCTAGAGCTTCATAGGCAGCGGCACGCCGAAGCAAAGACTTCACGTTGAACGGGACCAACTCCAGGGACCTGAGGAGAAAACAAAATGGTTCTAAAACTGGGATAATCACAAAACCAAATACAAATCTGGTAGAAATAAATCCACAAAGCAAATCTAAACACTTACGTTTCACAGTCCTTCACACATTCTGCACAGTTGCCATCCTTCAGATAGCTGGCTGCACGATTTGAGTACAAAATGCCTAAATCTTCTGGGTTCTTTTTACCTTTAATTGGGGGGAAAATGTGTGTGTGGTGAGAGCAGGTCTTCAAATTAAAAAAAGAGTCGCTTTCTGCTATCTTTTACACACGAACAACAGCAGATTTTATTCCAGGTTCTTCAAATATGTGCATGCAGGAGACACAATGTCCTGCAGCATTTTTCATCCTACTTACCAGACTTTTCCAGCTCCTTGATGGCCTGGCTGTAGTGGCTGGTGGCTTCTCCATACTGACCCATCTTGAAGCATTCATTACCGGCCTGTTTTAGCTCTGTCCAAGGCTTGGACTTGTGCTTCTGAGGCATGATTTTGCTTTTAACTGTGGGAAAAATATAGGATACATCTCAGATAATCAAAAGTTTTAAATAATTCTTGTCACATACCAGAGGAAATCCTAAAGGCAGGCTGCAGGCCTTTCTGCCTGCAGTGACTGGCTAAAGAATAATGTTTGTCTGGGAGTGGCAAAATAAAACCTTTGTTTAGTTCCAGATCACCTGTTTTTACCTACATTTATGCACTCAGATCCAGACAGATGTGTTGGGTTCAGCAAGTTCTCCTTTTCCTTTCCTAACCATTTCATTTTCCTAAACTCTGAGCATCCTGGTGAATTTGCTTGATTCTTGTATTTTTGTCTTCACATATTATTTGGAAGAACCCAGTGGAATAACAACATCACTGTAAACCGAGACGGGTTAAAAACACTAAACACTGCCTAACACAGTCTTCTAGCTAAATGATAAAATATTCCCCCAACAAAATACCAAGTATTCACTTGTTATAACGCTCATGAATGCTGATTGAGAGGTTTAATTGATTTAAAGTCAATAAAGTGTTTCCATGCTTACAACAGGCTAGTAAACCTGCATCTTAAGTAAACACAGCCTGATAGAGGCTGTATAAAACTTGTTATAATAGTTAATATCAGGCTAAAATTACTAAGCTAACCTTAAACAGACACCTTCTGATATAACGTGTCCTCCTGCCATTACTGTAACCAACTGGCTCAAATAGTTTCACTTTTTAAAGCTGCTCCAGTTTCAGTTAAATGTGTCAAGAAAAAAATCAGAAGAAGCTAATGAGGACATGGATCTAACTTAGCAGCATTTGACTTGTTTAGCTAGTTTAAAAGTGAATTAATGATTCAATAATACGTTGTCATATCTTTCCTTAATGTTCAGCTTATCTTTGAAATATGACTTTATAAATACGAGGCCTTTTTCTAGCTAAATCCATAGCTAGTGCTAGCCTAGCTATGCTAATGCTAGCTACTCTTACCCTGCTGTTACCGCGGGGAAATCCTCCTCTTCTGATCTGATCCGAAGTGACTACCGGCGCTTGTCTTTACCTTCAGACCGAGTTAATACTAACATTACTCTGGTGTCGTCCCGGAGGCTTCGTGACACGTGGTTCTGCCCGGTCTCTGTGGAGTGGAGGTACAGAAGTTGCCGGGTGGCTCTGGTAACTTCTCGGGTTGCCTGTAGGATGGTGGGTGCAGTGAGGAGGCGGAGGAGGAGGGGGGCACGCAGTTATGTATCAGTTTCGCTTCGTTTTAAAGCGGCGTTCAGGGACCACGCAAAGTGTAGGAATATACGTTAACTTAACGCCCTTTGGTGGCGTTCTTATTCTAAAAGACATGAAATTACTCAAATCCATTTTAAACAAACATCAACAACACTGCGGCATTAAAACAGCAACGTATTCGAAACATCATAAGTTAAAAACAACTTATTTAAATACATAAATAACGATATATTGTTATGTTTGTAATTTATTTACCAGCTGGAATTGTAGAAAGACTTCCTCTATATATCCCGTTTCTCCATTCTTTTTTCCTAATTGTCTAATAAAGCCCAATGGACCCATAATTTCCAGATCTTTACAAAAGTACCGTTTTTTTAGGTATGCCATTTTTCTATAACCCTGAACGCATCATGGGGCAGAAAGCGCAAA
>SSNS01000060.1:1508-31508 GCA_006937985.1 Aphyosemion australe
GTGTGTGTGTGTGTTTACTAGATGCAGTTGGGCATTTATTGGTGTTGAAACAACAACTAATGTTTGATTAGAAATTGCAAACTTATGCTGATCAAATGTTGCAACCGCCCCAATGGTTGTATGGAGCCCTTTGACTGTTCCACTGGGTTTAACACCATTACATAAAAATAATTTTAATTGTGTTTTTTGCTAAATAAAAGGAGAAGAAGACTATTAGAGCTATTTCCCTTGTTGCTAACGTCAAACCGGAGTGCCAGACGTTTTTTTCCACAGAAAATGACTCACAAGGCATTCATTCATACCAGAGACCACAGCACATTTATTGAAAAAATAAGTGAATGACGGATTTTACTGGCGCAAAGACATAAAAGTCACCTGGACTGTGTCCTACAGCTTCACTTATGCTGATGTGCTTGGGTTGTGGTGGGTAAATCTTTGTGAGAATGTAGAAACAACTGTTGCAACCAAAGTTCTGGTATATCCAGCTGTAGAAGTGCTTTCTTCCCAGAAACTCTGCCATGTGATCCATCCATCGGGAGCCATCTCTGGCCATGCGATGCAGACGCTGCAGTTTTATGTTTCATTAGGTTGAGCTGACAGCTGAGGAACAGTTAAGCATCTGTCACGCATAGAGACACTCATCCTGTGCAGGGGAAGTAACCCTGGACCTCACGCTGCAGGGATCCTCAATAAGGTCCTCTGGAGGAGAGGCTGGATGTTTACTTATCTACTCATTGGTAATCTAAAAAAAAGGATTTTACATCAAGGATGCAGAAAAACAACAAGCTAAAGCCTTATAGATCTGTCGTTAGACTGTTATTTTATATCTAATGATATTTCCACACAATCTAATTTAATTCAAGCCTCATTATCAGCATTGAAGCCTTTCAGAGGTGTATTGCTATTAAGTGAGCATCAGGGAACATATCTGCGGTATAAAACACTTTCACACATTTCTTTTGGTGTGAAATGTATCCTCATGCTTCTCCTTAGTGTGAAGCACTTGCAGCACTCTCACTACAAATCTATCATTTCGGCAGCAGCCCATGGGAAATCCATCTTGTCATTCCCCCCCCATCCCTTCTCTCTCCTCATCCTCGGAGTGTGGGAGGAGTGCCAAAGAAACCTCGCATTAATGCCTCGTGCTTTCAAATGGAAGCCTTATCGACTGGGGATATGTGCTCATTTCATTTTGCTTTATATCTAACTCAGAAGGAGAAATTGGGAGTGTGAGGATTAGCAACACACACACACGGTAAGGAGGTCTGTCTGACTGTTGACTCTGCAGGATCCCAGTAGAGTCTGTGCACACATGGGGCCAGAGGGGAGAGAAGAGGCAGTAGAGGTTTAAAACACACATGGTCTGTCACACACACCGATAAAAATCAATACATACCAATATATATATATAGTTTAGTGTATTAATCAGTGTTTTGGTCACGTATTGCTGCTATGAACAGAATATCCTCATTATATTAAATTAAAGATTAACTCAGCCTCTGCTCAAAGGGCATTTCTAAATTTTTGTCTGTCATTTTTCACGATAAACCATCTCTTCACCAAATATATGCTGGCAGAGTCGTGTTAACTACATTACCCACAGGACATTTGTACAAGAATGAGAGCTGATGATCATTGGTTGAACTGTTTTTCAAAATAAAAGCCCAGCTGGGCGAGTAGCTGTAGACATGGGATGAAATGGAAGTTCAGCCTTGGATGTTTGGTAATTAACTCATGATTGTTTCTAAGTGAAGATGTAAGCTAGTGTGAAATGTTGCATTTCTGGTGCATTCAGGGGACAAATAATTATGTAAAGTGAAATCAACAGCAGCATGATTTATTTTCAGACAACAGCAATCTGCTCTGGCGTTAGGGTCATTTGGAAAAACAATTTAGTTTACTACAGTCAATGATTGGCCAAATGCCAAAATTAATTGCTGCCTACGATCACTTCGATTTCACATGCTAATGCCGGTTTTTAAACCTTTGCACAAATATAAATTTCCCATTTTAATTTTAGTAGAAACCCATAATAAATATCTGCTATATGTTCCTAGCCAAGTATGCACACAAAAAAAACTTCATGAAACTTGCATGTGAAAATGTCAGATCAGCATTTCCAAAAGTCTCCAATAACAGCAAATTAGATTAGTTGCTTTTTTGAAAAATAGTTTCGTAGGGTTCTGAACTTTTTCTAGATAAAAAAAAAACCTCTAGATGTGCAGGAAGTGGAGCATTCTGCAGCTGATGGAGATATTTACATTAGTAAATAAGACAATGCAATAACAAATGTATAGAATGTGAAATTAAAAGCAGTGCAAACAAAAGCATTTGTTGCAAGTAACACTCTTAAAGTAGCTCTCCGGAGTATTTCTTTTATCTGATGGCACCATCTAGTGGCTGACAAGCGTATCGCACCAATAGTCGGTGGACTCGGTAATTTAAGATGGTGACTGCATGTTTCTTGTTTATGAATGTGCTTCTGTAGCCGACAAACAGAGCTAAAACACGTTGTTTTACAAGTATTATTCTCATGTCATGTTGTGTTTTCATATATTTATATTTTAAAGACTTACTTGTCCGTGAAAAGTTCAACAACTCTGCTTCAGCCGAGGTGCTTCCTTAAATTCGAAGCGGTATTCTAACGCTATTGGTTAGTTCTGGTCGGCGGTCAGTTTCCTATTGCAGGGATTTTACGAGGCAGGGGGCGGGCTTAGCAAAAAAATAAAAGATGTATAGCTTACATGATAAGACGATGACTTTTATGGATTTCTGAAAAATCATACATAATTCCTGAAAGGGGAAAACTCCGGATTGCTGCTTTAACTGAAGGAGATTGGATGTTTTGTAAAGCAGCAGCGATGAAGAACATGAACTCTATTTCTCCAAACTGAGGCCACTCAGGAGGCTATCTATAATGAACATTTGAACACCAGAACAAGCAGAAATGCTAACTCAAATATTAAAAAGGAAAATAAAACACATTTGGTACAATTAAGCTAATATGCCAGCTGATGGATTCAGTCCTGAGTTCATCAACTTGTGTTTGTTTTCATTTGTTTGCACGTAAACTTTAAACAACAACAATGAGGACGTTTAATGTATTATTCAGCAAATGTACATCAGATTCAGGTAATCAGCACACTGAACAACAAAAACAACAGTAATTTATTCAAACAGGCATGCATTATGTAAAAATATGCAAAAAATATGCTTCACCAAGATATGTTTTTGAGCCCTTTAGAGCCCCCATATGCCCTAGCTGTGCATAATAACGTGGTCCCATTAAGATGCAGAGAAAAGGAGAAGCTGCTGCCTTCTATATATTTCATATTATATAAATGTTCTCTTTACACATGTGTGACTCGCATGTGCGAGAGCTGCAGCTGGGATGTTATTGGGTAGATTTGTGCTTGATGTCTGAGACAAGGAGATGCACTCAGCTCAGAGTTCAGCTCAGGCTTTTCATACAGCGCTCTCACAGCTGGATGATCCTGTCATTTGTAAGGATGTGCTCTGGTAACTAACGCGTCCTCAGAGCCACGTCTGTGTCACGCGCGCTCTCAGCACAACACCGGCGCAGTTTCTCCGGGGACCTTTAGAGTCAAAAGTGCGACCCGTCTAAGCGGCACCTTTTACTGTGTTTTTTATCTGTGACTTATTTGCTGTTTTCTGTGTGCAGCCATGCACGTGAGTGTTAGAGCAGCTGTGCAAATGTGTAGGTGGTTTTTAAAGGCTAAGATTAAAAGCTGTGGGATGTGAAGAACGAGCCCCTTTATTATTTTTCTCTCCAAGATTTATGTGCGATCTTCTACTGGGGCTCAGCGGGGACCTGGAAACGGAAGCCGATAATCTTATAGTGAATTTAGTGCCAGGATTGAAAAGTCAACAATTTCTCCATCCGCACAGAACTCCCAGCAGCAGTGAGCGGCCCACACCACAGATTTCACAAAGTCTACTAAACCCATGCATGATGTTTTTCCCTGTTTATACAGATCCTGAGATCTAATGACGTCCAGGTCATGCCCACTTAGAAAACCAGCAAGACGATCACTGAGACACACTAACATGAAAAAGAAATTACAATGTCATTAAATAATCATTGAAATTATTCCGACAGGGCCACCGAACATTCTGAGCCAGTATAGTCGAGGGATGTGTTTTCACTGTCTTGTGTGTGCATATTTTTAACATGCTCTGATCAAAGTGACAGTTCAGATGTCAAACACAAGTGCAGTCTAAAGCATCCGGCAATTTTCAAAATAAAAGGCACATGCATGTCCATGGCAGAGGTATAAAGAACAGAAGACAACCCACATGTCTTTTGGATACATGCTGGCGTCTTTCTGCTTGCTTGTTATCGTGTGAACTGCCTAAATCACGCGTGGTCTTACAATTCTCTGGTGATTTTCTGACGTCTTTTGCTGCCGATGCATCTGAAACGTTCCGGGTAGGGAGGCATTTGCAGCTGAGGTGTGTGTGTGTGTGTGGGTGGGTGGGGGTAAACGCATCTATTCCATTATGTGCTACTTATGCATCCGGTGGAAAGCCCAGGTAACCCCACAAATGTGCTTCTGATCAAAGCGTCAACAGTCCTCATTAACATGCTCCTAAAACTTGTGGAAAGCCTTCTCAGAAGTCTTCCTTAAAGTAGCTCTCCGGAGTATTTCTGTTATCTGATGGCACCATCTAGTGGCTGACAAGCGTATTGCACCAATAGTCGGTGGACTCGATAATTTAAGATGGCGACTGCATGTTTCTTGTTTATGAATGTGCTTCTGTAGCCGACAAACAGAGCTAAAACACGTTGTTTTACAGTTATTATTCTCATGTCATGTTGTGTTTTCATATATTTATATTTTAAAGACTTACTTGTCCGTGAAAAGTTCATCAACTCTGCATCAGCTGAGGTACTTCCTTAAATTTGAAGCACGTAAGCGGTAGTCTAACGTTATTGGTTAGTTCTGGTTGGCCCTCAGTTTCCTATTGCAGGGATTTTATGGGGTAGGGGACGGGCTTAGCAAAAAAAAAATACACATCGCTTACATTATGTCACACTACATGATAAGACAATCACTTTTACAGATTTCTGAACAATCATACATAATTCCTGAAAGGGGAAAACTCCGGATTGCTGCTTTAAACATGGTTTAGTAGTTTTTGAACAGCCTGTTTAAGGTCAAAGGTCAGACATGCTATAAGATTTGCGTGTGCTTTTCTTGTATGTCCCTGCCCTGGGGAAAAAGACCTGGGCCGGACACAGGGTCCTCCCAGACTGCAGCCAGCAACGGACCGGACCCTGCGAATCCAAAAACAACAACAGTTGGTGCCGAAACCCGGGACCTCTTATGTGGCAGGAACGAATTCTACCACTGAACCACCAGGGAATTCTTTATTTCTGTAAAGAAGAAATGACTTATTAACAGCACTATCTTTTTAAATAGCTTTCATTTACCTTTGTAACCAAATGGAACAAGAAAGAAACTTTTATACAGGTGTCTGCCTGGCTCTTTTATACACAGCAGATCCATTTGAAATGCTGCAAATTAGCTTTAAGGTAAATTCTTTAAAATGAAAAAGAAAGCGGGAGAGAAAACCAATTCATCCAAGAGGCAGGCAATTCCCACTCATTGCTGGTTTCACACTGATTTTCAGGTGGCTGTTTGAAAGCTTGACTAACGTTAGTTGGCACTGGCAGAGGTGTGTGTAGGTCAGTGCTGGCCTTCTCTATTAAAAGTATGTTGCCAAACACTCTGAACAAACTTAATGCCCTTGAAATTTATTGCTCCTATTTGAAATAGAACACCCGTTACACTGGCTGAGTAAACAGATTATATTTTCACAAAAGCTGCTCTACGTGAATGATGTTGAATCCCTTCCCTCTCCCAGAGCCACCCACTTGTTAAATCTCTCCAGGGACACGGGGTCTATTTACAAGAAAAGTCACACACGTGTGCTCACTGGTCAAAGAAGCCACAAGCGACGTGTCTCATTACTGCATCAGGTTTTACAACACGAATGCTAAAAACAGAATATTTCATCTTCTCTGGCTCAATTATAGAGTCCTCAGGGACTCTTTGGGACGAAGTGTTGACAGTAAGGCCTTGGAATCTTGCACCAAGTAATGCCTTGAACTCTGATGCAAGTGCGTTTTGAAAATCTGGGTATGTGCCATTTTCAAAGATGGAGAAACATATGGCAGCAACTCAGCAAGAAAAGAGAAGGATGAGGAAGATGCAGGCAAAGTCGTAGCTTGGCTGTTTGCAGCTTGTGCTAAATCATCAAGTCACTGCCACTTACCTGCTTTATTGACTGTAAAACAACAATAACTGTGGACCTTGGAATGGACAACAGCCCCTTCTGTGGCATTTGGTAATGAACATTTTCTGCCTCATTTCACTTTTCAGATTATTCTCCTGCTTCTTGCAGGATAATAGGAACAAGAGCCAACATGAAAAAATGCAACATACGTATAATTTATCATTGTCAAATAACTTGAATATTATTTCAGCCTAATAATTTATTAAAACTTTACAAATGTGTATAGATATCTTTAAAAAAAATAAATTTGCCCATAAAACAGGTACATTTGTTTGTTTTTTTCATAAAGGACCCTCCACAACAAGACACTGTTGCAATTTCTGATTGTATAAATATTGCTAACCTAGAAATCTAGACAGACAGTTGCCAAAGCAAAAGGATTTTCCTCTGCATGTGGGTCTAGCCACGCTCCATTAGAGCCTCAGCAGGCCAACCAGTGGCCTGAGCAGTACTGTGTTATGCCAATCACAGAGCTCTATTGATATGGTGGGAGAGATGATGCAACGGAGCGGAACAACTAATGGCGCATTCACATCTGAGTGAACTCAAACTGGACTGGGTTGGGTCAGTTCGTCCCTGCATGGCCAGGTTTTGTTCACGCAGCCTTCTCAAGAGCGTGGTCTCTGAGCATGTGGGCGGGGCAAAAGATCAGAATCACCTGGATGGTTCATTAGATCTCAGAATGGACAGTTTGCATGAAACAAACGAGGAGGACAAGGACGCAAGCTGGGGATCTATCTGGCATTCTTTCAAAGTCTGGATATTTCCAGTACATACTGGAAAGCGAGTGGTGCTCCAACATTCTTCTAGGCTATGTTGTTTTCCTTTCATCCAACAAGGTTGTTAGCAGTAGCTAGCTTTGTTCTGTGGTTAGCTTCACCATCACCAGAGTGGTGGCATCACTAAAGCATGCAGATTTCTGACACAACCAAATATTTACAACATGACTTTTCAGAAATCCGTAAAAGTGATTGTCTTATCATGTAGTGTGATATAATATAAGCAATACGTCTTTTTTTTTTTTGCTAAGCCCGCCCCCTGCCCCGTAAAACCCGTGCAATAGGAAACTGAGCGCTGACCAGAACTAACCAATAGCGTTAGACTACCGCTTACGTGCTTCAAATTTAAGGAAGTACCTCGGCTGATGCAGCGTTGATGAACTTTTCGCGGACAAGTATTTAAAATATAAATATATGAAAACACAACATGACATGAGAATAATACTTGTAAAACAACGTGTTTTAGCTCTGTTTGTCGGCTACAGAAGCACATTCATAAACAAGAAACGTGCAGTCGCCATCTTAAATTACCGAGTCCACCAACTATTGGTGCAATACGCTCGTCAGCCACTAGATGGTGCCATCAGATAAAAGAAATACTCCGGAGAGCTGCTTTAACTGCATAATCCTGTTGATTCATTAGTAACAAGTTTAGCTGCCAAACGAACCTTAAATTAAAAAAAATTGTTGTAATAAAAAAAGGATGAAGTCTTCAAAACCTAAAATTCTGCAGGAGGATTTGGACCAAGAGTTGACTCTGGTCATCAAAAAAAATAAAAAAGATCTGATTGCCAAAATATCAAATTAACTGTAGGCTCAGGAGGCCAGGAAAGTGTGTGAAGCTAAAAGAGGAAGAAAATGAGATCATCCAGGGCAAAGCAGGGAAGAAAACAAAACTCCCAACCGTAGGAGTCTGACAGGAGGGTGATCCAGGTCATCATGGCAGGGCGATGACTTAAATTACAAATGAAAGAACGGTCACGAGGGTACGCTTCAAGGGAATGCCAGGCTGCAGAAGAAAAGGAGAAGGGAGGAGAAATAGCTCAGCATCATTTAAATTTATGTTCTGATTCTAAGACGTGTCCTGGGTGGTCTCATCATGAATTTATGGCTGTAGGTACAGACATAAATGCTTTTAGGATACGTAGAACAGAAATGGCCTTCTGCCTTATATCAATGTACTGAAAGTTTAGCTTTTAACAAAAAACACTTTTTTGATGGCTGCAGGAAACTGAACAAAAATAAATGACACAAGGACAAATCAAAAAAATTTAATTCCAATCATTCCTTCAGGCAAAGCATCTCTCCCTCTACCTTTGATAATAAAAATTAAACCAAGATCAAATCATGGTGAGAAATTATTGAGTTCTACGCATTTTGGTCAAACTTAAAGACTATCGTGCAACATATAAAGATCTTACTAGCCTCAGACTGTGTTGAGAATGACTCTGTTACTACCAACATTTAGCTCAGTGTTTGTGAATTTATAAGAAGATGTTCTGAGGTCAGTTAGCTGACCAGCTGTAGCCAGCTTTAATAGTGATGAGTCTTTAGCAGTTACATGTCCTCTCCCTGGGCTGCCACTTTATCGTGGTGGACGGGTTTGAGTGTCCCAATGATCCCAGGAGCTAAGTTGTCTGGGGCTTTATCTTTGCTCATTACTCATCACTTCCAACAACCAGCGCAATTACGTTCCAGTAACTTAATCTCTATGGGTATTCCCAAAACTCACCTCCTTTGGCCGCTCCTCATTTCAGTTTGCTGCTTCCAACGACTGGAATGAGCTGCAAAAATCACTAAAACTCACTACCTACGTTCCATTATCTACCTTCAACAATTCATTACGATCAATAGTTTCTGATCAACGTGCGTGCATCTTTTTGGCTGTTTTAAATAGTTCTCAGTGGTCTTTAAAATATGATTATGCCACTTTTCCCCAAAACCTGCCGTTTTCTAGTAGTTTCTACACAGTAGCAGTAGCGCATTAAAAATTCTCCTCTGGGTTGTGGGCGGAGCTGTTGGCGCGGAGTCCCGCCACCCCTCTTTTCACGGCTGTTGAGAGCTTTCTGTTTATGCTAGCTCTCTGTGCTAGCATGCAGCACTGGCTGCTAGCATTACATCAGCTCTATAAATACAGGCCGATGGTCGAATTAGGAGTTTGTGCTCCGCTCAGTGTGTTTGTGACATCACAGTCAGTTTTAGGCTGCATTTTTTTCCCGTCTACCACTAATGCACAGCAATTTGAATGCAGAAATACTCAAAAATGTAATTTTGAGCTTAAATTTCTTTAGATATGTGCTGTAGCATAAGAAAAATGCCTCAAGAACATGTTAGAAACAGAAAAAACACAATTTTCATTGGAGTGGGTCTTTAAAGATTGTTTTAAGTCAGTTTTGATGGCTTGCAAATATTGTATATGAGAACAGTCTTTTATGTCTTTATGTCTAACTGTTTTTATCTTATTTTTATCTTGTTTGTTTTATTTGTTTATTTATTTATTTGTTCTTTGGTGCAAAGCTACTTATGTCTCCGTTGCTGCTGCCTCTTGACCAGATCGTCAGTGTAAATGAGAATCCTGGTTAAATAAATGAAATGACCGATTGTTGCTATCTCATCTGATCTGCGGCTGCGTGTTTTGGACACTCAGGTGAAGAAAAAGAGAGAGAGAGTGGTTGAAAATGTAAATCTGAGTTTCTATCCATTTCTGATAAATTACACTAGAATATTTATAGAAGTGAATAAAATTCATTATTGTGAAAAATCAAAAATCCTTTCAACACCATTAAAGATGCAGAAAAATCAACTTGTGCATTCTTGTTACACTCTGAGGCAGGCAGGCCAGCTAGCATTAGTTAGTAAATCATAAATATTATCTGTGAGACTGTCCAGTTATGTAGCTGTGTTGATTTACAAACACCCTACCTGCTCATGTCAGAGCTTCCTAATGCACAGAAATCAGTGCAAAATCACAACCAGGCCTGTAAATCACCAACAACACCCAGGAGCATAAACCACACCAAGTTATTCTTCATGGTTCAGATAAGAACAAACGATGTTTATGGGTTTATTTTGGTAAAATAATTCCTGCTTTCTTTGAGTGGTATTTTTATTTAACTACATCCAAACATGTCATTTTTTACAGTTCAGATAGCATCCATAACGATTTGCCTTTCATCCTCTCAGATGTTATTTTAACTTTATTCCTATTTAATTAAAAATACATAAAACCTGCTGCTGTGCACCACAGCATGAGTTTCTCTCTTTTCTCTCAGACAGTTTAGTTAAAAATGCCACAGTAATATTAATGCACCAGATCATCGTTCATTAGGATAAAACAACTAAATATAAAAGGAAGAAGTTGCAGAGTTCAGTTCCTTTGAGTGAGAGATTCCTTGTCCTTGTCTTTTTACTGCAGAAGATTAAAACTAATGTGACTTGGCCGTCGTTCTGAAAACATCTTTTGGCATTCTAAACATTTATAAAGCCACACAAGGCGATTCAGTCGGAACTGGTTTTTTATGAAGCAGCTAAAGATTTTTAAATATAAAAAAGTCTGCAGGATTTATTTAAACACTTTACTGACTAGAATTTGTGTCTTAAAAAATGAAGTTTTTACAAATGCATTCAGAGAAACACGTCCATTCTCTTTATGCACTTGCAGAATCGATGGTTTCCTGTCTCCTGCAGTCACTGGGTGACAGTTCAAACAGACAAGCTGGGAATCAAACCTAGGCCCTTTATGATGCAAGGCAACGTGCCAGTCAACTGTACCACTAAGCAGACTGGTGTGAAAATGGTTGTTTCCCCCTCTCCGATGTAGCATTTATGTTAGAACTAGAGGTGGGAATTAACGCTTAATTATGATTAATTAATTAGAAAAAAATATGCATTAAAAAAATTAACCCTTTAAAGCTGCTGAAGGTCAAAGTTCATTAAAGATCAAATGTAAAAAGAGTGTGTCTTATCCTCTAATTTGAGATAAATAAAAAAACACATTTTAAACAGCTTTACTGAAAGTTTAAAAGGACAAAATTAAGATTCCCAAAAGGGACAACTCTGATAATACAGTGTAAAGATTATGATAAGATTTCACCCATCCAGTCTGCAGAAGAAAAAAATGTCTTAAAATAGAAAAAAAATTCTTATTATTGGTAACTAATTTTATAATTTCATGGCTAAGATGTGTCTTCTGTTTCCCATTAGTCCCTCACAGAAACATGATTTGCTTTGGTGAAAAAAAAGTAACTTTTATTAATAATCGGTCATTTCTGTTGTAATTTTCATCACTTACCAAGTTCTGCAGGAATTTGGCTCTCATTAAAAAATATTTAGTGTCTTTAAAATAGCATCCTCGTAAAAACAGACATTTGCATGCTGGCTCGAGCTTTAAAATTGATTCTTCTCAGTAACGCCGCGTATCATCTTGTTCTTTGTTAGGTGTTCTCTTGCAAAAAAACAACAACAGTGAGATATCTAGTTTGCAGAGAATCAATATTTCAATCTTTATCTAATATCAGACAGAATAATCAGCTCGTTACTTTGATTCCAGCTTCAGCATTCAGACCCTGGCTTCACTTAAAAGACCAATACCTTGATTTAATTGCTTTGTCATGCCAACATTCTTGTTTTGCTTGAAATTTAGGAGCAGAAAAGCATAAACTGCTCTTGGTGGAGGGGCTGAGAGAGAGGCTGAAGTTCAGATCCTGCAGGGCACGGTTTTATTTTCCTTCTGCTTCTGTTCTGCATGCATGAACTTAGAAAATAAAAAATCGGATTGCTGATTTGTACTTTTGGCAGAAACCTGTTTCTAATGGCTGAGACACCTTCGGTCTTTGGCAAATTTAAAATGCAGTTTTGATTTCCAGAAATGTAAAACAGCAACATCATCCTCACAAAATGCATCTGTTTGTTTTTTGCAAGGCTTATTTTCTTCTTGGGAGAAAAAGCCTCTTAATTAGTTTGAATTATGGTAAAACTGAATAAAAGAATGAATTAAGGTAAGAAAAACAAGTTTAGAATAAAGATTATGGAGATTTTATACCAACCTTGAATCGGTATACAGGCCCAGCATCCCTTTGAGCGATGCATTACCACGTCTGTCACCTGTTAGACTAAGACCACCTTGTGTTGAGAGATGATGAAATAACTGTTGAGAATAGTGTTATGCTGTAATGGCCAGAAGTAAATGCACCAGGCAGGCAGACATGACCCAAAAGGTGTTTTAATAAAAAACAAACTGCAAAAGAGAACATGGACAGGATGATAGCAGGTAAAGGACACCATGATACTATATGACACTATAGAGCGAGCTGTAATATGTAGCTTGATCCTTTCAGATGCATGACGAAGCAAATATCAGGGGGACCTGAGGAAACATCTCAAACGATTGATTTTTTTTTTATGGTTCACATTTTTGTTCTAAACAGGAAATGCATTAATTATTTTAGGTTTAAAATGAGTGTGTTTTGATCACAGACATATATACGTAGACGCCCCGTGGACTGGCACTGCCGTAGTGGCTGCCATCTTAGTTGGGTCTCCATTCGCCCCCAGTGCATTTGTTTCTACTGAGGAAGGTGCTTACCCAACTAAAAAACACATTTTATAATACATATAATAATAGTACAACGGTTGTTGCAACTGTATAGGCTGCACAAAAACAGGCATAGTTGCTCACTCTGCATTGACTTTGGAGAGAGAGGAGACCCATCCAATATGGCGGCAATGCTGTTACGCTCTCCAGCGCCCAATGGGGCGTCTACGTATTCATGTCTATGGTTTTGATTTAAATGTGGAATAAGGAACACCAAAGCGACATCTAGTGTGTGGAGGTTGTAGTTGCAACAACAGCTTACCTATCCACGAGAAAATTTGCCATTTCCGCGTGCGTTTTGATGCCGTGAAAATTTTTATTTGGGTCCATCTGTTGTAGGCTTCACCTAAACTCACTCTGGCTTTAGATCTTTTATGGTCGCTCCTCTTCTAAGAAGGATAACGACATCTTCTGGGCTCAGAAGCAGCTGCTTGACTCGCCGAGTCCGCCATTTTCCCCAGTGCCAGCCTCGCTGTGCCGAGCGGACTGTTTACCATATTTGGAAACCCGCTATTGGCTGGTAGATGTAAACATAAACCCAGTGTCGTGCCCATCAAAATAAATATTTGATTATTTTTTAATTAAAATATATGTTTTAAGGGAAAAACTGTACCTTCATTCTGCACACCTCTAAACGCCCCGTGGAGGTATTGTTATTTAAAAAATATAGCTTTTTATTAAATTGTTCCATATTCAACCTTCAACAATAATTATAAAAGCTTCTTAAATAAATGAAATACACAGAAAATAACCATGAACTATTTTGCTTTTTTTTTTTTGTCTAAATAAACTTTTAATTCATTTACTTGTAACAGGTCATTTCACTTGATTGATAGCAAAATTCTCTGTCTATAAATGCTTAATACTATTATTTAGGTCAACTGGATGGAAACGGGAGAACTCAATCCTTTAGGATCTGGCTTTTGAGAATAAGGATTTTTTTTCCGCCCTCTGCTGGACTGAAGCTGTTACTACAACATTCACATAAAGCTAAAAAAGACATAACTTCCTGTAAATTCTTTCAAAATAAAACAAACCACTTTTAAAAACCCACGGTTTTTAAATTAGTGCTAACAGCATAGTTAGTCTAGATAGAAGGTCTTCGCTTATACAAACTACGTAACTACTAAAACGTAATTCATTTATCTCAGCTGTCTGTGTTAAACAAGATTAAATCAACGAGCTAAAGCAGGAACTATCACCAGCTAGCTACAAACATGTCAGATCATGCGCCCTCTGGTGGCAGCAGAGCAAACTTATATCCACTGAAGACTTAGAGGGATTTTTTTTTTAAATGAAACTAAATTAAGTTATTAATAAGTATTATCACATAGATATAGTTCAAATTTGATCAGCAAAAGTATGCAATTTATAATCAAACATGCCGGGTATAAAAGTATTATAGCTACAGGTAAAATCATTATTGCCAACCTTTTGCCCTCCACCTTTTTTTCCTTAAGTCCCCCTCAAAAAATTCTCAAACACAGAACATTTCGGTTAAAGACACATTTAATCTCAGGTACTTAAGGCAGATTTATTTATTTATTTAGCAACAGAGCTTTTAAGTTTTATACCTCTATCTTTTGCATCATCAAAACGCTGCAACCTGCAAAGAAGCCGCTGTGGGAAACATGAGCTGAAAGCAGATCTTTTTATTATTCCGCTGGCTCACTGAATACAAAATATGTTGCACGACAGGCACAGAGTGTTAACACTCACCGGGAACGCCATACGCCTAAAACATAGATTCAAAAGGAGAAAAACATACATTTTCCATCTTGTTTTTCTTGCTTTCATCTGTTGTGTGTTAGAAATGTTCACCGATTCATGGAACTCCAGGGTTTTACTCATCTGGACCTGAATGGAGCTTAACAGTTTTGTAAAACGACGCTTTAAAGAATTGTTTTCATCAATGAATGGAAAATATTAAAAGTTTTAAAAGGTAAGGACAGAATTGACCTCTCAGAAGCCAAATAAAAACTTTAAGTTTTTAACATTTAACTGTTTTATTTTTATTTGATCAGTAAATCAGACATTTGTTACTATCTTTAGAAAGAAAATAAACTTGATGTATATTAACAAAAAAATCTTTTTAATGAGCAAAAAATGAAATGTTTAAGTGGGTCAAATAATTTTTTTATTGTTTACAAAGTTTCTGTGATGATTTTTTTTCTGTTGGTTTATCGTGGATTCACGGAAAAATGGCAGCATGTGGGATTAGGTGGAGCAATCTGAGGTTGAAGTTTTCATCCATTTTCCACCATTTATTCAAGGTCAAGACTCACAGAGAAACTCAAACAATCCTTTATCCAGCTCATCCCTGGGATCCTAGGGTGTTTGCAGACCAGAGAGGATTTTAAATCCCTCCAGTGAGTTCTGGGTCTGCCCCGGATTCTCCTTGCAGAACCCAGAAAACCTCCAAAGGAAGGCAGACTCAGACCCGAACCACCCCAGCTAACTCCTTTGGATTAGGAAAGATGAGACTTGCTCCGAATCCAGAAGGAGCGTTCCACCTTTTTCTCGAAAATTTGCCCCAAAATTTTATTAAATTTAAAATGATGAGACAGAGAATCAAAAAACAGTCACTGACATTATTATTGTAAACACAAGCTCTTTTAATTTCTAAAAAAAAGCTTTTAAATTGTATTTCAATTCAAAACAGGAGAAAAAAATATATATATGTATATCACTGGCAAAAATAGACAGACCTAAAAGTACACTATTTTTAGTTCATTTTGATAATGGTATTGTCTTATTAATAATAATAATAATAATAATAATAATAATAATAATAATAATAATAATAATAATAATAATGATAATAATAATAATAATGGGTTGATAGAATGTGTGTGCAATTTGATTTGATTTAGCATCATTAGAGACAGAAATGAAGGCAAAAACACATGAAGAGGGATTTCTGATCACTCACTTGATTGTAGTTTTAGTTGTGTTTGGAGCACATAAAAAATTGGATTTTGCTGCTAAACTTCAACATCCCCCATTTGGGCTTAAAGGGTTAAATGCGTTAAGTTTTTTTAAACGCGTTATTTTTTTCTAATTAATTAATCATAATTGACGTGTTAAATTCCCACCCCTAATAATAATCTAAACATTCTTCCAATCACACAGCTATGAGTGTCACAAATACCTATATGGAAGATAAAAGGAGGTAAATGGAAGGTAAACATTCGTAGGTGTTGAGAGCTTTAAAGGATTAAAGGTGGAGGACTGTGAGGGTACCTCAGCTCCACAAGCATCAATATGTTTGTGGATTTTAGATTTATAGGTGGAGTTGCACCAAATCCCTTCTTCTATGACCTGTTTCAGCTCCTCTACCATCCAGTTTTGATTTGTGAGAAGTTTCTGTGTTTTAGTGGATGTTTAAACTCCATTATGTGTTGCTGATGGAAAATATCACACACCATCTGTTTGAAACTTCAGGAAAACACCCTTCCATTTGCTTTTAGATGTCTGTGAAAGAGCCACTTTTGCAGGTTCTGTTATTCTTTAGACAGGGGCTGTATGTTCAAAATGTACATCTAAACATTAAAAATCCAAAAGGGAATTTTAGTATCCATCCTTTTGCTCGGTGTGGCTGTTCCCATGAAAACAGACAGAAAAACGGTGAGAATAAGGAGTCGGCATGTGTAGATTGATTGCCAATTAGATCGGCACACAGCTGTCTCCTGGTTCAAGTTTAGGGACAGATATGAATGCCTCAGGCCCTTTGGCTTGTGTTGGATTTTCTGATTGAGTGTACTTGTGTTACCTCAGAGGCATAGAAATGAACCTGTTCTGTTATTTGTGCTCTGTTCTCTCAACAAGAGCTGCTTTTTGAATGCTAAACAGTATTGCTATATCCAGAGTAGATAGATACCCTAGAGCAACAGAGGACTTTTCCATCAAATCTGGGATCAATTTACCTCCACACTCCACCCACCACCCACGCTATCGAGAGGGAAAAGGCAGACCTAAACTCGGATCAGAATCCAAATTGGGCAACCTTTATCCAGTTTCTAAAAGGCCAAAAAACTGTCGATTTGTAACCTATTTTGATTTATTATGGCAAAAGCATACTTGTCATTAAAAGTTAGAGATCTTAAAGTGATACTTTGAATTTTTACAGTTAATATCTTACTGGCTGAGTGCCCTCCAGTTGAAGAAATGATGTCTGACCAAACTGAAGTCTAATGAAGCAGGGGTCCAGATCAACATCTTAAAACACAAATGTCAGTCTCAGGGTCTGCAGGCCAAATGAAGATTGACGAGCTAAAGGCTAGCTCATGCTGGGACAAGAGCAGTTTCTTGCAGCCATCTTGAAACAATTCCAGTAAAAAAATATATAGGTATTGTTATTTTATAAACATTTATATCAATGACATTTCTCACAATGTTATCTAGATTGTTTGCAAACAGCTGCTAGCATTAGCACGATACCACCTGGAGCATGCACAGTGAAATGGACAAACTCGAAGAGTAAATTTAGAGTGACGTGTCACACTTATGGGACGCGTCCAAAATCCAGCACTTCGCAGCCGGTGGAAATGCACCAATCGGCTAAGCTTTGCGGAGATCATGCAACGCTTAAGCGCCTGTTGGAAAGGCAGGTTAAACATCTGTGTTGATGGTGCGTTCCAGTTGTCCTCGGAACTCGTTTTTCCGAGATAAGTTAACAGAAAATTATGCAATGAACGCAGAATTCCGAGCTGCGAGTTTCAGAGGACCCCGAGATCACCATTTTAAAGATGGCCGTGCCCAGTGCTACCATAGTTGTTGTTGTCTTTATTTTTTTCATCATTTATATGTTCTGCTTTCTTTCTGTTTGCTATTTAACAGCAGCGAGTTGTTGTTTATTCTTGTTATCAATAGTTACGTTGCGGAAAACGTCAGCATTGCCGCCGAAATTGTAAAATATGGTTTTTAAAGCAGCAATCCGGAGTTTTCCTCTTTCAGGAATTATGTATGATTTTTCAGAAATCCGTAAAAGTGATTGTCTTATCATGTAGTGTGATATAATGTAAGCGTTTTTTTTTGCTAAGCCCGCCCCCTGCCACGTAAAATCCATGCAATAGGAAACTGAGCGCCAGTTAGAACTAACCAATAGCGTTAGACTAGCGCTTACGTGCTTCAAATTTAAGGAAGTACCTCGGCTGATGCAGAGTTGATGAACTTTTCACGGACAAGTAAGTCTTTAAAATATAAATATATGAAAACACAACATGACATGCGAATAATAATTGTAAAACAACGTGTTTTAGCTCTGTTTTTCGGCTACAGAAACAAGAAACCTGCAGTCGCCATCTTAAATTACCGAGTCCATACCGAGTGCGATACGCTTGCCAGCCACTAGATAAAAGAAATACTCCAGAGAGCTACTTTAACTGTTCCAGGTGTTTACATTTTGACGTTAGATTTTTTAAATGTTTTTTTCTGGTTTTATGTGATTTTGGAATCTGGAATGCAAAACGAGCTCGTTACGTCATTTCATTTCGGAAATTCCGAGTTCCGAGGACAACTGGAACGCACCATTAGTACTTGGGATGGGACCAACTCTCACATGTATGCAAACACTGCACAGAAAGCACCTGGGTGTTGAACCTGCAACCTTCTTCCTGCAAAGGAACAGTGCTAACAACTGAACCACCAGTTGTCACAGCTAATTGGTATTTCTCCACATTGACATTGTTCAAAGAGGAATCAACAGGTAGAAAATTATAATTAGTTTTTTGGTTTTGAAACAAATATAAATAAATATGTTTTGATTTAAAAATACTAAAACATTTTTGTGCAAAGGTCAAATCTGAATAAAAAAAAACAATGTTTTAGTAGAAAAAAACAGAGTTTTTCCAAACTGCTGAAGACATTCTGCAGCAACATAAACTTATAAAATCCTGGGTGAATCGTGCCATCCCCCTTGTGCCAGTTTAACTCTTGGCTAAATCATTGCTCCTTCTTTAATATTCTCAAGCTCAACTTTCCCTCAGACCGATTTTGGGGACCTGCAATTAGAGGAATTGCTGAGATCTTAGATGGACGCTACAAGAAACACTCTTCATCTGAAAGCTAGGCTTTAATGTTGTTCTTGGGAGAGCTTCAGTCCTCAAGAAAATTGAGTGCATGGATTTTTTTTAATGTAAATGGATTATTTATACTCACAGTAAAGTAATTTTATTTCATTTACATCATAATTAATTATTGTGTTTTAGTTCTGTTGAGCCTGCCTACTCTAATTTATTATGTGCATCCCCAAACCTATTCAGAAATCTATTGTAGGTCCATGAATTGAAGGAATTAGGCTGTTTTACAGCACAAACTGTGAACCATGGCTGTAGAATGTAATCAACTCTAAAAACTTGAAAATCTGCAATGAACTCCACTGCTGGAATATCATCTTATGCTCTTTTTTGGTGTGGAAACTTGGCTCCATATTTGATCTTGAGCTGGTGTGTTGTCATCATGCCAGTCGGCAGAGCAATTACTGCTGATTTGGTTTTGCAGCGCCTAAACATGAAGATTTACTGAGTAAAATGGGAGAAAATTAGCTGTGTGTGTGTTTGTGTGTGTGTGCATGTGTGTGGGTGTGTGCGTGCGTGCATGTGTGTGCCTGCGTGCATGTGTGTGTGTGTGTGTGCGTGCATGTGTGTGCATGCGTGCATGTGTGTGTGCGTACATGTGTGTGGGTGTGTTTGTGTGTGTGTGTGCGTGCATGTGTGTGGATGTGTGTGTGTGCATGTGTGTGTGTGTGCGCATGTGTGTGCGTGCGTGCGTGCATGTGTGTGCGTGCGTGCATGTGTGTGTGTGCATGTGTGTGTGCGTGCGTGCACGTGTGAGTGTGTGCATGCGTGTGTGCATGTGTGTGTGCGTGCGTGCACGTGTGTGTGTGCATGCTTCCCCTTGCCAGGCTGAGTTATAGCTCTGCCACTTCTTGCCCTGTTAGGTAAGATTTCCGCTCCCTCCCCAACTGAGAGCATCAGCTTGACTTTACTTCTCCTAAAGCTGAACTTTTTTGCATCCACAAAATTCAAAATTGGAACTCATTATTTCCCAAGATCACAACTCACCTTTAGGAGAGCCCGTGATGCTTGTGATGCATTAAATATGCGCTCTGGGATGGAGACCTTGGAGCAGGTTGAAAGATGCTGCTGCTGTTTGGGGGCTTGGGCCAAAACCAAAGAATGTTAAAAAATAAAAGTCAAGAATCTTGATGGGAAGGACACCTGCCGAGCACATTATGTTCTCATTAATACAGAGATCAGACTGCTGTGAATTAGTCATGGTATTTAAATTAGGCACCAGTTGGAATAAGAAATAAAGATTATGTGTGTTGATATCTGAAATCTGAGTTTGCAGCATCACCGTCACTGCAGAGACTTTCAATGCTGCATCCTGGACAGGAAACAGAATTTCACACGTTTTCCTTTGTCCAAACTGTGTTGGCTTCACTGGACCGATCATAGTAGTAATAAATCTACCATCTTGTCCACAATCTGAACATTAATCATTTATTTTCTTATAACTGCTGATCTAAGTAAAGAAAAGACAAAAGAGGAGAAAAAAAGACTGGGTTTTTAATAAATGTTATTTTCCCAGTGGGTTTGAGCTTCAATCTTTCTTGATTTATTAGCTTTGGAAGAGAACTTTGTGCAACAGATGACCAGCTGTTCCCCTGGGTCAGATCCCTCATTTAAAGCAAGAGGCTTTAGCCCTGCTGCCTTGCTACGTGCCCAATCCGAACAAGTCTCATCTGTCAGGGAAAGATTGACTGCATTACTCTAAATCAGCCACCAGCATATTAAACACACACACACACCTAAAAAAGTCAGAGGATTTTTGGCTCCAAAAGATGATCCCAGACCAGTCATAAATCTTTCTATTTTGTCATAAATAATCCAAGTCAATCTGTCTTCCTGCAGATTTGGGAGCAGTAGGGGTGGTTTTGAAGTGTTTCCGTGACAGTCCAGGTGATGAGGGTACTTGAAAAGGTATATCATTTTTGAGTCAACTATCAAAACAGATAATAACTAGATGTAGCATCTCTCACCTTCTGTTGCCCAAAATGTAGAAATTACAGATGCTGTAATTGTGGAGCCAGTGTTAGGATATGGGGCTGAAGGTCCCGCCCATTCCTCTGCACACAGTCACAGTGTGTGTGCATTGTATTCTAGCAATAAAAATTTCTCATTACAACAAATTATATCCTATTGGCACAAACTTCAGCAAATTAAGAATTATGCAAATAGGGATGTTCAGTATTATCGGCCAATTTGTATCAAAATGTAATATCTGAAATGATCAGTATTGAATTTTCCTCTTTTAATGACTCAACTTTTACATACCATGTACTTATTATACATCAAACTCTTCAACTATTTCTCCTCTCACTCAAAATGTCAAAATATTACAGATGTGAGATGTAGGTTTTGAGATATTGTTGTTAGTTTGGCACAACTGGCCTAACTTAATTTGAAGTAGTTGCCACATTTTACACAAATAATTTTCAGAGGTCCTTCACTGAGAAGCCATTTTTTACTTATTATTTTTGAAGGCTGATCATCAATAGTCTCCTACACCTATCTCCTGCATTAGTTTCTGATAGAAAATAGACGGTGAAACTCTAGCATTAGAAAATCTTGACAGATCTACGTCACACTATCACTTAACGTTCATGGACTCACCCATCTTGACTCGGGACGCGGAAGGCTGTTGTTGGTTTAGCGTCCAGGAAACAGCAGAGAACGTCTCGGCTAGTAGAAGCTAACCGTTAGCATTAGCAACTCCACCACACAGCAGAACTCCTCCAGGGCTTGTTATTTGTAGAAATAAAACATCAACGTTGCAAGTTAGTGGTAGACTTACGATGTGCAAATATCAGAAAATAAGACTGGCTCATTTCTATTTCCTGAAACAGGTGCACCGGAGCCTTTTTCCCCAGAGTACAACTTACAAGGCATTCATTCCTACTAGAAATTAGGGATGCACCGGTATCCCGATACCAGTATCAGTATCGGTAAAAGTTAACAGATACCAGGTACCGATACCAGTTGCATTAAAGTAGCTTCACTGTGACTTGTCATTTCTGTTGTAGTTTTCTATGTTGACCAATAGGGGGAGCTGTTTCAAACATGGTGAATGAAAGCAGAAACAGGCTCACACCTGAAAATGCAGAGATGATTATTTTCATCAAAAAGAACCTGCTGCTCATGTTTACCAAAAAAAGCTTAGTTCAGAGTCCACACTATTGCATGACTATAGTTTTGTGTTTGATTTAAATGTGGACACTGCGATAGGTTCATAAATGTTATGTTCACGAAAGCTGGAGACAGTGCCAATTAGTTCATTTTGTTTGTAGAAAACTGTGCAATGATTTCACAGAAAAAGGTCATTTTTCAGCTAATGTGATCTCTATTAATATATTTTTTTGTCTAACTCACCATCTTTTCCTGTTGAAAGCAGAAAATAATGGGTTTGAAAATAAAACCTGTATTCCAATTCATTGCATTTTTTTGTGTGGTAGATGTATCTGTAATCTGTATCGGTGAGTACTCAGATCCAAGCATCGGTGTCGTATCGGTTTGGAAAAAACTGGTATCGGAGCATCCCTACTAGAAATCACTGCAAATGTATTGCAAATATGAGTAAAGGACCTTTTTAAAGTTTAAGTATGCATGATAGGAGATATATGATGTTAGTTACCTAAAACAAATCAGTTTTTTCTCTTTTTTTTATGGAAGGAGGTGAGTGGGGTTGGGGGGGTACTGGTATTGGTTTATATCAGAATTGGAAATCAAGAGTTAGACTATATCAGATATCAGTAAAAAAAACAATATCAAACATCCCTCATGCATATAAATATGCATTCATCAGTTTCTAACCAGGTAAATGTTTCATTCATTTTATATGGAGGGGGCGGGATTTAAAATATATACTGCAACCAACCACTAGGAGGTGCTGTGTTTTGTTTCAGCAACAACCTCTGCTGTCTAGTTATTATTTTGTCTGTTTATTGGATGGTTCCAAATACCAAATGATGTCAGCAAAAATTATTGTAAGTAATAAATATCCAAAACAGGCACATTCATTCTTCAGACAGATGAAATTACGTAACAAAAGCTGCCTTCTGAGACATTTTAACATCATAACTTAGCCTGATTTTTAAGTCCTTGGTGTACATTCCAGACAGAGATATCTAACTGTGCTTTTTTCTCTGCCTTTCAGAAGCCTTTCCCAAATTTTGTTTGTTTAAACCGAGAGGACGAGACAAATGTAATACATCTGTAGCTTGTATCTATAACCTGATTTCCCAGCAGAAATCATTGCACATTCATCTCATCTTGTCTACCTGTTGAACTGAATAAACAATCGAAGGCTGGGAAACGTGCCACAGAGCACTCTCTGGAATTTTAAATAAAAATAGGATGAAGTTTCCTGTCATGTAGTTTGTTTTCCATCTCATGACTGTGCTTATCTTTTGTTTTCAGCGGGAAAGCGTGACATATGCTCCAATGAAAAGGGTGAATATAATTACTTTGGCTGTCAAAGAGGTCTAAAAATATGTTTGCATGCATTTCTTTTTGTCTTTCCAAAGTCTAGACTCCAAACAAATATCAGTGTCTGAACAAAGCATTGTGAAGAGTACCATCGCCTAAATGAGAATAATGAGATGAGAAACAAGCAGAGCTACTAAAGGCATCAAAAGAACAAAGACAAGCTTGAGCAGTTAGTTATTAAATTATGGAATACAATAAAGGCCAACATAATGGTTTCTAATGAGTGAGAAAAACATCTGAGGAATTCAAGAATCTATGAAATATAAGATAAACTTTGTAGGATCATCTGTTCCAAAAGCTAGATTTGCCTAAAGGTGGTTGAGGTCAGAAGTGTGTGTTTTTTTTTCTCTGTCCTCTTAAAGGTTGTGACAGAATGCCATACATCCATTAGCGATAACAAAAAAGACAGAACACAGTAGCAAGAGTTTCTTTTCAAAAAATGTTTAAGTTATGGCATCAGATGCAACTACTACTGCATGTTAAACTATTATTAAAAATCTTATAACATTTCATTTATTTCAAACTGTGATTTTACACCAAAGGTTAAAGTTGTACAAAAGCTGCATCACTATAAAGTAATGGGTGTATAACCATGTGTGTGTAACCATAAAATCCAAGAACATTTCCAGTCGGGTTTTAGACCCCACCACAGTACAGAGACTGCTCTGGTTCGGGTCTTGAATGATTTGCTGCAGATGGTTGACCGCGGTGACTCTGCTGTGCTGATCCTGCTGGATTTATCAGCAGTGTTTGACACTGTGGACCATGAGATCCTTTTGTCTCGCCTTGAGTCATGGGTTGGGATTAAGGGTGTACCTCTTAAGTGGTTCTGTATCTCTGTATCTCTCTGGGAGAACGTTCTCTGTGCACCTTGGTAAATATTCGTCATCTGTGGCATCAATGGATTTTGGGGTGCCCCAGGGCTCAGTTCTGGGTCCGCTACTCTTCTTTTTATATATGTTGCCACTAGGGTCGGTTTTCACAAAGTATGGGATTCAGTTCCACACATATGCAGATGACCTGCAGATTTATGTAACAATTCCAGCAAACAGTAACTCTCTCTCTGACATGTTTTGAGGTAAGGATCTAACCCAAGACATACAGAATCACACACAGGACCAAGTGAGGAGAAAACAAAAACAGTTTATTTCATAAGGGAAAACTGAAGGCGCTGACAAGGTCAGGGGAGGATCAGCTCGGGTGTCGAGTCTGTTAAAACAGAGATCTTAGTGATGGGTCCGCAGTATGAAGGGAATCCTGAATGGCGCGAGGGAACTTACAGTCACAGAGGGGGACGAGGTTCGGAGGGGTGGTTCCAGGTCTGAGGTGATCCAGGAGCGTGCGGAGGGAGAGCGGGCCGAACTGAGAGGCTGGGAAGAGACGCAGACAAGTGAGGAGTCCAGGTGAGGCTATGAGATGAGAGGGCAAGCGGTGGTCCTGGTGACAGCAAAACAACACTACAATTACAAACAATCCTATAGTTCAAGAAAAGCTCTAGAGTCGAATTCCTAGAAACAAGGTCGAGTTAGTGGCTTTTAGATACCCAAAGAGAGTAATCATCCGGCGAGTAGAAGGCGTCTCAACCCTCCTTAAATAGACAGTCATCTTGATGGAAATCTGCTGCAGCTGTCCCGCTCTCCAACTCCGCCCACCTGCAGTCAAAGCTCAGGAGCTGCTAGAGTGAACTCACCTCAGACCGTGACTCTCTCTCTCTCTCAGGACCTGTTAGACTGCCTCAAAGAAGACATGGTTTGACTCGACCTTCCTCAAATTGAATGAGAGAAAGACTGAGATAATTACCTTTTGGTCATCGACTGCATTGCTTGACAATAAAGGCATTCTTGGAGATCAGTCCTCCTACTGCCACCCCACAGTTAGGGATATAAAGACAGCTGATACGCTGGCCTCTTTTAAAGTGCGTATTTGTATTCTCTGGCATTTTAGATATAATTAAGCGACTGCAGGTTTTTCTTACATCTCTTTTTAAATTTTTACCCGTGATATTATTTTTATCTGTTGTTTTATTTATATAAACTTGTGCTACGTATTTTTTTTACTTTTTATTTGCCTGTGGTTTTAATACTTTACAAGGCTCTGTTGGCTTTTAAATTTCATTTTTATTCGTTTTTATTACTATTACTGTTGTGCAGCACTTTGGGGTAACAATGTTACCATTTAAATGTGCTATAGAAATAAAGTTTGACTTGTCTTGTGTACATTAACGCGTGGACAAAAAAAGAGAATAAAAGCAGCTTGGAATAGAAATGGAACATGAATAAATAAATAAAACTATAGAGTCTCTGGCAACATACAACAGAAATAAGGATCAAGAAATAGGAAAAGGCCTCTGGTGGACAAGCAAAAAACAATCAATTGAACTGTCTAGTGGCCTTCAACAATAGTGAGGGGGAAAAGCAAAAACAAGTAATAAAAAACACCACAGTCTCTTGTGTCATAAACCAGCTCTGTGAAAAGCTTATATGAACATAAAAAACTGTCCAGTCAAGTCACCCTACTGTTGATGATTATACAGTACAACTCACTTTTGAACTTCATACATTATTTTGAAAAATAACCACTTGGTCACATGAGATCATTCAACAAAAACGCTGAGAATTAAATAGTATATTTAACTTTTAACATAATATTGGTCATCTCACCCTCTTTTAGAAATGTCTCCTTGTTTATGTTGATTTACAACCATTCTGCCAAGACATTTTCTATTTAAACTTTTATTTCTAAGGGGACATGTTATGATTTTTTTATTCTTAAATTATAATAGTTCTATGGTCAATACCAAACATTTGCATGAAGTTCTTTGCACAAAATCCCTCTCACATAAAGCAGTTTTATTCTTGACAGTTTCAGCACCTTCCAGAATGAGCCGTTTCAGGGCTCTGTCACTTTAAGAAAACAAGCAGGAGCTGACCACGCCCACCCCCACTACTCAGACTGCTATGAGCTGAGAAGCTCCGATAACTGGGTTGGGCTCGGAGTAGTAGAGCCATTGTAAATTCCCCATTTGCGATGTCACAAACAAGCACATTTTGAAACGACTCTTATTAGGCACATGATTCCTAAAACCAAACACTGACAGAAAATGAACGGATGGATTTTTTTCACATTTGGAGCGTTTATAGAGGCAGTAGAGACCCACGTGGCAGCAAAAACAGGATGCAAAAGGTGAGTTTTACACAATATGTGCAGCTAAAATTGCCATTTTGAGTTATTTGAAGCTAAACTCCATCTGTAGGTAACTAAATCTTGTGTCGAGCTTAATTAGACCAAGCAGTAAGCTCTCTGGCATGATAGGTTCAGGACAATTACTGTGAACATTGTCCTTCTATGTCATAACAATGCTATATTTGTCTTTTTTATTATGCTTCTTATAAATCTGTACACTTTAGCTAATTTTTGCAGTTGAAGTTGTGCACACAAACTGAAACCTAAATCATTACTACAAATCCAAAAGGTGTTTGCTGGTTCCTGCTGCAGACAGCCCGTTATTAACCAAAGTCTAATTTCCTGTCTCCGCTTCACGGTTACTCCCCCGCCCCCTATGTGCCATTTCTTGTTCTGAAACAAAAATCTGGCAATTAGCGCTTATCTGCTCATTCTGCTGACAATAGCTAGCGTTGAAATGAGTTCACAGTTGCATTGCTCTAAATCACAAACCTTAACATTAGCCATTAGGGGGAACCAGCAGCTGCACTTACACCCACAACAGCGCCCACGTGGTCCTAATGGGAGGTTCATCTCACAAGGCCGTGGCTAGTAATAAGGCTCTTTGTTAGGAATTCAAAAAAGAGAATCATGAGGGGTGAATGGAGGACGGTTTTATTTTGATGAGTGGAAAAAATCAAGCAAACACTAAATTCTGTGAAAAACTGTTTTCATTGCACAAAAAAGAAATATAATCGCTCCTTTAGGCACAGGCTGTGTTTTTTATTGCTATTATATACTTCAGGTCACATCAGGGACTTTTTCTGCATTTGTCATTTGTCACAACTGGAGCTAGCAGTGACAGGAGCCTGCTATTAATAATACTTCACAGTCTGACGAAGCTTTTCTTCCAGAGTGACACACTCTGAGTTTAAATTTATTAGCACATAATCAGTTTCCTGCTTGTGGATTTTGCTTAGTTTTCAGAGTTTGATTATTCTATGCATCTTAATGGAAAAGTTATCTGCTTTTATGGAAGTGATTTATTAACCTTGATATGCATGAATTATGTAAGGATCATTTAGATTTTTACATATTAATGAAAGTGTTTAGCTGTCAGGAGCTGGCTAAGGACTGGACTGAGCAGACACAACCGTGGGTTTAAATGTGGCGTGTTGTATGACCCAAGCGTGGAGTAAACTGACACTGGGTTTGAACAGACATGCAGTTAATATAGGAAGCTGCGGCGCACAGCTTGAAGGGAAACGAGAGTGCGTGCAGTTTCAGAACCAAAAGAAGCCACTTACTGGTACTTGAATGTCTATTCGACTGAAGAGCCGGATGGCTCAATGTCTTAACGACAGAAGAGCTGGGTGCTCAAAATGCTCCACACAATCCCAAGGAAACAGGAAACAATGACTGAGCCATGAGCTATGAGTCTGACTTCCTGAAGTAGTCCCCGGGCACATCATTTGGAATCGTAGGATGTCCAAAGAATGTCCTGCTTTTCTCGCCTCTGATTGGCTGGAAGGGCTTTCCTACGATTGGCTCGTTCATGTAACAGCAAACCGTCTTCCCTCGCTGGGTTTTTTTATGTTTGCAGCCACATCTTGAGGTGTTTTGTGAAGAAAATGTGAACTTAGCGCCATAATAACCATTCTGTTCTGTTTTGCAACATACCAGCTTCAGTTTCTTTTATAAAAGAACCTGAAAAACGTCAAATGTGAACTTGTAATAAATATTGTTGCATTTATCACCTACGATTCCAAATGACGCATTTTGCGTCTAAATGAAATAGCCAATCATAGGAGAGCCCTCCTAGCCAATCAGAGGCAAGAAAGGCAGGACCTTCCTTGGACATCCTACGATTCCAAATGACGCGTCCCGGGTTGGTGATGTTGGCAGGAAGTCCAGTGCAGGGCATGATGGGAAGTGTAGTCCAGAGGCTGGTTAGATCTGAGGGGAATGACTGGTGGAATGAGAACTGAGGAGGAGGTCGAGGGGCCAGGATCATTATTATTATTATTATTATTATTATTATTAATAATAATAATAATAATGTTACTAGTATTAGTAGAGCAACCCAGAATGCTGGGTGAATGCTGTAAACTAAAAGACAACAAATGGAGGTATATTTCGAATCTGTCAGAGGTTTTCCACAGTGGAACTTACTTAACTTCCTTCAATCCTACAAAATAAGAGTCTCAAACATTCACACGTACCTCAAAACACGTTTGTTTTTACTGTTCCCTGGTAAAACTTGTGCACCCTTATAGAAATATGTTCAGATACAAGTATATTAGTTAAAAATGTTCCTATCATTCGTATCACCATAGTTCTTTTACATAAAGCAATTATGGGTGTGTTAGATGTTTGCATTAATGCTGGTTTAGTTTTTGAACCCCTTTTTCTTAATATAAAAAATTTGGAAACTGGGAACAACAAGAAATCTTCCTTTTTGATTTTAGTAGTAGTTTTTGTTTTCGTTAGTGGCCCTGATGTACCTGTACAGCCATCACTTTTGTAGGTTTTGAACTTTTCCCAGCACCATCTTGAGCTAAATACTTAGAGTTGTGAATAATTTAGCCGCTCCAGTATCACATACTGGGATATCGGCTTCATCCATATATTCCATCCTTCTAACTAATTCCTTTAGCTTATCCAAGGTCGGGTTGTGGAGGTAACCGGTCCACGAGGGAAGCCCAGACGTCCTCGTCGTCATCAAAACTCCAGTTCCCTCTGGAAGATTCCAAGGCAAGAGAGGATACACAGTTCTTCCAGTAAGTTCTGGGTCTTCCCAGGGGTCTCCCCCCCCAGTGGGAGTGCCTGGAAAACCTCAAGGGGGAGACCAGGAGGCATACCTCAGCCGCTTCAGACAGACAGACAGGTCCCAAAGGATCATCCAATCTTTTTAAATATTTCTAATCTAGCAGAGATTTTTTCTTTCATCAGCTGTACTTTTTTGTGTTTTGATGTTGTTCTACAAAGTTTTTTACATCTTAGACTCTCCTCTTTCATCCCACTAATAAAAAACTTTTAAGTCTGTTTTTAATTCAAATTTAGCTTTTTTGGGTCCTACTTTAGTTCTTTATAGTTTATTTTAGCAGTTTTATTTCATTTGTGCAGGAAGATTGAAGAGCAGCTAAAGCAGAAGGATGGGGGGGGGGGGGGGGGGGGGGGGGGGTATTATTGGTGTTTAACTTTTTTTTCGTCCTTGCACCTCAATTCTAACAGGAGCAGCTGAAGAAAGACCTGACATGGATGGCTGAATTCACACATAGATGATAAATGTTTCCTTTCTTCTGTCGTTTTTCTCTTCATAACTAAGTTGACTGAACTTTGAATTTTCACTTTTGAATTAAGGGACCCTCGTCTTGCTTTTTCAGTTTGTTTTGACTCCAAATTTACCACAAAATACAAACTTTTGGCTCCGATTGTTATCTATTGTATGTAATCTGCCATCAGAGATGCAGAACCTCCAACTGACATTCATGCAAAAACAATCTCCCTCTCTCGTGCACACATCAACAGCACAGAAACATTCAGCGTAATTGATTCAGTGCAAACAAATAGTTGACACAAGAAGAAAGAGCTG
>SSNS01000060.1:39008-47211 GCA_006937985.1 Aphyosemion australe
ACAAACATACAGTCATGAAGCTGTGCAAAAAAATTTAAATAAAACAGAGATGGAGGAACATCAATGTGCTTGTAGATGGTCTTCTAGCTTTTACCTTTAACATACCAGCCAATTGTCATTTTAATCTCTTGAAACATCTGTCTGTAGCTTTCTGTGGTCTATTTTCATTGTAGTACACACCCTGATACCAAATACCCTGTGACTACCTTTAACCTTTCAAACAAGCAGACTAAGTACATATAAATCCTCTCTAGGTTTACCACCATTTTATCCATTGATTCATTATCAGTAACATTTTGATTATTATTTATATTTCAGTGACCACTGTGGGGTTTCCTTCTTTCAATAGAATGAATCAATAATTTTATCCATGTGTTAAAAACTCAACTTTAGACTTGCTTTGACCCTAACACTCTCTTCGTTAAAACTACTGGAATAAAAAGAACAAGCTAAACTGGATGTGGCATGTGTGAGGAAATTTTAACTCACAGCTAAAAATGTTTCACAACTAGTTTCAACCACCTTCAACCCTCCCCCTAAGACTTTTGGATGTTCTTGGCCTTATCTCAAACACCTCCATACATGCATACATACAATTAACCCATCCCCCTGCCTTCCTTCCACCCATCAGCATTAACATAGACACAATAGCCCAATGGAGAAGGGACAGTGAGAAAATCCACAGATGAACTCAGAGCTTAAAACTTTGTTTTACCTCTTTTAGATTTCATGAGTTTTTGTTTTAGCTGTTTGACTTCACTAATCAGACATGTTTAACTTAATATTTTATCAAATTCTGCAAGTGTCTGCTGCTCCAATTAACAATGTTCAATAGTCTGAGTCTCAGCATGGGATCTCAAGCATTTCATAACAAGTATGCATAATAAAATACCAAATTCTACTAATACAGTAGTTTTTTTATTATAAATGTTGGTGATTCCCGAGTACCAACAGTGGTGTATAAACCATGATTGAGTCAAATTAAGACCCTGTACACGTAGCCAGGTATCCCACAAAATGGGGATATTTTTCTACGGTTTGGCCTGTCATCCACAAAAAAGTCACCAAAAATGTTTCTTTCAAAAAGTCCAACCAAAGTAAAGATTTGCGAATTCGCTGTTGTCAGGATTTGCTTGTGGATGTGAATATCAAGGCTTTTAGGTGCTCATGACAAAAATGCTCTGACATCACATGAAACCTGTGAGTACAATTGTTTGCTTGTTTTTACAAGCTCAATTATCGCACTATATGTAGAAGACCATGGGAGAAGAACGATGTTAATAGGATGGTTATTGTCGACTAGTTGCTCCATGTGCTTGGAATGTATTAAAGATTTGAGGAATTATTACCACCTTTAGGCTTTGCGTACCTATGAATGTGCTTCACGATGCACTGGATTATTTTCCCAGAAAACAAAATGACGTGGACCAAAGTTTTTTTTCACAGATGGGCAGGAAGGATATTTGGTTTTACAAAAACCCAGCTACACGTGCACATGGCCTAAGTGTCAAATACAAGAGCTTGACATAGTTTAGATAAGTGTTCAACAGATTTAGAAAAAATTCTAGCCATGACTATGGAAGAGGATTGGTGCCACTGAAAAAGGGTTTTTTTTTTTTTTAAAAATTCTTAGAATAAGGTAAGAATTCTGAGATTAATATTGGGATTCTGATTTTTACCGAGATTAAAGTCAGAAATTTTTTTTTCTCTTACGTAAATATCTACTATAAGAGATTTGTCGTCATTAAAATTACTTTGTTTTTAATATTACATTTTACAATAAAAAAAAACAATGACCGTCTGCTTCCACAATTTAAAATCTAAAATGATCCAACACAAATTATAAGTCTCGTTCACTAGAAGAGAGCAAAATTGCTGTATTTAACAGTCTGTGGTGTGAAAAATGTATACAAAAGGAACCCCAAAGTACAAGACTGAACATTTATTTGAAGTAAAAATGTACTTGTACTGTATAGAAACACCAGTGTCAACAGTACTCATTTCAGACATTTAATCCAAAACAATAAATACACAAAGTATAAATGTAAGATGTATCTATGATTTAGTGATTTTCATTTGTTTTATAGAAATAATGCCCTATGAAACCTATTCAAATCTATTTCTGAAAATGTTTTTTCCTTTAAGAATTCAAGTTTTTCACAATTTATAGTAATTTATTCAAAAACAAAAAAAGAACATGGATTTTGATAACAGGGCGGACAACCTCTGACAAAGATTATAATGGATTTTACAGAGCCGTAAGAAAGGTTTTTCAAAAGCAGCGTATGGAAACACAAAGGTTCCAGAAAAATAGGTAGCTTGGAAATTAATTGTATAAAAATTTAATATTTTCAACTATATTCAAGTATTTTTCCTAGAAAATGGAAATGCTAGAAAACTTAACCAGAGTGTGCGTAATGGCTAAGACATTCAACAGTGAAATGGGAACCATTTTAGTGCAAATCTATTGTGCCAAAACTCACTTTTACAATGTTGTTTTGAAGAAAAAAGGGGAGAATTGATAACACCAACAACATGGACCAAACAGAAGTCAATCCCTGAGTTGCAACATAAATCTATGGAATATAAAAAAAACTTAAATGTGGTAAATATAAGCCGCTTTACCTTAAGGCTAACGAAAATGTACGACCAATCTCTTAGGGCACATAATACATGCAAAACAAGAAGAAAGAAATGGCAAAAACATTAGCAGGCACACAATAAAAATAAAGCAAGTTATATTAAAAAAAAATCCAAAAGAGAAATTAAATGGAGGCAAATGGCTTCAAACAAAATGCCAGTAAACTACAGCTTTGAACTGCCTTTTGCCTTCAGGGCAAAATGCAGGGTTTAGCAGACTCGCAAACATGTGCAAATGTCCAGGAGAGGGGGGGTTGGTTCGAGGAAGTGGGACAGAGAGTGAACACAGTGATGCAAAGTTAACTCGTTTACAGCATGATGCAAACAAAATGTAGGTAGTTTACACAGAGGTAAAGCTTTACACCTTTTACCCGTGGACCAGCGACACCCCGTGGTACAGAGCTCGCTTCCACATGTAGTACGTCGAGCGCGCTGTGAATGGGAAGTAAGAGCGGAACTCTTTGAACGTGGGGAACGACTTCTCCTCAAAGCGCTGCTGCAGGAAGAGCTTGGCTTTGGCCTTGAAGTTGGCAAGAGCCACAACATCCATTGCAAACATTTGCTCCTTTTCAGGTGGCCTTCCGTGCAAGGTAAGCTGCAAGTGAGGGTCATTAAAGGAGGACGTCATGGAGTTTTCCAAGGATCTTGGGGGCTCAACGTGCGGAGCACATTCTGGACTCTCTGTAGTCTTGGTTTCATTGAATGTGCTCTCAACGGGCTCAGAGACGGTGACTGCTGCACTCTGGGCGAGCGTCATCTTCTTGCGGTTTTGGCTACTGCGCCACAGCCAATAGAAGCACGACGACATGAAGGGGAACTTGAGCTTGAACTTTGTCAGGGACCAGTTGGACTTCTGGACGTGTAGCTTTGCGGCTTCCCTCAACTGTTTTTTGCTCAAGTATGCCAGCGTAAAACTTCTGTGTTTTTGTCTCCAGACCCTCCTCCTTGGAGCGACAGATTGGTGGATGCTGGTCAGCACTGTTGACGGGTTTTTTGGACTGTGGCTCTTGTCGACATCCGAGCTCTCCTCACTGCTGCCAACGTTACCTTTGTGGACCCTGTTCAGCACCAGGGCTTCTCTTCTCCAGTTGTAGTAGGTCGATCTTGAGATCCCTGGAAAGTTTCTCTTAAACATCTTGAAGGGGAAGTGAGCATTCATGGTGATGTAGTTCTGCATACATCTCTTAGCCTCCTGCATGTATGCTACATTTTGAGCACGCTCTGCGTCCATGAAGCTTAAGCCAAACATGCTTGCCACGCTGTCGTGGTGGTCCAGCTCATCCTTGTCTGCTTCTGGTGAGGACCAGGCCTCCTGCTCTGTACTCTCTCCAGGACTTATCTCTCCTGCTGAAGAGGAATTGGAGAAGTACACTCCAGTTTTCAGAAGCTCGTGTTTCCAGTTATAGTAGGACGACCTTGAGATCTCTGGGAAAAATGCCTTAAACTGGTGCAAAGGAATGGGCTTGCCCTCCAGGTAGCAGGCCTGGAGAAAATGCTTTGCTTCATACCTGGCCTCTGACTTTTTGCAGTGTTCCTGCGTCTGCCTTTTCCAGCGGTAGAAGGTCCTCTTGGTGATGTTGTACTTATCCTTCAGACTTGGGTAAAAAAGGTGCGACTTCTGCTTCGGCTGTTCTTCACTCTTGAGTGGCAAAATCCTCGGCTGTTTCTCGGGGCTCCTAACCACGCTCGTCTGAACCAGGGCAACAAAATATTTCGGCTTGAATGAGAACTCAGACTGCAGCTCCCCAGACCACATTATGTGTATTGTGTGTGGTTCGGCATCTTCAGGCCAGGTTCTTGGACGTATCAGTCGGTTGAAGTAGGGTCGAATCTTTGGGTTGAACATGGGATAGATGGAGTATACGTTGAACTGAAGAACAGAGGACAGGGCGTACACGTGCCACATGTTAGCATACGAGCCAGGGAAGCAGGAAGCTTTAACATCTGCATCAAAAATGGCCTCCAGGACGGTTACTGGCAGGTTCAGCATATCCTCAGATTCTTCTGCACATAAACTGAAACGAACCGCTTGGAGCATGATCTTGGAATCGATCATCCCAGACAAGTAGTATCTCTTCCACAGGGCCATCTCCACTACAGTTCTCACCTGTGAGAGGCAAGAATGATCAAACTTGTTATGAAACAGGCCTACAAACTGAACAAAACTGTACAAAACCAAATTTCAGAGTTAGCTCACCTGTAGTTCTAAGCTCAAACCAGTGTGGCCGACAAGCAACATGCTAACAGCGTCAAACAGTAAGTTTCCTTCTCCATTACACTTCAGAGGAAGGAGTCCCCCAGGTGCATCAGCTGGGTACAAACCCCTGGCTGCGTCATCCACACCGGCCCACTCACAGAAATCCCTACAGGGGGTCTTTGGGAGCTGAAAAGTAGCAAGACGCCGGTCTACATCTGAGGCCACCCTGGTCACAGCATCCAGGCCAGAGCTCTCCGTGGCCTCCTGGAGCTCTCGGAGGACAGAATGCACAATCTCTTTTCTTTGCATCATATCAGCAGTTCTGATGTCGGCTGTGAGGAAGGCACAAGGCGGGGAGTTAAAGAAATGATTCAAAAATGAAACTGGAAAGCTTGACAATGCCAGAGCTGCAATGCTAAACTATATTTAGATGTAGAAAAAAATGTTTTGGGACTCATTACTTTGATGGGTTTAAAAATAATTCAACAAAAACAATTAATTAATAAGTGGTGATTTTAGACTGGATAATAATTTTTAATCAGCACTCTTGAAAAGTAAAGAAACTATCAACCATTGGCAATATCTGCTGCTTCACAACTAGAATGTGGTCAAATAAAAAATAAATACTTTTTTTAAGTTTAGTTCTGGTGCAATTAATGCTTTTTTATTTAGCTAGTCCCAATGGGATACAGCACAACATGTCTTGTAACTAGCCGCATTCAGACTAGCCCAGGGGTGTGCAACATGTGGCCCTGGAGCAACAAGCAGCTCTTGGGAACTTTCACAGTCATTCATCATAACATGAGATTAAATGATTTAAAAAATAACTTTTTTAAAAATAGGTATAATGAAAAGTGCAGGTTCAAGCAGCTTTTTGTTTCTTTTATGGAATAATTACATTGAATTTCCACAACAGAATGACACTACGCATATTTTTTTTTACCTATTCATGTTTTTTTTAAATAATTTTCCAGAAAATGTCAATACCCCCCCCCCAAAAAAAAACCATACCCTTGGCAAAAGTTTGTTTTTGAAAATGTAAAACTTAAAAGAAACAAAATTGTTTTTTTTTTCAAAAAGACAACAAATCTCATACACAGGAGAAGAAAAGAGAAAAAAATAATTCTGACTTTAATCCCAGAAAAGTCCAAATCCTAATTTTAACCTCAGTAATCTGACTTTTTTTTCCTCAGAATTCCCACACTATTCTAAGAATTCTGAGATAAAACTTCTTTTTCCCAATGGCCCTAATGCGCTTCCATACATTTTCTCAAAATTTAAATTGCGTTATTTTTCAATAAGCCCTCTAAAATTTGGTGCTCTAAACAAGTTTCATCCTGCGGACTGAGAGGGATAAATGTCCCTTTGGACTGTAAAGGTTGCATAGCCTTTAGCTCATCTGTGAAAGAGCCTTCTACAGGTAACATCATAATTCTTCCTACACTTTCCACAGAAACCCATCTCATGTTGCCTCTTTAAGCCTAGAATAAACATGGCAGCCATATTATTCCAGCAGCTGCTGATCTCTTCCTAGGGTCGGTGTGATTTTTTTTTTTTAGCAATTTCTCTCGACAGAAAGTCAAGAGTCTCTTATAATTTGTTGGAGTTACTGGGCCTACTTTGCGTCGCGCAGGAATGTAAACTCAAATTGAAAAGTTTGTTAGATGAGTATTAACCTCCAACTTCAGGAGAACAAACATTGTTTTAGTTAAATAAACTACAGTTCATTTCTTACCTGGTTGTCCAGAGACCAGCATGGGTGTGGTAGGAAAGAACCACCAGAGGGTTTGTTTCACCGTGATGCTCTCACTCAGAGCTGCTCCATTCCGCGTGCTGCTCCTCCCGAGTGTCCGGTGCTCCGGTTTGCTCAGGAGTTTGATTTAGGGACTGATAAGCGGGACCTCCCATCAGGAAATTGTCGATCTCTCTCCCTCTACTCTCCTCCTTCAACTCCTCCTCCTCACCTAGAGCCAGGGTCAATTTCAATGTGAAATGCCAACAAACAGCCTCGTTTCGGTCATTTTAGGTCAACCAAAGACCATTTAAGTTTTAGGGAAACTATGGAAGAGGATTAGTGCCACTGAAAAATGGTTATTTTTTTCTCCAAATTCTTTGAATAAGGTGAGAATTCGATAATTCTGAGATTAAAATCGAGATTCTGACTTTTTCCCAAGATTAAAGTAAAAGTTTTCACTCTTACCTAAATATCTACTATAAGATATTTGTCGTCATTAAAAAAAAGCACCTTTTTGTTTTTATTATTACGTTTTAAACTTAAGAAAAACTTTTGCCAAAAAGAGTATGTTTTTATGGAACTCCAAAGTATTCAAAAGTACATAAATAAATAATACATTATGAAATAAATATTTACATGAATAAATACTAGACAGTTATGTAATCTGACAATGAAATTGTGAAATAACAGAATGTTATCTAAAGATCTATGTCCAAAATTATGAAATGTTTTTCATTCTTCTTTTAAAATGTGTTTATTAGGCCCGAGCAGCGAAAGCGCTGCGAAGGCCTATTGTTTTTGCTCTGTTTATTATTTATTATTCTTCCGGCAAATGAATTGGCTTTTTGGGGGCCTTAACATACCCCAAAACTCACAATATTTTGCAGGCTTGTCAGGCCTGGTGTAAAATTATATATTTCAAAGGTCCCGAAAAAATCGCCACAAAAATGGCTGAACAGCGCCCCCTAGAATGTGAAAAATCAGCCCCCCCATTGACCTTTTTTCATCGTAAAATTCTGAAACGTTGCACACGTGTTCTACTCCCCAGTCCGCACCAAAAAGTCTCTTGCAGCCATGGTCAACATCAAACAGGAAGTCGGCCATTTTGGATTCCCACTTTTGACCTATCCCCTTCAAATTTCTACTGTATACTCTTAAGACCATGGGGGAAAAATTCAACCTAAATTTTTTTCTAAAGTTAAACGGTGTGGGCGTGGCTAACTGTCAAACATTGACCTTTCGCCATTACATTCCTTGGTTTAATAACTTCCATGCGCATAATCAGATCTATATCAAACTTTGTCTGTGTTATCTTAGACCACATCTCAACATCATGACAGTGTTGATTGCTGACATCACCTAAGCCCCGCCCACTGAACACAGGAAGTGCTTTGTTTTATGTTGAAATGGCCATATTTCTACTCTTTAATTTAGTCAAAGTAACACTGAGTACATGGCGGCGTAATTACCACGTCAGTTCTGGCAGCTTTCCAGAAATGGAGGAGCGTTGATGCCATGGCCAATTCTGGCATGACGCCGTGAACTTACGTTTGACTGTAACTTTCACTAACACCCTCCAATCAGCATGAAATTTAACACGGTGAACAACATCCAGGCCCTCAACCAAACAG
>SSNS01000060.1:48653-265815 GCA_006937985.1 Aphyosemion australe
ACACATTCCTGTGGTCATTGGTTGATTTTACTTTAGCCCCGCCCCCTCAGACATTTTTGGCCCTGAGCAACACATGCATGGTGCAATTCACACCAAAATGCACACAAATGATTGTTGTCAACCTACAAATTGCTCAATGGGATTTTTAATGCAATTTGGGACAGCGCCCCCTAGATACAATAAAACTTTAATAACTTCAACAAAAAAGCTCTAAACTGTACCAAACTTGGTGGGAGTCATCACACCACTGCACTCAACAAATGTATGTGCTCATTGGTTCAAATAAATTTAACTCCGCCCCTTTTCAGCCATTTGGCTCTAGATACCAAACGGAACATCTGATTGATGCCAAACTAACACAAACGCATCATTGTCAACCTAAGATTACCTCAATGGGATTTTAATGTTATCGCCCACAGCGCCCCCTAGATAAATTCAAACTTTAATAACTTTTAAAAACATAGTCAGAATTGCATGAAACTTGGTTTGTGTCATCACACCACTGCACCAAACATATTTATGTGGTTGTTGGTTCAAATCCATTTAGCTCCGACCCTTGAAGCTGTTTGCTTCTAGAAAATGCATGCAACATCTGATTGACTCCAAACTAACACAAAGCACCGCTTAACTCACTAGCGTGGTCAGTTTAGAGCATCCCCTACTGGTGAGATGCATATTTTTTTTGGCAGGCTCGGAGGAGGTGCTGAGTTGGGGTGAGGTGCGGATGAAGTGACGGCTCGCAGTTTCCGAGGCCGCGGGGGTTGACGTTTCTGTGCCGTGGCGGTGCTCAGGTCCCCCCGGGCTGCCACTGGAGGCCGGAGCGGCGCTGAGCTGCGAGGGCCGAACGACGCTGCTTGCAGCTTTAATTAATATAAAATTTTATTTCAGAGGTAATTTGTCCATAATCATTCAAACTGTAATTGAGGTGTTTTTATTTAATTCTTTCAGTTTTTATTACATCCTTTTCACAAAGTCAGCTTCCATCCATCCATGACATTAAATGATCAAGGTAAATTTTGTACTAAGATGTGTAACCTGCAGAGGAGGGTAAAGTAGCCAAATGAGCTGGCAACTACCTGGACCTAAGTTCGTTTCTTTTAATCACATTTCATATGTAAGTTTGTACTTGGTGTTCCAGTATTTCTGGAAGTAAACTGTTTCTAAACAAAAACACTCAACTTTAGGAGCCACGTCATCATCCCAAAATTCAAGATCAGGCAAATCCTTAAAAGAAAAATGTCGCTGGAGTTCCACACAACAAAGTCACAGTCCTCTACATCTACGATGTGAAGCTGAGCCTGAACTTGGAAGTAGTAGCCATGACTCTGGTCCAGCATGACGTTATCTCCTTTATCGATGAGGCAGAAGTTCTTTCTCCCAGCACACAAGTGCAGATTGGCCTCTTCTTGCTCAGTGTAGATACTAAAATCATAATGAAAACATGTAAATAACAATAAGTTCACTGATTCTTATAAAAGAGTACATGTCTATGGCTCCCACAGTGACTAATTTTTTTAAACCTCAAATCAATCAACAATATTAGACAACAGTAAAATACCGATATTGTTGCTAAAATATTCAAATGCATTGATTAAGGGGTAGCTATATACTTATGAAGGGAAACATCTGGAAAATGTAGTGGTTGCTCGCTGGTAAACACTGTAGCCTAGATAAATCACTTACCCTGTCATGCAGTTGCAACGAGCTGCAATAACTTCTCCATCCTCCTTCACAATAATCCAGGTCTTCAGAGGTGTTTCATTTGATCTCTGAAAGTGGTTTACCTTTAAACATAAACAATTGTCAGCCTTACGCTGTCATTAAGGTGTGTTGGATGTTTGTTGACATTATAGCTGCTAATGCTAGCTGCTAGCATCTTGACCCATAAAACAGTATAAAAACCAACACTCACCCTTGCAAGGACCAAGCAATAATAATCATGGAGCCAATGACAAAAAAGTTAAATGCCTCCAAACTTTTAAATGCTTTCATCTGGTGTCTCGTAGAAGGATGTCTGAAGGACCAGGTAGTTTATCATGTAGATAACCTTGACTGTCAGCAAATCCCAAAGTTCAGTTGAAAACTCACTCATTTTCGTGCTATACGGGTCACGTCCAGCATATCTGTTGATTAAATCTATGTTCCTTTGTCTGGAAATTGGGTCTAAAGCTGCGCAAAATGAACTTTGCTACGGTTTCCTCCATTGTCTGTTTGTACAGTTTAAACATTATGTATGATTGCTTTTGTGTGACTGGATGAGCAGCCAATCACAAACTAGCTCCGCCCTGTTTGTCTTCATTGACGGCCTAAGACATTCTGCTGAAAAGTGTCATTATGAAATAAATCGGCCATCAGAAAAAAAATATGAAATCAAAGTAACTTTGTGAAAAGGACGTTATGTATTAAAAAGTTAAAGAATTAAATAAAAACGCCTCAATAATAATTTGAACTGAAAAAGAACAGAAAGAATGAAAAATATTTCATAATATTGAGTTGGTTTTTTTTACATAAAATTCTGTTATTTCACAATTTCATTATCAGATTACATACTTATCTAGTATTTATTTATGTAGATACATATTTCATAATGTGTTGTTTATTTAATTTTGAACACTTTGGAGTTCCATAGTTTTTTCATATGGGATGTGTATATTTTCTTGTAAAATGATGTCACAAAACATAAATGGATGTAAAATATTACTTTCCATTATTCCATGAAAAAACGTAAATGTTGCTTTAACCTGACCTTTTAATTAGAGCCACAGGTTTCTCACCCTTTAGATCAACACTTTTTTGTTGTTGATGTTTTCTTTCTTTTCTTTTTGTCAAAGCCAACTGTCAACATCACTTTCAAGGTTATTTGACAAGTTCTTGTCAATTCAAGGTCAAGACCAGTGCTACTAACGTCTGTGCTGAAGTACCATTTATTATTGTTCTTATTGATTCATTTTATTACAAATTTATATAAAATATACACACATTCCACATAATATAAATAAAAAGTGAGTAAATTATTTGCACTCAGGCAGACAGTGGCCTATAAATCACAGCTGGAAAAAATATAGCTCAAGGACCAAGAACGTCTCTTGGAAAATCTATCAAGTGGCCCTAAATGTCTTTTGAGAGTAACTAAACTACATAAAATAAATCTTGAAAAACTATGTTTTTAATAAACATTAAAGAGCCAAGATTGAACTTAAATGAAAGGATTTTGGACTAAAACAGGCACGGGATAATTTACTGGTCTGAAAACAGTTGTTTTGACAGAACTTTTGGATTTTAGCTTCAAATCTCAAAAGATAAAAATTGGAAAGTTTTAAATTAGCCAGAAAAAAAGTCAAAACTTCTTTAATTCAGATTAGGAAAACAAATAAATAAAAAATCGAAACTTTGCATATTTGAGTTCATATAAATATTTTATCATTCAACTTTTTGCTGCAAGTTGGCTCTAAAAGAGTTGCATGTAGATAGTTTTTTGCTTCCAATTCAGTATGTGGCCCATTTCCTTTGATGAAGTCGTTGTGTCTCTGAACCAAACCCTGATTTGTTGATTGGAGTGAACCGTGCAGACAGGGTGTGGGTCAAGAGACCAGAGGAAGACACCTGAGCTCCAGCTCAGAGGGGTTTTCCTCTGCATCGCTTTTGACACCTCCTCTCCTGCCCTTTTGCAGGATTCCAGTAATTGACGCCTTTTGTTACACACACACACACACACACACACACACACACACACACACACACACACACACACACACACACACACACACACACACACCAATCCTATCCCCAACCCCCACAGAACCCCCACCATCGGCCCCACACTGTAGATCCGACATTCTACACCTCAAACACACAAATTCATTTACACACTAGGCGACAAAGGGGGGTGTTTGGCCCCATCTGGTCCGCTTCACGGCCTTGGCAAACATGTGGGTGTCTGAGATCACTGAGGTTCAAGGCTTTGGTCCAGATCTTACCAGCTGCCTGCTCTACGTGGGGTTCATGAAACAAGATGTGTTGTTTTATCACCTTGGTTACAACAAACAGCCACAGGTGATGGTTAAGGTTTAAGAAATGAGCGTGTTGATTCCGTTTCCCCTTTTCTAATAAAAATTGTTTACATGTTTAAAATCCAAACTGTCTATGTTACAGTTGTATGTGATGAGTGAATAAACAGTGTGTGAGAGAGGTAAAATCCAGACAAGAACATTTTAAGATTTTTGTCCTGAATTTCAATGGAAAAGTAGATTTTCTCTAATGCTGGGTAATCTTAAAGCTACATTCCGCAACTTTTACACCTTAAAATAATGTTTTTTGTAAAGTTTTGGTGGCATACTATGATCTATTATGTTCTTTTTCGGAGCTGTGATGGTGTTTGGGGGTCCCACGTCTGTTTACCACACTATACAGTTTTTCACCTGCGACCTGACACCAGAAGTACTGACTGCGTGTTGCTTTACAGCATAATATGGCAAGCCAAAGGGGTGAAAAAAGTGCACGTTCTAAACGTGCGTTATGTCTGCCAAAACACGCATTTTGGCGGACATGAAGCGCTTTTAGAATGCGTGATTTTAGAACGGGGTTTTTTTCCCCCTTTCGCATCAAAACGTGCATTCAAGATGTGCGTTTTTGCGGACATAACGCAAGTTTAGAATGCGAGCTTTTTTCACCCCTTTGGCTTGCCACAGTAGTATAACGTAGACCCGTGGTTTATAGACTTGAGCAATGGCAGATCCACCAAAGAAAGCTAGAAATCCCTTATCAGAGGAATCTAGGAAAAGAAAAGAAGAACGTGATAGAGCAAGAGCAAAGACCAGAGTTATTATTGGGCCGTCTTTTCCTCGCTGGAGAGCTCTTTTAGAAAGAACAGCATGAACTACAGACTCTGACCTAGCCGTGCTGCTAATGGCTAGGTAAGTAATAAATGATTTCAACAGGGTTATTGTGTTTGGTCGGGCATAAAGTTGTTATACAGTCCTGATAAAACTATTTATTCAATGTGTGGAGGTGGAAACGTTTGTTTTTGTTGTTTTGCCTGACAAAAGGGATGTAAACATGCCACTTATGCCCCAGAGAGAGATTTAATGTTACGACAGTGACGTTACGCAGCAAGCCTCTAGAGGGCGACAGAGAGCATATATCCACAAAGTTCAAGAATGTGGCTTTAAATGAGCAAGAAAAACATAACATTTTCATTAGTTAGAGGCATCAATTTACTCTCAAAATAAATTTAACTGATTAGTCTGTTTTTATTTTTTATTCTGTGAAAACATCCAATAGTTTTCTGTTAGCTTACCATGAACCACTGACTTACCGTCCTGCATTTCACTCTTTACTTTTACGTATTTTCTACATTTGGTCAAATTTCACCTTTCATATCTTTCATGAACTCTCGCTTGTACGTCCCCTTTTAGGATGAAACTCCCAAAGATCACCTGTTGACTTTTACATTTTACCTCTCAGTATAATCGGAATCTGACCCTTAACCCAGTCTGAGCTTTTAACTGATCTAACATTCCTTCTTGACTGTATTCACCTCCTTTTCTTGTCAATGTTTGTGTCTTCCCTACCCCCTCAACCCCCTCACACACACACACACCCTTGTCTAAAGCCAGTCACACACCTTAGGTGTGTAGATTAGCTGTGCTGCACTGCACTGTGAACACAGTAGTGGGCTCGCTGTAAGCATTTAAAATGCAAATAGGGCGACACTGGGACCGGCTCCAGCAGTCTCTTACCTGCTGTGTGTGTGTGTGTGTGTGGGTATGCAGAAGAATGTAAAGAAGCCTAGCAGTCTGTTTCATACGTAAATTTTATTTAGCATCTTTGCGCAGGAAAAAAAAACTTTAAGTTCGGTTTTTTGCCCAGAATGAACATTTTTGTCATCAAAATTCCAAAACCATGCTGCTGTAACGGCTTTGATGAGATGCATTTAGTGTTTTTTTTAATGCTTTGGTCTTTAATCACATTTATCAAGCTTCTCTGTCCAGTTTGCACAAAATGTATCGTCATCAAACCAGATTGTTTTATAGAAGTCAGCCAGAAAAACACATGGAATCTTGTTTTTTGTGGAAAGTAGAGCCGAGTTTCAATAGACACACCCGGACCGGAGCTGATTACTACCAGACTTGTATTATTTATGGTCTGACAACTTTTATACAGCGCCTCTTGATAATAACAAAAACTTTAAAATAAAAACGTAAAGAACTTAAAAAATGATTAAAAATTGTCATAAAAAATTGGGAAAAGTAAAAATTGCAATAAAAAAATGTGAGGAAAGGGAAAAAGAAAATTAATAAGAAAACGTTAAATATTTACAGGCCAGGAGTGTCCCAACTTTTCAAGACAAAGGTCAAAGTCTTTAAGTTTATAGTCAGGGTTTGAATTACGGGGGGAGCTGGGGGAACCCGGCTCCCACAAAACGGGGATGGGCTCCCCCAGAAGTCCTCAACTGACACATCCAGGGGGAGCCTGAGAAATCTGCTCTCACAAAGTTGTAATGGAGGTGATCGGACACTGGGCTTCCCAGGAAGCTTGTGTGTAATTCGTGCACTGTTTATAGTCATCGTGAGCAGCAAAGGTTTGATGTTTTTTATTTAAAAAAATATTTTATGGTGATTTTTTTTTTTTTTGCATATTTACTTCTCAGAATAGGTCCAAAATAGGCATATTTTCTGCCTTTTATTGCTTGTTTTGGTATCATGCTAGTGCAATTGTTTATTTTTGCTTGTTTTTCAACTGTAAGGTGCTTTGTTCAGCTCTCATGCTGTGTTTAAATGCGCCGAACAAATAAACTGGTATGGTATATTGCTGCTGTGACACGTGAATTTCCCCACGGTGGGATCAATAAAGTCTATTCTATTCTATATTAGTGAAGATCTGATCATAAAATATTTTAGAAGCCTCTTTTATAAAATAATGCCACCATTTTGCTGCAACGCCGAGGCGGCATCTGGGAGCATAAGAGCTCAGACCGTGGCAGTAATGTGGCACAATCGTGTCCTTTTCACAAAAGATTACGCGATTAAGGGTGTATGGGAGCGGTCTCTGCGCTGTCACGGTCTTCCGTCTATCTTGGACATAACTTGCTTTATATTGTGATCGAAGCCGCGCTCGTTAAGCTATTTTGACAATCCGCTACTAAGGGGGTCTGTCCACCACCGTCCTCGTGAACTGTCAGATGATCTGAGCTCCAGCTCTAACTGAGAGAAGCTCCTGGAGCTCTTCATCGCTCCAGTTTATCATCTCAGCTGATTCTGTTTAAAAAAGCAAAACTTATGCTCGTTTTTACTTTCATTTTCAATATAGCTGCCGGCCGGAGCCCGGCATTAATTCATCCCATGATCATGACACCTCCCTCTGTTGCGCCAAGGTGCAATGTGCGTTCACAAGTCTGGCGTTGCGTCAATATTACTATGAAGCGCTGCACGAATTACACTAAATTCTCGCGTCATGCCACCATGGCGCATTCATAAGACACAATGTTGCGGTAATATTACGCTGATTTGCCGGCATGATGTGTCTTATAAAGAGGGCTAGAAAGTATCATCAAAAACCTGCATGAGAGACAAAATAAATTATTCTAGAAATGCAATTGAGGGGCCGCTCAAACTAGCTCATAGAGTTGCAAATGGCCCCCGTGCCACACTTTGGACATGTTTAATAGGCTAAAAGATCTCAAAAAGCAACATATCATGCACCAATGTAAAGAAATCCAAGAACAAAAAATAAAGAACCCAGAATAAACTGGTCTCATTAGGTTACAGTTGAGGTCAAAGGTCATGATTCAACAATAAAAATGTGATGAACACTGGATATATCAGAACAGCTGCAGATTCCCATCCAGGTACCTTCTGACCCTGAATGTAAAGTCATCAGCTCAGCTGTTACCAGGCAACAACACGTCTAGACCATCAGGTTTGCTGTTTCTTGAGACAGACAAAGATTAGTTTGCATTTTTTATTTAATGAACACACAGCAGAGCTTTAAATGTTACAAAGAAAACAGCAAAATATAAAAAGCAAAACATCAGAAAAAAAATGTTATTTTTGGTTGAATATTTTTGCTCAAACGTACGTTATTCATCATAGTCATAAAATCTCTGAATCTATGAGCAAAATGCATTAAAATCTGACTGACAGTATCAGTATCGAACACAGGCGTACACCGTCGGCTCACACTCCTGGACAGTCCCTCTGTCAGAGCTGACAGGGAGAATAACCTCGGTGTAGATCACGTCGTCTGGATCCTACACACAAACATCTGATCAGAACTCTTCCAGATACAGCACTGTTCTGGTTTGTAGAAGCCTTACATGGTTGGCGCTGATCGTGTCGTTCGACTTGTCTGGTGCAACTTCTTGTTTTTCTGAAAGAAAAAATCAAAACAGGTGTTTCAGTAAAAAAATCATTTTTTTCCTTAGCACATCCGATGTAACTGATTGCTTCAACGATCACAAGAGAACATTTGTGCAAGTCAGCCTTTGGCCGTATAGAGGCTATAAGAAGCATATGTTACAATTTCCAACCATAGTGGACGTTTCATCAGACGCTGCTAACTTACTTCCTCTTATTTTGTTTACGACAAATGCTGCAACAAGAGCTGTCAACACCACGCACCCCACCACCCCTCCAGCCATTCCAACCGTGTCCCCACTGTGACCTGAAAAGAACAAATTACAGCTGAGTAGCATGATTTATAACCACAGAAGATGTTCTCAAAACTCTAGAGATGAAGGGATTTTAGGTTAAAGAGTGAAATTATTAATAATTACACTTTTACTTGTGGTTAAATCTTCCTCAACAATGTTATTTTTTATTATAAGACAGAAAACTAGCTCTTAGCTACAATAAGTGACATAAAAATTAAGTGAATTTTTTTTTCTTTTGTATTTTGTTGATTATTTTTGAGATTTTTTTTAGATTAGAATTGAACCATTAACAGGATAAAGGGAGAAAGTTAGAAATAAAATTTTGAAATTAAATCTGAAATCAAAAACTAATCCAGTGCTGGTCAGACACGGATGATACCCATAATGCCTTGCATAAATGAAGAGAGTGAATACTTCAGGGGTTAATAATACAGAAACCCTTTTAGCCCAAACACTGAAACTTGAATCTGGATTTATTTACACAAAATGCAAATAACTTCTGCAATGTGTGTTTTACTGGAAAGTTATGATTTTAAACTATTTCAATTTGTTTTGAGCATCTTGGAGAACATGCGCATGTTTGAGACTCTTATTTTGAAGGGCTAGTTATGCTGTGGACGCTGCTGCAGTAAAAACATTGAACTGATTTGAGAAAATATTTTATTATTATTTTATTATTATTATTATTATTTTATTATTATTATTAATAATAAGAATGACTGAATTTTTTCATCTTTGGAAAATGCTTGTAATTTAATAAAAATTTCTTTGTATTTTTACTTTGTGCTTTCAACAAAAATAAATAAATAAAATGCAAAATGAGCAAAAGAGGTGAGTTGTTACTTTATACCTTTATTACCTATATTCAAACAGACCTTTTAAATAACTGTCGATGTTTAACTTGTTTTAAATGTTTTTCACTTGTTTAGTATTATATGTATTAATGTTTGCTTGGGTTTTTAGATGACTTCAATTAGCACTTTGAGATTTCAGTGAAATGTAAAGTGCATTACAAATACAATATATTATTATTATTATTACCTTTATGTTCAGGTTCCGGCTCTGAAATGAAGGTTCTTCCCCTCCCTCTGAAGACTTTAAATAGAAACTGATTTCATTATCACTCGTCTTTTTTGTTACTGAGTCTAAAAGTTCAGATCAGAAACAAACAGACCTGGAGTTTTGACCCAAAACTTTCTAGAATTCTGGACCTTCCCATCCACAGTCACCTGGCACTCAAACGTCTCATTCGCTGGACTTGGAGGAGCTACAGTCAGGGTGATGTCACAGGAAGATTTCTGCTCCACCTGGTGTTTGGAGTCCTCCTGGATCGGAGCGTCGGCTTCATCCACCCACGTCAGCCTGACCTGTGGGTCGCAGTATCCTTGCTCGACGGAGGTGAGGAGAACACACTGCAGAGACGAGGCTTCTCCTGGTGGGATGAATAAATCTGTAGTAGGTGTGGGAACAGAAAGGATGAAGAAAAGAAAAGTGTTAATGGTGCAGATGTTTCTCATCAATGCAAATGATTCGTCTAAACTGAATACAGACAGAAAAGAACACCTGGATTTTTTGGGCAGCGATGATCCTCCCCAGTGAGATTTGTGATTTTCAGAGTGCAGCTGTCATCATCCTGGGATTTCCATTTCTGGATCTTCCCATTAAAAACTGTCGCAATTTTAATCGCCTTGAAATTCCACAGATCATAGCAGAAAAAGCTTTTCTCACATGGAAACTTCATTTCATAACTTCTTTCTCCAAATATCAGACTTTCTCCACATATACCTGTGAAAATAGAGAAAGTGAAGGTGTGCAAGGAAGGAGATTAGAGATTACAATGTAAAGATTACCTGTTGTGATAATACAGAGCAGCAGCAGCAGCTTCATCACGGCGTGAACACTTTCAGTCATCCTGTGTAAAAAAGTTCCCTCATGCGGTTCTTCAACTTCCTCCGTTTGCCAACATCCTGAACTGAATTACGTGGAAAGTTCATCAATCATTTGACGTGTTGCAGCAGACGTTTTTTTAAAGCTCGTTAAAACCCGTCTAAAGATGGTTCTTTCTTTTTTTTCAATAGTTTCAAAAGATTTTTCAATAAAAATATTTCATGTTGTTACAAATAACAATTTTAAAGGCAATGGCTGATGTGAACATATTCAGAAGTATCTAAAATTTGCAATTTTGACATCGAAATTTAAATTTCATTCACATAAAATCAAATCAAAGCCATATTATGCAACTTTTTCATCTTTTTAAATCATGTTCTTGAGCCAGTATGTGCTAAAATGACCCTTTACAGGGTTAATGAAATGTCACTGACCCCCACCGCCCTCTGTGGCCAGAATGCCGCACTTGCAACTTCAGAGTGGCGGGCCGCTTTCTGCTTCCAGCATGTTTTAGATCATGAACACAGCTGATTGGTTTGATTTAGTGATGAACTGCTCCTGTAGACACTAATGAAGACTGAGGAAACATTTCAGCAGTTAGATCACAAAATATATTTAAAAAAACATAAAAATTAAACTAAACGATCTATACACCATATGGACATACGGTTTGAACTAAGAGTGGTACTTCTATTCTTCTTGTTTGTGAGTCTGGGCTTTAATCTAAACGCCTGCTTCTGTGGATATCTTGCGTTGTGTCACTGTGTGTTTTTCTGGATACGTGTAGCGTCTATTTTACAGCCTCACGTTTATTTACAGCTTATTGGATGTTGGTAGAAAGTGGATTCTATTGATCAGATTTAGCCTACTCCCCTTAAGCGTGTGTGCAGTTTGAGTAATATATGGGTGAATGGATGAATATTAAGCATGTTTTTGTCAAAAACATGCTTAATATTCAAAAACTTTTTGAACAACTTTGTTGCAGGAAGTGCTACTGTGACCGTCAGTTGTGTGACGCTGATGCATAAGAATCAATGGTAATTTGGCCTCCCCTAGTGGTGATATGTGGTTAGTGCCCCACCCAAAAAAAAGTCACCGGCTGCCATTGGATTAAGGTGTTAAAAAGACGAACGCACAGCAGGGAGATGAGTTTCACTTTTGGTTCTACTAAACGGACACTAGGGGGTGCTAAAAACAAACCAAAACTGAATAGTATCCCTTTAAAATAACAGTGAGACTATTACGGTGAAAAAATAAACACCTTCACCAATTCATTTATGGCAAATGGCCTGTACTTATAAAGCGCCTTCTAGATTTCTACAACCCCCCAAGGGGCTTTACAACACACCAGTCATTCATACGCTGGTGGTGATGAGCTACATTGTAGCCACAGCTGCCCTAGGGCACACTAACAGAAGCGAGGCTGCTGAACACTGGCGACACTGGTCACCACCAGCAGGCCAGGAGGGTTAAGTGTCTTGCCCAAGGGCACAATGACTGCGACAGACTGAGCAGGGTGCAACCCTCTGGTTACGGAGCCGGCGCTTAACTTCTCTGTTCATGTTCTGATCCCAAGCGACACTGCCCTTTCTTCTGATACAGCATTCCAGTTCTGACAAGACTGAGACCTTTGTGTCCTGATAAGTCCTGACCACCATTCAGAGTCAAACATTTCTGCAGCTAAAACTTTTCCTTTTACTTTATAAGAGATGACACATGAAATAAATATTTTATTATGTTTATGTCATAGCTTTGATTTCTACACTGAAACATTTTTCAAATACTCTATAGGCCTAAAGGACTACAAAATTCTGTTATGACATCGTTTTGGGGTGCCACCCCAAGACTCTCATCTGGTGCCCCACTGAAAACTGTCTGTGTGCGCACCTGCTAAATAATGTTAAAAGGTGCAGTTCATGCATTTGCAGTGGTCTCTAATAGGAATGAATGCCTTGTAATTCATACTCTGGGGAAACAAAGCTCTGGTGCACCATTTTCAGGAACTAGAAGTGATTTGATGTGTCACAGTTGAGCTTCAGGTGGCAGGATTTCGAGTCCTGCCTGTGGAGTAACCAGAAACACAACACTGACTCTGTTTGCTCTGCAACTTCGATGTTTTATCTCCACAAATAACACAAGCCTGGAGGAGTTCTGCTGTGTGGTGGAGTTACTAATGCTAACGGTTAGCTTCTACTAGTCGAGACGTTCTCTATTGTTTCCTGGACGCTAAACCAACAGGAGCCTTCCCCGTCGTGAGTCAAGATGGGTGAGTCCATGAATGTTAGTGACAGTGTGACGTAGATCTGTCAGGATTTTAAAATCCTAGAGTTTTGTCTATTTTCTATCAGAAGCTAATGCAGGAGATGGGTGGAGGAGACTATTTTCATGTTCAGCCTGCATGAAAAACTCATTAGAATCAGAAATAATCATTAAAAATATTTTTTCACCTTTAAAAAAAAGAAGTGTGAGGAATATGTAAAAATAAGATGTTCTTTCATGTAATGTTAAACTATAAGCCAATAACTGACTCTTCAAACATAAAAACCTGTTCAAGAAAATGTTAAAAATTCAAAATAATAATAATAATATATAATTCATTGAAAAAATGAACAAATATGCTTTCTTAGCAACCTTCAGCTGTTAGAAACCTCTCAAGGCTGTTTTTTGTTAAAATACGTGACCCTCAGATGCAAAACAAAGTGGGAAAATATAAAGGAATTACAGAAAAGTAATATTTTTTCAGTAAATGCTTTAGGAATACATATTTTTTACATGTGAAATAACCTGTTTTCATTAAATGCACAAGTTTCTGAGGAAATCACTTAATTATTTCTTTCATTCTGAGTATTATTGTGTTCTAACATTTTAAAGGTTGCATGCGTTCAGCTTTTTAGTTGTAAAAATGTATTTAAAATGGTTTTGCTCAGGACACGAGCAGAGAAAGTTTAACAAAAATGGTTAAATGTTGGTGCTTTTATTGTTTTCTGGAGTAAAAAAAAGAATGTCAAAGATCAAATATATTGTTATAACACTTAAATATCTTACTGGGGGGAAAAAAATTTATTTTTTATTTCTTATCTTGCCTCGCTACAGTGCAGACGCTTCTCTCTTCGCTCCTGCTTAGCTCCTGCTTATTTTGCATTTTTTACAATTTTCCTTTTTTCCCCATCTTTCTTCCAAAGTATTTTTCTGCTCAGTGACCGCTGGACTCTTTAAAATTGCTGGGATCTCTTTACTAAACTGACAGAGGAGTTTACTTCAGCCCTTTTTTGCCACGTCTTTGATCTTCAGGGACTTGACTGCGTGGACCCAGCGCTATGCCTTCCTTTTCTACAGAAGATTTCCAAAAACTTCTTGAGAAAATCACAGTTATTGAGAATAAAATCTCTCGATTAGAGGTAAACTGGGAGGTAAATGGGTTCTTTGGAAATGACACCACCATTTCATCTTCTCGGAATGCCGGACAGGAACACGGCTACCCACAGCCGGTCAGCAACAGCAATTCCTCTACAGAGAGGCCAGAGGGCTCTCTGCCTCACAATAACAGTCCTTCATGGAATACTCTTGGTGCTAAGCCAAAGAGTAAACCATGTCCCTGGAAAGCGAGAGGAGGAAAACCGGCTTCAGCCTCACACGGAGTTATCACCGATGCTAACGACTGGCCAGCGCTTCCGTCCAGGCCTCATCATGTCAACAGAACACAACAGCAAGGAGCCGGAAAAACGAGGATTAATATGCATCAACCGGGCATACAGCTTCAAAATAGATTCACGCCACTGCTGAACGAAGCGGGATCAGATGAACTGAGAAGCCCCCCCTCCTCCCCACAAAACAGGGTAAGGAATGCAAACATCAGTAAACCTCTACGTCGAAAGAGGCAAAACTCTGAGGCTGATCCTCAGACAGTCATAGTGGGGGATTTCCATGTCAAGAATCTGGCCCTAAATGCCAGAAACACCAAAACTTACTGCTTTCCCAAGGACTCAGTCGCAGACTTGGTACAAAGACTCCCTGAAATCTTTGCTAAACATCCAGCCGCTAACCAGCTCATAATTCATGTTGGTGCAAACGACATCCGCAAAAGACAATCAGAGATGCTGAAGAAGGAGTTTGACGTTCTACTGGAATCTCTAAAATCCCAGGGGAAAAGGGTGTTTATCAGCGGACCACTTCCACCGGTCATGAGAGGAGCTGAGCGATTCAGCAGGATCTTTTCCATCAACTCTTGGCTGATAAAGGCATGTCACACCAAGGGAATCTTTTTTATTGACAACTTTAACTTCTTTTGGGATCGCAGACACCTCTTCTTACCCGACGGAATTCGTCTTAACAAACATGGATTACGACTGTTCATCTCAAATCTCATTCACTTCCAGCGTGCCCCCACCCCCCACCAAGGAGAACAGGATATCATAACACAGCAGGTCAGCTATCACAAAGGAGTACTCCTTGCTCACCATGCCAAGGTCAACACGCAGGATGTTCCAAAACAACAAGATAGCGTAACTCAGCTCTCCTCTGAACACTTGGAAGAGCTACATCACCACAAATCTGACAGACCAAAGGAATCCCTCCCCCCGCCCCAACTCACATCAAGCTTCATTGACCCACCTGATCCATCTCGCCGATACCCACCCCTCTACCCTGTGCAATTCACCCCCTGCCCCGCCCGCCAACACAGTATCTCCCTGTCACACTCACAGCTCTCAGTATCCTCTGTTTGATATGAACCTGGTCCAGATTTGAGGGAAGATGTTCCTTATCAATGTTTCCAGGACAAATGTGGACCTTATGAAATGTTAGTTTTCCCTATTCCTGTTATAATTTCTACAAGGCAAAATATGTCTGTTCATTCATACAGACCAAGGAATGTTATAGCGNGGACGTTGCTTCCGCCCCCAAAACACCCAGATCTCTTTCAAAACAGGATCCGCCCGCTGAAGCGCACCAAGATCCAGGGGGCTGCACTGCGGTAGTACACAAACCACTGCCTGCGATGCTTCCAGCTGGGCAGGTTGCAAAGCCTGCTGTAGGGGGTGAGGTAAAGAAGTCACAGGGAGCATAGCTGCCAAGTCCTGTACCCCGGGAGAATGCTGTCGAGACAGGGCATCTGCATTTCTGTTGCTCCTCCCTGAACGGTACTTTATTTCAAAGTCAAAAGACGCCAGCTGAGCTGCCCACCGCTGCTCAGTGGCACCCAACTTAGCAGATGACAGATGGCTCAATGGGTTATTGTCTGTATAGACAGTACACCTATGGCCTAGCAAATACTCCCGGAATTTTTCAGTCATGGCCCACTTGAGTGCCAGAAACTCTAGCTTCATAGAGCTATAGTTTGCCATATTGCGCTCAGTGGGCCTCAACCCCCTACTAGCATAAGCTATTGGTCGAACCTGCCCCCCCCGCTCCTGAGACAGTACAGCACCCAGCCCACCATGACTTGCGTCCACCTCCAGGATGAAAGGAAGAGTAAAGTCAGCATAAGCCAACACAGGGGATGCCACTAGCCGGCTCTTAAGAGCCTCAAAGCTGTCTTGACACCGCTGAGACCAGTGCTCCCCTATTTTCTGACCTGTCCTCCCTCTTGATTTTACACCTCCCTGCTCTGCAACCAACTTGTGGAGCGGGGCAGCCAACCGGGCGAAGCCCTCCACAAACCGCCGGTAGTAGCTGGCAAAGCCCAAAAACGACCGCAACTCGGACACCGTAGTTGGGGCTGGCCACTTTGCCACCACTTCCACCTTATGTGGGTCCGTGGAGACACCCTTGTCGGAGATCACATGCCCCAAATAGTGCACCTCCTGTTGGAAAAAAGCACACTTGGGGAGCTTCACCTTAAGGCCCTCTCTCTGCAGCCGCTCCAGCACCACCTCCAACCTTTCCAAATGCTGCTTGATGGTAGATGAAAACACAACAATGTCGTCCAAATACAACAGTAAAGATAGACACTGCTGGTCTCCGAAAAGCCTCTGCATCAGCCGTTGGAAGGTGCTGGGGGCATTACAGAGACCAAAAGGCATTCGGTTCCACTCGAACAGCCCAAAGGGGGTACAAAATGCTGTTTTGGAACGGTCTGCCTCAGCCACTGGAACCTGATTGTAGCCACTGGCTAGGTCCAGGGTAGAGAACCATCGAGCGCCTGTCAGTGCATCTAGGGACTCCTCGATGCGTGGGAGTGGAAAGGCATCTTTTCTGGTCTTATTATTAAGTTGCCTGTAGTCCACACACATCCGCAAACTCCCATCCTTCTTGCGCACCAGAACTATGGGGGAAGCATATGGGCTGCTGCTCTCCCTGATTACCTGGGTCTCCAGCAGACAATTTATATGCTCTTTAACGGCCTCATAGTCTGATGGAGGGATACGCCTAAAGCGCTGACGCACCGGTACATCATCGGTGAGCGGAATCTCATGGGCAATTAAGTTGGTACACCCCAGATCACCATCATGCTCAGAGAAAACAGAACTGTATTTCACCAAGAGGGACCTCACACTCTCTTGGTCTTCACCTGACAGAACAGACAAATCGAGGGCCTGCAACTGGGTCATAACTGGCTCCGAAACTACCTGAGAGGACACTATGGCCACCTCAGGGGGTATCTCCATCACACCAGCAGGTAAGTTAGCCACCGAAACCTCAACAAGGGTACCCACCCTGGTACGGGGGTAGAGGAGAACATCTGAGTGACCCACATTGATCACAGGAAGGTAGGCTGTACCCTTCTCCACCCCCACCAAGCAGGAGGAGGAAAGTAGCCCGGCAGGCAAGCCAGATGCCAAAGGCTCGAACAACATGGTGAGACCCTGATATTGTTCAGAACAAGAGGCAGCCACAAATTTCATGGTGCCACCTGGGATACGACAAGCTTTTTTTCCAAGAACCTTAGCCGTTCCCACAGGGGCCAGAGGGGTTTTTATACCCTGATGACACCTCTGCAGGGCCTGAACCACTGGCTCAGGGGCGTGCGACAACAGGGGCTGGTTAAACAAGGCCAGACCATACTGGCCAAAACACTCACTGTAGCATTTTTGGATTATATTCATTCCAATAATGCCAGCACGGCCAGGAGTTCCACCCGGGGGGTCCTTTACCACCAATACCCCACAGCTGCTTAGTGACTTGCCACAAAGCTCCACGTCCAGTTCCAGATAGCCAATGTAGGGGATAGTCAATCCATTAGCAGCCCTCAGCTGCAACCAGTGACAGGACTTCAATTGGTCTATCCCCCATGGCTCAAAATGCTGCCGAAAAAAACCCTCCGTGACTGTCGATACCATGGAACCAGTGTCCAACAAACACGAGACCAGTACCCCCCCTATTTTTACATCCACATGGGGGCACTCTGCAACCAACTTAGAGGCACCCTCCCGGTCACCTGCACTCAATCCTGAGCCAGTAACTGCACCTCCCGAACTGTGGCTCTGCAGCTCGGCAGGCACTAGTTTTCCGCCTGTCTACCAGGTGGCAGTGTAGACTGAGTGGTCTGGGGGCAGTTAACCCGAACCCCATCACACTCCCGGGCAAAATGTCCTCCTTGTTGGCACCGGTGACACACTATGGGGCCACGATTCATAGGGCGAGGCTTTTTCTTAACGCCCTGCAGGGAAGAAATGCTTTGAGTGAGTTTGTTTATTTGATCCTGCTGGAGCTTTAAAAGCTCCTTTAACTCACTCACCTCAGTAGCTTGGGATGGACCAACTGCTGCCGGAGGGCACTGCACCCCATATTGGAGACCTAACACCTGAGGGACTAACGGCCTGCCCCCTCCAACACCTCCCGGCGAACCCTCACGCTCCCACCGGATTGCCTCAGCTCTCACGTCGAGTAGTGTGGCTAAGGCCCTCCCTCTCACAAACTGTTTCAACTGACGGCGCAAGGCCCCGTCTATCACATGTTCAACAAACTGATCCCTTAGCAACACCTCAGCATTAGTCATTCTGCTGGGGGCCTGTTGCTCTACAGCCGCCATAAGACTCATTAGTGCTAGGGAGAACTCCTGGAGTGTCTCCCCCTCTTGGACCTTAATGTGGACCTTATGAAATGTTAGTTTTCCCTATTCCTGTTATAATTTCTACAAGGCAAAATATGTCTGTTCATTCATACAGACCAAGGAATGTTATAGCGATTCCTTATCAGTCCCATTCAGCGCAGTGTCCTCCCACCATTTCCTTAAAGGTGGCTTTACTAAATGTCAGATCTCTCAACAACAAGTCATTTTTAGTAAATTATCTTATCTCTGCTCATCTTCTTGACTGTATGCTTTTATCTGAAATCTGGTTAAATGATAGTAGCTGTGCGCCTGTTCTCATAGAAGCAACACCCCCAAACTTCAAATCTCTAAATGTGGTTCGACCTGATAAGAGAGGTGGTGGTGTAGCTGCCATTTTTAAAGACTCATTCATATGTAAACAGATGATGTTTGGTGACTTTGACTCTTTTGAGTATCTTTGTTTTGAATTGAAAGGTACACCCAAGATCTTAGTTTTAGTAATATACAGACCTCCAGGTTCATGTACTCATTTTCTAGAGAACTTCACTGAACTTCTCTCTGTTATCACAATAGACTTTGATCACCTTCTGATAGCTGGAGACTTCAACATTCACATTGATGACGCTAATGATAAAACTGCTGTGCAATTCCTCGGAGTGCTTGATCTATTTGATATTATACAGCATATTCATGTTCCAACACATGCTCAAGGTCACACACTAGACTTGATCTTAACCAAAGATCTTGATGTATCAGACATTGTTGTTAAGGACGTTGGCCTCTCTGACCACTTCTGTATTTCTTTTGAGATGTCAGCTGCACCTGTAATCCATCACAACTCTGCTGTTCTCAAAAAAAGGTACCTAAGTGATCACACTGCATCAGTTTTTAGTGAACTAATGAATATGTCAACAAGTCTAACATCCAACTGTGCTGATTCCCTTCTAAATCATTTCAACCGCAAATCTCTAGAGATTCTTGACACCATTGCCCCAGAAAAGTCCAAGTTCATCTCTAGGAAACAAAAAGCTCCATGGAGGTTCACTAAATCTGTTACAAACCAAAAGCGAGAATGCCGCAAAGCTGAGCGTAAATGGAGGAAAAGTAGCCTGCCCGATCATTATGAGACCTACAGACTGCAGCTCCACACCTACAACTCTGAATTAAAAAAGGCGAGACAAGCCTTTTTCTCCAAAGTCATAAGTGATAATATCAACAATTCCCGTGTTCTGTTTGCCACTATTGAGAGGCTAACTAACCAACCAACACAGTTAGCCCCTGATTTCAAGTCCCAAACTAAATGTAATGAGTTTGCATCCTTTTTCGATGATAAAATACTAAACATCAGATCAGCCATTCACTCCTCCCTGTCAACCAACACACCAAGACCACCCCTACAACCACATAGCAACACTTTAGCTAGAATGCCAGTCTTTGACATGATTAATGCTAANACACTGGAAAACATAGTTAATAGCTTAAACTCATCTACCTGTTGTCTTGATATACTGCCAACAAACTTCTTTAAAAAGGTTTTTAATTGCTTGAAAGATGATGTACTGAAAATTACTAATTACTCCTTAAAATCAGGTATTTTTCCTACTTCATTAAAAACTGCTGCTGTCAAGCCTCTTCTAAAGAAAAGCAAACTAGATCCCTTAGAGATGAATAATTATAGACCAATCTCTAGTCTCCCCTTCATTGGGAAAATTGTTGAAAAAGCAGTTATGATCCAGCTGAACAACTTCCTGGAGACAAACAACCTCCTGGATGGTTTTCAGTCAGGCTTTAGACAACACCACAGCACTGAGACAGCACTGATTAAGGTATTAAATGATATCCGTATGAATACAGATTCAGGCAAAACATCTGTTTTAGTGATGCTCGATCTCACTGCAGCTTTTGATACTGTGGATCACAACATACTATTAGATAGACTCATAAACTGGGTGGGACTATCAGGTACAGTCCTTAGTTGGTTCCAATCATACCTTGCTGACAGGGGTTATGTTGTTTCTATTGGTGAACATAGATCAAAGCAGATCACTATGACATGTGGTGTCCCCCAAGGCTCCATTCTTGGGCCACTGCTCTTCAACCTCTACATGCTCCCCCTGGGTCAGATCATATACAACAACAACATTGCCTATCATAGTTATGCAGATGACACCCAGATCTATCTAGCTCTATCACCTAATGAATCCGGTCCCCTAGACTCACTCTGTCAGTGCCTAGAGCAAGTCAATGACTGGATGAAGTCAAGTTTCCTTCAGTTAAACAAAGACAAGACAGAAGTTATTGTCTTTGGGAGTAAAAAACCGAGGATGGAAGTTATTGCTCAACTTGGCTCCAGAGGAATAAAGACTAAGACTCAGGTTAGAAACCTTGGTGTTACCATTGACTCAGACCTGAGCTTCACTGGTCACATAAAGGCTATAACCAGATCAGCGTTTTATCATCTCCATCAATTAGCAAGACTCAGAGGTCTCATGTCGAAACAAGACCTAGAGAAACTCATTCATGCGTTCATCTCCAGCAGACTAGATTATTGCAATGGTCTCCTGACTGCTCTTCCCAAAACAGCCGTAAAACAACTGCAGCTTATTCAGAATGCTGCTGCTAGGGTCCTAACGAGAACTAAGAGAACTGAGCACATCACCCCTGTTCTAAAAACTCTGCACTGGTTACCAGTAAACTACAGAATCGATTTTAAAGTGCTTCTACTAGTCTATAAATCACTCAATGGTATGGGGCCTAAGTACATGTTGGATCTCCTTCCTGTATATACACCTAGCAGAGCTCTCAGATCCCTAGACAGCAGTCAGCTGGTAGAACCTCGGGTCAGAACCAGACAGGGAGAAGCTGCTTTTAGTCACTATGCTGCTCATAGATGGAATCAGCTTCCTTATGACCTCAAACAGGCCCCAACTCTAGTAACTTTTAAATTAAAATTAAAAGCCTTCATGTATTCATTAGCCTATGATTGAATGTTTCTTATGCTGCTCCTTCTGCACTGTTTACTGCTAAACTTTTTTGACTATGTCTTTTATCTAATTGTCTGAATTATTTCTTTGTGTATTTTGATTAATGATTTTGTTGCTCCTGCTCTGTAAAGCACATTGAATTGCCTCCATGTTTGAAATGTGCTATACAAATAAAGCTGCCTTGCCTTGCCTTTAATTTTATCATTACGAAATTAAAGGCAAACCATTTATTTTAAACTATTTCAACTAACTTTTTTAAATTTATACAGAAAATGGTTTGAATTTAATTTGAATAAAACTGATTTTTAACAATATTGTTGCATTTTCCATTTATCCCCAGTAGATGGCAGCACAGGTGCTTCTGTGAAAACATTGTTTTTGTTCCTTGATCATTTACTCTGTTTTAGTTTTGACTAAACATGCTTTTTAAGCTGTAATTAAGCTGCCATTCGTTCTCACATTAGAGAATCATTCATTCACCTTACGTGTGTTTTTAGTTTGTAAAATATTACCATGAACCAGAGAACAGACGTTTGGTGTTCAACCCAAATCAAGATGGCCACTAGAGCTAATAATTACTTAATCTGACTGCAGATCAGTTTTAATTTTTTAGATTAACACGTCTTAGAAAAATAACTGGAGTAACACAGCAAACACTAAAAAACAAACTTGTGAAAATATGACAGAGACAAAATAGCTGGTGATTTTAATTTATTTGCTTATTTATACAGATCCTTAGATACGAACAAGTTCTGTACGACAAAAATATGTGTTTTCTTTTTAAATCACACCTTCACATTTGTACCTTATTAATATTGCATCCTTCAGATCAGCTGTCTAGTGGCGATCACTGTTTCCTTTATTATAGTGGAATCATGAAGAAAATCCCTCCAACTTTCACCATTTGAGGATTTTTCAGCAGCATTGAAGATTTATATACAGCAACACATTAATGCAAATAAAACTTCCAAAATAAATACATTAATTTTCTGTCGACCTTTTTAGGCTAAATGACTTACATTCAATAAACTCGAGGTTTTAGTGCAGCTTGGGCTTCTACAAATTTTGTAAAAGTGCTTTTAATTTGTTTAACAGCTTTAGACCAATCTGAGAATCCCTTTAGGGAGGCTGATTGTATTTTTTTCTATCAGTTAAGTGCTCAGAAGGGATTATTAGCCTGCTCTTAGCAGAGAAAATAGTTTATTTAACAAAATGCTTCAGTTAAATAAAAAATAATCATTTAGTAGGCACAAATGCGTGCACGCACACACGGAAAATAGTTGAAGACTCTGAAATATTTGCAGCTGGTACAGAATCTGCATACTGAGTAATGCTCCAACCTACACTCTAAAAACTTAACTAATGTATGTCAACAGGTTCTGCTTGGCTGTAAAGTGTAATTTACATTGATATGGTAACAGTAAATGTATATTACTCTTTAAATGTAGGCTAGGTTTAGTGGAACCAGTTGACATAACTTGGTTAAGTAAATTCAACATTTTATTTCTTACAGTGTAGTTTATGACAATAATATGCATTTATATATCCAACCTGACATTCAAACTCATCTTTCTCTTTAAATAAAAACAAGATTAAGAACAATAGTTTTTGCAGTTTAATATTTTCCAAAACACTCTTACGTTTTTTTTATGCTAAAATCAAAGTTCTTTCATTTTAGTGAAGTGTTGTCACCTTAAGGATTAAAAAAAAAAATTTTGCACATTGTGTAAAGCTAAGTAGTTTTAGCACTTCACATTTTCTTTTGTAATTTTAAGTAAAATATCCAACCAGAAAGGACTTTTTTCCTAAAATGTAAAATACAACAGATGAAGACTTAAATATTAATTAATACTAATTAATTAGAGGCTTTGTGATTAATTAATCTTGATTAATCGCATTTTAATCGTTCAAGAAAACTTGCCCCAAAAGCAATTTTTTTAAATTAAAAATAATGAAATATAGAATCAAACAACAGTCACTGACATTATTATTGTAATTGCTAATATTTTAATTTCTAAAAAAAAATGCTTTTAAATTGTATTTCAATTCAAAACAGGAGAAAAAAATATATGTATATCACTGGCAAAATTAGGACAGACCTAAAAGTGCAATACTATTTTAAGTACATTTTGATTATGGTATTTCTTTAAAATGATGATAATAATAATAATAATAATAATAATAATAATAATAATAATAATAATAATAATAATGGGTTGATAGAATGTGTGTGCAATTTGATTTGATTTAGCATCATTAGAGACAGAAATGAAGGCAAAAACACATGAATAGGGATTTCTGATCACTCATTTGATTGTAGTGTTAGTTGTGTTTGGAGCACATAAAAAAGGTTTACATGGTCTTGTAGCCAAGGTTCTGAGCTTTCTTTAGAGGTGCAGCTTGACTATATTGATATTTAGGGCATGGACTTTGCTGCTAAACTTCAACATCCCCCATGTGGGGGACCCTCGGGCTTAAAAGGCTAAATGCGCTAAAATGCGTTAATTTTTTTAACGCGTTATTTTATTCTAATTAATTAATCATAATTAACACGTTAAATTCCCACCTCTACTATATATACTGTATATATGCCGCTGCCGCCTGTTTTCTGCTCGACAGGTAAGCTAACGCTCGGCATGCTATTTGGAGAAATGCATTTCAGATTACTGCACTTACAGCCTCACAATTACACATTATGGCCGACAGCTACTTGTTAACAGGGGCTGGTAAAGTGTTGTGCAACGTGGAGAGGATGGTTCTTTCCTGAAATTCAGAAACATTGTATGCATTACTTTTAAAGCGATAAAATAAATAGGACAAAACATCAAAAACAGTAATATGTTTCACTTCACATCTAGACTTTCAGTACAGCTGTAGTTCTAGTAAATCTTCACATTGTTTGGTAGAACACATCAACAACAGTCTACAGTTTTGAATCAAACACGGATGCTTTTCCATCCCTGAAGAAACCATCAGACCACTGATGTTTTTACTCCTGATTGACAGTTACTCAGTTTTATGGGTTTTTTGGTTTGATAGCAGACAAACTGCACATTTGTCGCTTGCTACATTGCTTCTCTCTCAACTCTTCAGAGAAAACGGTTCATAAACATCTCAGCGTCCAAGATTAAATAAGGCTGGCAAAGAAATGACTCACATCTGTGGTATATAGAGATATATTGCACACTTTCAGATATTTTATAAAGATATATAACCTTCCAGTTTCTACACTTTACACTTGCAGCGGCTCAGGATGGATCTTATTAAAAATGTTTCTGAAGATAAAAGTTGCTCGTAAAAGGTTCCATACACCCAATCATGTCATCATTAAAGATCCCAACAACTCCAAGTTATTAAAAATAAATACCCCCATTTCTCTTTTGGAAATTAAAACAAATGTTTTATATAAATAAGTTATTACCTGATTCAAGACTGGGAATGGTTAACGTATGGTGCATTGGTGTCAGGGAGTATTTATGGGCTATATTTAGTCTCTTCGTGCGTTTTTAAAGTGCAGCGATTCAGGGTGAACTTTCTGTGCCGTCACAGGTTGGAGGTCTGCTCCTGGATCTGTGTGTGGTGCGGGGTCGCTTCGCAGTCCTTAGGTCCTTCCTCCACCCCCCGAGCGTACATGAGGACAAGGGTGACGGTAGCGAACGTGGCTGCGTTTACAGGAAATGCCCTCAGCAGCGTGGACGTCAGGCCCCGAGTGAACACCATGTACCCCTCTCTCCTGATGCTCTGCTGCACGCAGTCAGCGATGCTACTGTACTGATAAATCCCACCCACCCCGTCCGCTTGGAGCCGCGATTTGATCACGTCTACAGGATAGGTGGAGATCCAGGAGACGATCCCGGCCATGCCCCCGGCGAACAGCAGTTTGGGGATAATGTAGGGGTCGTTGAATTCGCAGCCCAGACTGCGCGTCAGCATGTCATAAGACAGGAAATAGACACCGAAGCCCGGGGTCTCACGGATCAGCGTGGTCACCATGCCTCGGTTCACCCCACACACACCCTCCCGTCTGTAAATACGCACCAAACAGTCCAGGGAGTTCTTGTACATCTTTCTGGAGGACTTCTTCTCTCCGGTGCCCTGCATTTGCATGTGAGTTTTGGCTAGCTCCATGGGACAGCAGATGACACACTGGATGCTGCCTGCAGCTGCACCAGCAGCAAACTGGTTTGTGGGGGTGTCCCTTCCAAGCAGGCGCATAGTGTTTCCCTGGACACCAAACACTATAGCGTTGATGAATGCGAGGCCCATCATGGGAGAGCCGATACCTTTATATAAACCAAAAACCTGAGTGACAGGGAGGAGACGTCACACCAGGAAACAACACTGTAGACTTCAAAGTAACGGAGATTTTATGTGGTATAAACTTACCGACTCCTGTCGAATGATGGACTGGAAACAGTGAAAGGTTCCACGATAGAGAGGCCTATCGACACTCTGAACCTGCAGCCTCACCTGGAAACAAAAGGGGAAAAAAAATCACTAATCATTGAATCCTGTAAAATTAAATATATCTTGGATTAAAGAACGACAGGTTGACCATTAAATTGTGTTCCTGGAAAAAGCCATTCAAGCAAGCTTCATTTTGAAAGAAATCCCAATTTAAAGGTCCAACCCCCGTTTTTCAGGCTCCACCCCCAAATTCACACCTCCAGAATTGACCGTTTACACATGATGTCACCCGCTCATGGGACCACCCCCTTAGCCATTACGGACCATAGAAAGACTGTTTACACCCATTTAAACTCTACTGAAGTCAAAACAAGCCAGTTTGTGGCCTTTATTCTTACTGAGAATTGTGAAATGGTAATAGTTTGCTGCACGGCTGGCTACACTAAAGCCCTTTTTATAAAACAATGCCGCCAATTTGCCGCAACGCCGATGCGGCATCAGGGAGCGTTAGGTCGTTTATAAGAGCTCAGACCGTGGCAGTAATGTTGCGCAATCATGTCCGTTTTATAAAAGATTACGCGATGGCGGCAAAAAGGAGGTATGGGGGCGGTCTCTGCACTGTCGCGGACTTCCGTGTATCTTGGACATAACTTGCTTTTTATTGCGATCGAAGCAGCGCTCCTTAAGTTTTTATTTTAACAACCAGCTACAGGTGTGTGCTCCACCATCCCTGTGAGCTGTCAGATGATCTGAGCTGCAGATCTAACGGAGAGAAGCTCCCGGAGCTGTGCATCGGTCCAGTTAATCATCTCAGCTGGTTCTGTTTACAAACGTAAAACTTAAGCACGTGTTTACTTTCATTTTTAACATAGTTCCCGGCCGGAGCGCAGCATTAATTCATCACATGGTCATGACACCTCCCTCTTTTGCGCCAAGGCTTAATGTGCGTTTATAAGACCGGCAAAGCCGCAATATTACCGCAATATTACTACCAAGCGTGGCGGCACGAATGCCGCAAAATTCCCGCAACGTGATGCCGCCATAGCGTGTTCATAAGAAACACGTTGCGGTAATATTGCGCTGATTTGCCGGCATGGTGTGTCTTATAAAAAGGCTTCTGAGACAAGGGTGTAAAATCAACGTGTCTTTATGAACTGCAGCGATCAATCAAACGGACTAGCAGCCCTCAAAGTATTTTCGCATTTGCAGCAAACACGTTTTACTGGGTAAGTTTAATGTTCATATATTTCATGAGGAAGACAGACTGACTGTGATGGACCTGAAATGATAAATGTGATGTGTTTATATTACTTATTTAGTATTGATAATCCTATATTTCACCATGGAGGATGTACGTTACAATCCACTATAGTAAATTTAGGACTGCTCGGTTAATTGAATTTTAATCACAATTACGATCTGGGTTTTGAATGATTATAAAAACAAAATGAGCCGATTATTTGCTCCTCCCTTGTGGGTTACTCTCTAGCTGCTCCGAGTTGCAAATCGAGCACACCTCCCACACAGTCTGTGTGTTTACATGCACATCTAACTCGATCTAAAGTAATAAACTGGCAGCCTTTATCCTAGTTGACATGTACGTTATAAAATCGAAGTCTCAAAAGAAGTTTGTTCCACTCCGGTACAGTAGGTAGCGACATGCGCCCTTTTGTGTCGGCATACTTCCAGTTAGCTTATAGCAACAGAAACAGAAAACAAACGCTGGTGGGAGAGAAGCAGACAAAGGTAAAACAGGATATGAACAATGGCTGAAGGAATGGACAACAACACTGCAGCACAGCTTATTTGGTACGTACTGGACTGTTTGACGGTGTTAGCGACATTTCTGATGACCCGTAGCAACATAGATATTTATATTTTTCTATTTATTTTATATTAAAAAGAGTATTTGTGTTATCAACGTTAATTAAAGATCATGTTAAATAATCGTGATCTCAATTTCAGTCAAAATAATCGTGATTATCATTTTTGCCATAATAAAGCGGCCCTAAGTGAATTGCGAGATAATTATTTATTATAATAATTTTGTTCCAATGTAGGATTACGTGTTTGAAAATGACGTTATTTATTTAGCATGATGAGTGTCGCCATTATGTGATATCTTGTCTCCCACCAGTGTGAGAGTAGCATCTGAACCCAATGACCCTGCCAGCGACAAAAACTGGTAGGGATCCGGACTTTTTTAGGGTTTTTTTTTATCAGCTCCAGTGTAAAGTGAAACGCTGTTTATCACATCATGTTATAAATCCAACGGGTGAATTCTGGCAAAGTCAGCAACTTGTTTACATCGGTGAACAGCAGAAGGGAGAATGTAAGCTAACGTTCGTAAGCTAGCTAACGCTTAACTTTTGAAAATACTGCTCTCTATGAGCGCCACCTAGGTGTGCTACTTCTTCCCATAACTGAACTGGGCTAGAACTAGTTGAAACCAACATCGCAAAACACAACAACAAAAAACAATCTCAGGCACTACTTTTCCCTTTGTACAATACTCATTTCACTCACTGTTTACTGTGCTTTTGCTGTTTGATATGGTGGACCCACATGATCTGGTGACATAGGTGCAAAGGGTGAGTACAGGAGAACGCCGAACACAACGGATACTGACAAACAACCATAAAGTCATAAGGTTATCTCGCCTTTTCAACCGGTTGTTTGTACCTTTCCTGCCGTAATTCCAAATGTATCGCACCTACTCGTGGAGCCATGGAGTCTCCGGGCTTCTAACGGACTACTAATAGTCTGGTGATGGTCAGAAGTTCTCCAGATTTTGTTACCACTGAAAGTTTATGAGTCTTCCACCAGAAAGGACTGAGCTTATTACACTGGAAACTCCCTTCACTACTTCAGCTCAACCTACATAACCGTATAACAATTTAGTATGCTAGCTAATACAGCTAGACCAGCTCTGGCTTTACTTACTGTGAGGGGTATGCCCTGAGGGGGAAGGGCCGGTCAGAGGACAGTTTGATGGATGGATCAGGATCCAATCATTAAGAACGGGACGTTCACAATGATTGAATGAGTTTTGTACTGGATTGTACTTTTCAGAGGCGGTTCAAATTCTTTTTTTTTTTGACAAATCTTGTCATTTATTGGATGCCATTGGTATGTGAAGAGCATTTCAAGCAATCTGGAAAAGAATGCTCCAGAAAAACATCTCTTACCACACCTTAAATAAAAAATGTTCATCAGTTTGAGACACTCAATCAAAATATAAAACAGTCAGGGTGTAGAAAGAATAATTTTGCTAGGAAACTTTCTTATTTTAATTTTACAATAATTTTTTATAAATGTGTGTAGAGATAAAGACTATTCTTAGCACTACTTACCTTCACTGTGTCAAACGGATGTCCAACCAAAACTCCAGCTGCACCTGGAGACAATAAAATCAGGAACATTTAGTTATTGTTTGATTTTGGTGTACAGCCTTGTAATAAAGTTAGATATCCAAAAGACCATCCAAACTTCTTTCACAAAGCTGCTGTCTAAATGTTCCTGTTACTTATTAAAACCAGTTAAACACAGTGTACCACCTGTTTTTCAGCTTTAATACCCAATAAAAACTTACTTCAGCAAGGCTGTTAAAGTTGCTTTAGGATGTTGTGCAACATGAGTCGGTGCAGCATGTGCCATGTTCTAACACCAGCTTGAGTTCCTGTCTTTAGTCTAGGCTGAAACATACAAACACATGGCTATTTGGACTAAATGACAGTCCAATTCTTTTTGTACTTGAGCAAATTGAGTGATGTGTGTTTATATAAACCACTTTAACTCCAGCCACAGTTATTTTACTTTCTTGGTTAATTTCTAACTTCAGCTCAGGGCCAACAGCAATCTTGGAAAACCCCCACGAACAACAGGTCAAAACTTTCAGAACCCGCCCCATGCCTCCTCAGACTTTCTCCTCTCAAACGGCTATGCCAGCCAATAGGAGACAGGCTGTGTTTGCAGAAAACCAGTCCATCACTTAAACATTTACCAACAAGAACAGAACCAGGCTCTAAACAGAACGTTTAAAACAACTCATTACAAGGAATTTGCGAAAACAAAAAGAACAGATCGTTCATTCCATTACACTAGGCAGCCCGGCTCTGGCTTCACTTCCTGTTCGGCTGCTCTGAGCCAAGAACATGCGATCCGTGCACATAGAGGGGTACGTGCAGAGGGGCAGCCAGAGGGCAGTTTGATGGATGATGGGATCCAATAATTTAGAATAAAATGTTCACAATGAGGTTTTTCCAGGATTGCTCATTTCAGAGAGGATTAAAATTACTCCCTTTTTTGACAAAGCATTTCAATAATTGGTTAACATTGGTATGTGAAGAGGTTTTCAAACAATATGGTACAAATGCTCCAGAAAAACCTAATTCACCCCACCTTTGAATGGAATATTTACAGGAAAGAAAAACAGAAACATTTATTTGTTGACTTGTTATTTTCACTTTAGCAGATGAAAATGAGCATGTGAAATGGGAAAACCTTGCATTTCTGCGCACTGTATACAACTGAGACATGTCTTTGTGTTTTGGACTGAAGACAAATCATGTAGGTTTTCAAGAGATAAACCAGCAAATGAAGCATTTGTCTGTTCTTTTCCCTAGAGTCATAAAACATGACAACATATGGCACTGTGGTCAGTTTATCTCTTACATTCTGTGCAATCAGTATAGTGACACCTATGATTAACATCATTACAGCTGCTCAGATTTATGACTGTCATGTTCATGTTTAGAGAACTGAAATTAAGTTTGCATAATGGTTTCTTTTTTTCACAGATTTTGACTGATAAACATGTTATTATTTTTTTATTATTTATTTGATTGTTAAAATAAAAATGTGTTGAGAGCCACAGCACAAGTGTCTAAACCTACGGACTCATTCGTGTCTCCCATGGTAAACAAACACGGCAAACTAATCCGACATAAGCACCTGTTTTATCACATGACCCGTTTGTAAAGTAAAGCCTATCAAAGTTGTGTCACTGATGTTACCAACACACACAAGCGGGTATTTTTTTCTTGTTTGTTACAAAAGAGGTCACAATAATAAATCAGAAGAGACCGTGTCATCAAATATTTCTTATATTCCAAAGCATGAGTGTACTTTCAAGGAAAACCTGCCAAACAGGAAGTAGATCAGATTTAAATGTAAGTGTTTGGTTTCCTGAGTGTGGATAATCCACATGGCCTGTCATGTCAGCTACTGTAAATAAAGAAAGCATGGGATTGGTCATTGAAGGGGTGTGCACTTATTCATGCTGTGGATGGTGAGGGTATGCTTCACCCCCCAGGCTAAAACCCCTGGGTGTAACTTGTGTTTACATCATGCTTTGAATTCCACAGGGGCAAACAGGTGATCTCATGACAGAAACATGTGCAGTTTTTGTTCTGCAGCACACACAGGTATTTGATTGCATCAGCCTTAAAAGGAAATAATAACACTTGTGACACCAGGATGCTAGTCATGAAGTTTTACAAAATCCAACTGAATTTATGAGGGTTGGAAAAAAGTATTCATCTGACACTGAACCAAGATATCACCTGACTTTACAGGAAATGGAAACCATCCCGCATTCATCTGTTATCAAGACACCTGATAGCTGCAACTTACCTCCGATGCATCCTGCAATGAAGTCCATCACCTTCACACTTCAAAGGCTCCTTGCTGTGTGGGATTTATAACAGTATCTACAACACCGGTGACTTCGCTGAGGGCAGTACGCTAGCTTATATTGTCAGGGTTTATGTTAGCTTTAAGTAACGACCGGCAAGCTAGTTTAAATCAAAAAACGGTAAAACCAGTATTTTATCGGGTTGCATGATATCTGTTCGTTAAGGTAAATCCTTTTTGTAAACTGTCTCTTCAAACAGCAGCCTTCTATCAACCAACAAGCCTGTATTTACCCGTGGTGATGCTAATAGTGTCTATGCGGACACCGTCTCAGGTTTAATCTGAACAGCTCTCGTCACAGGAAGTAACTTCAAAAGGACGGCTCTGATTACGCCGGCTTCGGGCTCTGTCCAATCATAGCGAAGAGAAAACGCCGACACCCTGCACGAGACATAATACTCGTCATTCATTGGCTCTCAGTGTCAGAATGTGTGGAGGCGCCAAGCGCCCGCACAATGCTTTCGGCTTGCTTCAAGTGTGTTTACAAAATGTGTAGATCAATGAAAAAGAGTGTGAGTGAAGTTTATAGACAACATTGTTAGTGTTCTTTTAAGTCATGGCGTGAATAAATGGAACTACGTTTAAAAATCATTCAGAATTTTTAAAGTGACATATTAAGGAAGCCCATTTATGCCACGCAAAAAAAAATCACTGTGCGTTATAAATATGATTTTCAAACTAGTAATTCTGAATTTTAACTATGATTTTCCAAATCAAATATCAACCAAAACTCCTAATTATGAATTTGAATCTCATAATTACAATTTTTAGACTAAAAACTATGACTGAACCTACTACTATGTAGTATTATGACCTTCAAATTCATAATAGCAGCCCCATTCTTAGTGTAGAAGCAATGATATTTTGAGTACACTCATGTTATACTGCTGAATTGATTTATGCATGCATGCTAGTCTTCTGAAATGTCATCTATGCCCCATTTTTGGTATGGTATGGTGTGCTTTATTAATCCCCAAGGATTAATAGGGTAATCCTAAACTCCTTTACTTATCTCTGGGAGGAATTTTCAGCATTAGTCATGATAAGACACAGGTCCTCACTGATAAAGAGACAGGAAAGCTCTCCAAAGCTAACATGTGGAATGCAGCTTTTTTATTTTTGCAAGAAACCTGCTGGAAGTAGGCTCAGAGTCCTATTGTTTGCTGCACAATGTCAACAGTTAGCAATAATAAAGTGAAGTTTAACTAATTAGGAAATTACATCTAATAATTATGACTTTCAAATTCAGAAAATTGTCTCTGCATTTCATAATTATGAGTCTGAATATCATAAATTAGATTTTCAGACTCATAATGATGACTTCATCTGATAAATATGACTTAGTTTTACATTCTTTTCATTTTACAATTATGATTTGTGTATTTTCATCTCATAATGATTATTTTTATTCAAGATTATTTGTCATTGTACAGTTATACTACAAAATTCTCATTGCCCTCAATTAAAGAGTTAAATTAAATGAGGTTCTCTCTCTCTCTAACACACACACACACACACACACACACACACACACACACACACACACACACACACACACACACACACACGATTCTGTCACACACATGAGTCTGTCACACACAGTGTTTAAGGTGCCAACATTTTCTGCAAATATAAAAACAACATTGCAAAAATAAATTAAATGAATACCACTTCAAATTGGGGTATCAAAATATCTTGTAAATGAATGAAGACCAATAAAGATATTTTTTTGCCATGTGACCGGTTTTGGGTGGCAGTAATGGGTTTCCATACAGTCCTTTTTGCTTGGGTGCAATCGGAGCCACAGTCGAGGATTTTCGGCTTTTTCCGTAACTGCCCGGCTGTCACATAACAACAACACAGTGAAGGTTACCGATCGGGTAAAATGGGTCTATAATCGGCCTATAAGCATTCCTTAGTTAGACTGCAAATGACAAGATGCACATCGTCGATTTCCTGTCTGGGTCAGTTGCAGGTAATAGCTAAATGTATTTTCCTAAAGTTTTATTCATTTGTCTGCATCTAGCAGCTAAACCGCTAACTGCTGCTGCACATTTATTGCATGATAACCAACATCTGCAAAGATTAGATTAAACCTGACTTACTGTCTGTGTTTTAATGTTTACTGTGTACCTCTCATTGGAATTAGATCCGCAATTTTACCTCTAAATTCACACAATTTAAGGAAAAATAATTACTGGACATGGTTGTCTGATCTGTGTTTATAAGTTAGTATGACATTGCCCACAACCCCAAAGGGTTAAAACAAAGACAACAAAAATAAAAATATTTTAAAAATGCGATATTGGAAAAAATTCAATTTTCATCTCAAGCCTATAATCTGAATACGTTTTATAACCTTTAAAAAATCCTATGTATAATTTTGTGTACTTCTGTCAATGTAATTCATATCAGATTATGTGGAAATGAAGCAAATTTTTACCCACTTTTAATTCATTTTCTGCCTCATGATGTTGGAAGGTTTTTTTTTTATGTCATTACCTTCCCAGCTAGCACACATAGATGGACCCCATATGGGATCTATATGGGCAAGCCGTATGGCTCCCAACAGGGTTTGTCCACGGTTTCCATGGTGGTCCCACAGGGGATTGCCGGTGTTTGAGCCAAACCCTCTGAAAACCCATGTAGGGCCTGTTGAATCTATGTGGGCAAAAATCTTTCTGGGCCACTGAGGAAACAGCGAACAAACCCTGTTGGGACCCATATGGCTTGCCCATAGATCCCATATGGGGCCCACCTATGTGTGCTGGCTGGGTTGGACCATGATAGTGTCTTTGAGCTATCCTTGGTGTTCTATTTTCTTTGAAAACAAACAGGGGCCTGTGGAGTGGCTGTGGGCTACCCTCTGGACACTGTGAAGGTACAGTAAGTGATAGCCAAAGTCAAGGACGTGAGGAGAGTTAAACCAACAGGATAGGTGTTGTTTTCAAATAATGTTTTTAATATTTTAAGGTCCGAATCCAAACCCAGAGACAGTTCACTGGAGTGTATCAGTGTGCAGTGGAGACATTATCAAAAGAAGGGGTGAGTAAAACCTGTGCAGTCTACCTGACTGAGTATATGTTTTATATGCAAGGACACTTTATTAGGCACACATGTACCACCTGAGCCTGGTTTAATCACCACAACTTATCTGAGGCCCTGTCCACACGTAGCCGGGGTTTTTTAAAAACGAATCTCCACCCTTCCAAAAAATAGCTTCCACACCACTTCGTTTTTAGAAAAAAACTCCATCCACACGTAACCACATAAGTGCATTGTTAAGCACATTCATAGGCATGCCAGACCTGTAGGGGGCAGTAGTTCCCCCGAATTCTATCCATTTCATCTTCCTGCTTAACTTCAACAAAACATGAAACATGGCGCCTAGCTTGTTTGTGTGGACCGATAAGGACGTAGAATTGCTCTTAAATGTAGTATTGGACGAGTGTCAAAAAGCGCTTGGACGATTGATAACGGGAGCACAGCTCTGAGGGCATTAATGTTGTAGCATAAACACAGGTTGCACATGGGCCGTTAGCATTTTTGTCGCAAACAGTGACGTTGTGAACCCTAAAACTGGTTATTTCTGTCCACACAGAAATGCTTAAAATGGAAAAACCGCAAATCTTCACTTTGGCCGGAGTTTTTAAAAAGATTAGTTTTCGTTGTGTAAATCTGCATTTTTGTGTGGACGACAGGCCGAGTCGTAGAAAAATATCTTCGTTTTGGGAAATACCCAGCTACGTGTGGACAGGGGCCTGGGTATTGTTGTTGACCAAGTCCTTCCTTTTATGACCACAGTGTGGACCTATCTTCTGTTTGTTACCTCCAGCACAAAGTCAAAAAGCTCAGATCATCTCAAACTGGTTTATTAAACATGACGATGAGTTCAATGAACCCTAATGGCCTACACAATCATCAGATCTCAATCCAGTCCATAACCTTTGGGATTTGGTGGAATTGGAAATTGACAAATTCTCTTGCGAATGTTTCCAAAATTTTGCTTTTATTTATGGCATACGACAGTTCTGGAGAGAAAAGGAGGTCCAGCTATGTACAAGTTATACTTAAAAAGTGGTGAATGTAGATAGAGTATTAAGGTGTAAATGAATTCGAAGGTCGAAGTAAACCTGGTGGGTCAGGAAAAATGAATCTGCAAATTAAGTTTGTGTTTCTATACTGTAGAAAACGTAAACCAATTTGACTTCAATTATTCCTTTATAGAAAAAAGTGAGGGCTGCACAGTGGTGCAGTGGTTAGCGCAGTTGCCTTGCAGCAAGAAGGTTCTGGGTTCACATCCCGGATTGGGGTCTTTCTGCATGGAGTTTGCATGTTCTCCCTGTGCACGCGTGGGTTCTCTCTGGGTGCTCCGGCTTCCTCCCACAGTCCAAAAACATGACTGTCAGGTTGATTGGTCTCTCTAAATTGTCCTTAGGTGTGTGTGTGTGGTTGTTTGTCCTGTGTGTCTCTGTGTTGCCCTGCGATGGACTGGCAACCTGTCCAGGGTGTACCCCGCCTGTTTGCCCGATGACTGCTGGAGATAGGCACCAGCCCCCCGCGACCCTGCTCGGATAAGCGGTTACAGAAAATGGATGGATGGATGGGAAAAAAAGTGATTTGAACTGATAAGAAGACAATAGAGAAGAGGGAAAGAATGAGGGATGAGGTATAAAAGATGTCTGAGATGGCAAAGGTTTGAAATGATAAGGGGTTGAAAACCTAGACAAACAGATCCAATAGGTGAATCTGGTATAAGACGGATTCCATAAAGGAGAGCAGTAAAGTTGTGTTGAAGCTCAAAAGAAGGCATGAAAGGAAATTAAAATGAACAGGCAGCAATAGAAGCTAAGAAAAGTCCTGACAAGGAACAGTGACAACGAGGACATGTGTGTAATTTAGTAATATTGTGACAACAATAAGGAAGCAGACACCTAATATAAAATGATGACTAGAATATGAATGGAACCAAAAAAAAAGACTGAAACAACAAAACAACACACACATTGAATAATTAGTTTTATCAGGACTGTATAACAACTTTATGCCCGACCAAACACAATAACCCCGGTGAAATCATTTATTACTTACCTAGCCATTAGCAGCACGGCTAGGTCAGAGTCCGTAGTACATGATGTTCTTTCTAAAAGAGCTCTCCAGCGAGGAAAAGACGGCCCAATAATAACTCTGGTCTTTGCTCTTGCTCTATCACGTTCTTCTTTTCTTTTCCTAGATTCCTCCGATAAGGGATTTGTAGCTTTCTTTGGTGAATCTACCACTGCTAAACAGCGAGTCTACGTTATACAATTATGGCAAGCATAAGGGATAAAAAAAATTGCGCGTTCTAAACTCGCATTATGTCTGCCAAAACGCTCGTTCAAGATGTGCGTTTTGGCAGACATAATGCTCGCTTTTAGAACACGTGAGTTTTTGCCCCCTTTGGCATCAAAACACGCGTTCAAGACGCGCATTTTGGCAGACATAACGCGAGTTTAGAACACATGCTTTTTTTATCCCTTTGGCTTGCCATATTCTGCCATAAAGCAACACCCAGTCAGTACTTCCGGTAGCGACCCGAGTTCAAAAACTGTATAGTGCGGTAAACAGATGTGGGACCCCCCAACACTATCACAGGTATGAAAATAAACATAATAGATGATAGTATGATGCCAAAATTTTACAAAAAAGCATAATTTTAAGGTGTAAAAGTTGCAAAGTGTTACTTTAAGGCCCAGATATGTCAACATCATGGTAAAAAGGGGAACTACTGCCACTGCTACTGGTATTCTTGACATGGTCAGATTACTGGTCTCAGATAAATAGTTTGTTCTTGAACCCAAACTCTAGTTTCCATTGTTTCACCTGTGATAATATCTTTACACAATGCCAGTGCTGCCTCTGTGTTTACTGTGGCTGAAGCAATAAGCTGGCTGTGTAAACTTTGACACTTTGGCTCTGAATTGATGTTCATGTTACTGATCCCAGAGAATTAAATTGAGTCTTCCCAGCTTCCTGCTCTGTGATCAGCATGGCGATCTCACACTGTGAGGTGTCTCTTTTCCTCTGCAAAAGGATTTCTCATTGTTGCTCTGCCAATGGGTGATGGGAGGGTTGTGTTAAGAGTCTTCTGCATAGTCAGAAATAAGAAGAACAAAGGAAAAGAAATCCATGCATTCACTGAGTGTCCATAGGCATCACACACTGTGTGTTGGGCACCAAGTGGGCAGGGGGGCACCAACCAGTATTCCATGAGACGTTCCACACGCTCGAACACTGGCTGTCACGGAGTGGATCTGCCAGCCTCCCCCAACACCTTAGGCAATGAAACTTTTGTATTAGGTTTGGTGGGTTAGTGGATAGAGCATCTGACTTTCATCCTGTTTTGCTATGTCCTTATCTCGGTTCGATTCCCCATGTTGGCATTAATTTATGTTCCTCTTTTTTAGCTACACTTCTTGCCAGTATTTCATTTTTAATCCTTTATTTGGTAAACTGGGACGCAACGCCCTCATACGTTGACATAAGCACTCTGCTGCAAGCCCACAGAATGATGCCCAATTTTTTTAATTGTCCGTCCAAAGCTACAGAGAGTGCAAGCCTGTGATTGGTCAGCACCACACTTCCTCTAAATTTGTCAATTTGGATCTACATGTTTCAGTACAGTATGGACCTCTGAGATAACAAATGACATGAAATCGAATGATTGAGCAGTGAGGTGAGTTTTAGGGGGAGAAGGTGAAATGCTAGACTCTTGTTTACTAAAATCTAGACAAAAACAGCTGGTTTATAAGTTATGAAATGAGAGTCCTTGTCCACACACTTCTCTACATTCAGTGTTAGTAAACTAAAGTATAACAGAGCCAGTTCAAATCTTTTTTGGGGCGATGGTGGCAGAGGAGTTAAGTGGCCACCTTGCAATCAGAAGGTCATAGGTTCGCATCCCGCTCAGTCTGTCACTGTCGTGTCTCAGGGCAAGACACTTAACCCGCCTTGTCTGCTGGTGGTGGTCGGAGGGACTGGTGGCGCCAGTGCTCAGCATCCTCGCCTCTGTCAGTGTGCCCCAGGGAAGCTGTAGCTACGATGTAGCTCATCCTCACCAGCATGTGAATGGGTGGATGACTGATTGTGTTGTGAAGCGCCTTGGGGGGTTGTAGAACCCTAAGAAAGCGCTATACAAATACAGGCCATTTACCTTTTTTTACCATCTTTTAAAGAGTAGAAGCCCTGCATAAGCACTTGTGTTCTCCACATTTTCTGCACTCTCTTTGATAAAGTTATTCCAATTTCTCCTCTTTTCATGTTTTTGCCAAAATCCCAGTTGGGCTCATGGTTGTCAATTTGTTTTCCATCAGGTGCATGGCTTCTTCAAAGGCATGTCCTTACCAATGGCCACAGTCTCTCTAACGTCCTCGGTAGTTTTTGGCACATACAGGAACTGCTTGCAGTGTATGAAGCAGGCACGGGGCGCTGATTGGGCTCCGAACACCAAACTAGAAGTCTTCCTGGCTGGAATGGCAGGGGGTGTGGCCCAGGTAAAAGAGTTGGGTTCATTAAACCATTTGTTATTAGTTTAATCAAAAGAAAATGTTCCTAAAACCAACAGCATTGAGGATTTATCCCTAGACGAGCTATACATTTGTCTTTGAAGCCCTCTTTGCCTTTGACAGATCTCTGTGATGGCTCCAGGCGACATTGTTAAGGTACGTCTGCAGTGTCAGACAGAGTCCACGCGAAAGGGAGCCAACACGCCCAGGCCACAGTACCACGGCCCAGTTCACTGCCTGCTGAGCATCATCAGAGGTGAAGGAGTCACAGGGCTCTACAGAGGAGCTCTACCACTCATCCTGAGAGACGGACCTTCATACGCCACATATTTCTTGACTTATACAACCATCTATGAATGGCTGTCAGGTGGCAGCGTGAAAAGTTTGGGTGAGTAAATGATGCCTTTGTGTCCATTTTTAATCCTATTCATGGGATCTTTACCTTTGGCATTGATTAGATTGTTTTTTTAGTGAATGTGTTTATTTCCTACAGACTGGAGTAGTGTGATGCTAGCCGGTGGGATGGCAGGGATAGCAGGCTGGACCGTAGGAACGCCAATGGATGTGATCAAAGCTCGTCTGCAGATGGACGGAGCGCGGGAGACGAAGCGTTACAAGGGTTTTGTCCACTGCGTCGTTGAGACTGTGAGAGCGGAGGGAGCTGGGGTTTTCTTCAAGAGCTTAGGCGTCAACTGTCTACGTGCATTCCCAGTGAACATGGTTGTGTTTGTCACCTATGAGGTTCTCTCTGGATTTCTTCGAACTGGGCCTGAACGTGTTGAGCCGCCTCCTTTTGGGTTGGAATAGGAAAGACTTCTCTGGAGTCGTATATAGTTGTGGTCAGAGGTTTACATGAGTGAATTTTAATTTGGGGGGTTTAATCATTGATTTGAGCCATTGTTTGGGTGGAACAATCATACAGTATCAAATATTACTGTTTTGTTACACAAGGTCAAAAATTATGCGTTTAAATATGGAAATACAAATTTTATTTTGATATACATTTCGCCATATTGACCATCTCTTGGCTATTGTGTTGAATTAAACATTATTTCAGTGTCTAAAGGTGTAGATTGTTGAAACTTGGACACAGTTGTTAAAACTAGGAATTTCCCGTTCCGATATTGATATCGGAAATAGGTCCAATATCGGCCCAAAAAAACTGCATCGGATTATATTGGACTGCATCAAAAATCTCAAATATAAGCAGTCCAATCCGCTTTAAATTCCGTTTCAGTGCCCAGATCCAGCACAGTGCATGCTAGCGAAGTATCAAGAAACAAGAGTGATGTCGGCCGTGTAGCTGTAGTATTTTTGTCGGCCAAAGTATTTTTCGTTAAAGTCCGAAAAAGACAGTGTGGCTCAGTGCAACACTTGTCAAGCACAAGTTTCCTGCGGTGGAACAGAACCGGGGAATTTTAATACGTCCAACCTCATCGTGCATTTGAAGCGGCATCACAAAACACTGCATGAGGATTTTCGCAAGACCACCGAGGTGAAGAAACAATCCTCTGGCTACTTCAAACAACTAACGCTGCCTGAAACACTTGCAAGCATGACAAATTCCCAAGAGATAGCAAAAAGGCATTAACCTCAACAGAAAAGATATGCCAATTTATTGTGCTCGATGACCAGCCTGTCGGTGGTGAGTAATGTCACGTTTAAATGCTTAATTTCACACCTCAGGCCTGGCTAATATTGTTTTTTTTATGTCCCTGCCCTCAGCTGTTTCAACCATTTGCTGACAGTGAAAAATAACTGAAGGGACCTTGGATTAGTATTTTGCACTTTAAAATATATATTTTTTTGTTTGTTTATTTACTTAAATAAATATCAGGGTCTTTTAATTTATTATTTATTCTTGTATTCATTTGTTATAGATTATGTTTAAGGTTCACATTTATGCAACCAATGGTTAATAAAAAATTGGTTGTTTATTTTTCATACTTACTGTTGCTGGCTTTTGTTCTCTGAGTAATATCACTTGATCGAGCCTTTCATACATGCCACACCACGGAATAGGTAAAAGTATGTATGATTTGTGCTGATATTGTATCGGATTGATATCGGTATTGGGCAATACTGAAAGCTGTAATATCTGTATCGTATCGGAAGTGAAAAGGTTGTATCGGGACATCCCTAGTTAAAAGAAGACAATGATCCCAAACAAACATCAGAACTAGTTTCTGATTGGATCAAGCGCGCTAACATTGAGCTTCTGGACAGGTCATTCCAAAACTCCAGCCTCAAGCTTGTTGGAAATGTGTACATGTTGTTTAAAATCTGGTAGAAAATCAATTCTGCCAAGAAGAGTGGTCATATCATCCAGAATCTTATGAGTATATTATTGATGGGTGCAAAAAAACCATTTTATCTAGGTACAACTTACTAAGAGAAATGCACCGAAGTGTCAGTTCAAGTTTGTGCTTTCACTGTTTTCAAAAATAATGGATGTTATATGATGTATAATCATTCCACCTCAAGAAAAAATAGGTGAAGTTAAGCTTCTAAACACAACTTTTTTCAATTGTTCAAGAACAAAGCATCTCTGAAGTTGTTGCATGTCCTACTTTCCTTTGAAACTCAGGTAAAAGATTGTCATTTATCATTGATCAATGCTGGGAACTGATTGTATCTGACCACTAGAGGGCGCCCCTGACCAGTATGTTTGTTTTCTGTTACAGACTCAAAATTGACTAAAACATGTAAAATCACAAATATGGTTACATTTATTACTGGGACTGGGTTTGGTACCACAGGGTTTGATGTTACATAGGGAGAAGTATGTGACTGCAAAGATTTAAAATGTATTTTTATAAATATCAGAAAAATGCCAAATGAGCCTTTCACAATAAAAGCATTTTTTTTTTCAACATTTGTGCATTTATATTTCTTAAATATTGAAAAGTTAAATCTAGGCAAGAAAATGTTGTTAAAGATAGTTTTGAGTTAAATGAGTGGGTGAAATATGAAGCTATTAAAAGTTAGATATCAGTTCAATTTAACAGAACAAAATTAAATATTTTGGGGAAATTAGTACAAATTGTGTATTTTTTGCAAAAGCCTTATTAACAGACAATTAAGCAATTACTGACATAATGACCTGAGATGAATTGTTTACATATTTAAAATATATTTAATTGCACAGTTTCAACTTTCAAAGGAAGATTTTTTGGGGGGAAAACTGCAATTAAAACAATAAAAAATAATTATTTTTAATGCTTTTTTTATTAAGCCACCTTCAAGCATAATGCAAACAGTTTAAAAAATAATAATAGGCCAAAATGTATGTATGTACTTCATCAGAGCTTGTATTTAATACATTTTAAAGTTAATAAAGTAAAAAGATACTTAAAAATTCAAAATTAGTGTTTTATTCTCATCTTTGTGGTTTTGCTGCCATCTAGTGGTTGAGACAAACACAAACTTCCAGATCTGTTGCCTGCAGACAAAAAGAAAATTAACAAATGTAACAAATCATGTTGATGTAAATAAAGAATTCTGTCTAGAGGTCATAAATGGGGAATCACATGATTGTTGTAATTATCTGCATTAGTTACATATGGATACATGTATGGAAATGCATTTCAACACACAAATACAATGTGCAGAAACAATATGACTGCCCCCTAGTGTCTGGTTGCTGTATACATTTGAAAATACAGCCAGAGGAATAATTTCAGGTTTATTATAATAGTTTTTATGCTGCTGATGCAACTCAAAATGTTCATTTTATAATTGCAATAAGTTGATTGATGCTTAAAAACACCATGTAGGCAGGAGTTTTCAACCCCACATTTTGTCTGCTCAGACTCCATCCATCCATCCATCCATCCATCTTCCACTACTTACCCAAGGTTAGGTTCAGAGGTAACAGGTCCAGGATGGAAGCCCAGGCATCCCCCTCCCCAGTGACAGGTTAGGGACAACAAGGTCTAAAGCTGTGTACAAATTCAGGGGCAGCATCCTTGTAAGGACCCGTCCTACCAGGGCCATGTAGGTGGGCTCCTTTCTCAACCACTAGGACCAAAAATGAGCGGCTGTGAACTTGAACAGTCTAGCCTTCATATTTTTTCTCCCCTACCTCAGTGTATGTCCTGTCGTCTAGCAACCGTGACGGTGCTAAACAGAAGGTAAGCTTTGCAACAATACCTGAAGACATACAGGAGCCATCATACCAACTTGTTTACAAAGATTTTTCTTATTATTTGTGACAATACCAACCAGGAGAAGACCTAAAGGAAGACCCAGGACACGCTGGAGGGACTGTGTTTCTCAGCTGGCCAGGGAACGCCTTGGGATTCCCCCTGGAGGAGCTGGCCCAAGTAGGGTTAGGGTTAGGGCTAACCCAACAACCTGACCATGGATAAGTGGACAAAAATGGATGGATGGATAAATATATTTAAAAAACAACAGCTCAACCACTTTAAGATTTAACATTTTTCCTGTTCATCAGATATTACATTTAAAACTGTAATCTCCTCTTGTCTTCCGTTATTGCAAAAACAAAACTGGAAACAACTCCTAGAATATCCTCTGCTAGTAAGAACACACCAGACCTGTCCTTGGAATTCAGGGAAAATTAAGATTGATTTTGAGTATCCTTCAAATTTTTGGCAACTTTGTCGCTTCGCTTAGTCTTATAATGCAAACTCGAAAGGCTGCTGCCCGTTAATTTGGACACAGAATGCCCTGGGTGACATGCCCACCTCCAGAGGAAGCCAACCGAAAGGCAAACCAGCTTCAACCATTTGAAATCTGACAAAGAAGCAGCAGCTCATCTTCAAGCTTCCCCTGGATGACGACCTTATTCCCAAGGCTGAAACTGGCCACCCAACAAAAAACACCTATTCCAGCAGCTTAAGCCAGCCAGCACACATAGGTTGGCCCCATATGGGATCTATATGGGCAAGCCATATGGGTCCCAACAGGGTTTGTCCGTGGTTTCCACAGTGGCCCCATGGAGGTTTTCCCAGAAAGATTTTTGCCCACATAGATTTTAACGGGCCCACATGGGCTTTCATAGGGTTTGACTCAAACACTGGCAAACCCCTGTTGGGACCCATATGGCTTGCCCACATGGGGCCCACCTACTGAATGTGTGCTGACTGGGATCTGGAATTTAATTCTTGTGAGCCAAGGTGAGGGTTGGAAAGTAAATAGACCATTAAATCTGCTTTTCAGTTCTGACCCTCTTTCACTAGCACGCAAACAAAGCCCTCATTGCTAAAGATGGACTGGGTGTCACAAAAATAGCTCTCACGTGAAGGGCGTGAGAGTGTGGCGTGGTTAGATAACCCAGACGCGGAAAGATCGAGCGTTGGGGAGCAGCTAGCACGCAGTTTAATCTAGGAACAACAGCGCCGAACCCGAAAGGCAACGGGAGCGCGGCGTTGTTCCGGAAAGTAAGAGAGAAACTTACTTGGAGGTAGGCGGGAAGCCTGGTGAGTCGGGACGCTCCGGTAAAAACGGGAGACGCTCCGGAGGAGAGCCGGAAGGCTAGAGTGAGGAGCCGGGTGGCTCGGATGAAGAGCGGATTGGCTCGAATAAGGTGAGAGCGGTTAAGCTCGAAGTAGAGCTGGATAGCTCGGAACTCTGACATGCAGAAACGATGACTGAGTGGCGAGGTGGAGTGTGCTTCCGGCTTTTAAGGATGACGTGGATGTGCGGGGCATTGTGGGAGGTGGAGTCAGAGTGTGGATGTGACAGGACCCCCCCCTCCAGGGACGGCACCTGACGGCCCAGGATGGCGGGCACGGTAGTCTGCAATGAGTGAGGGGTCCAGGATGGCAGACGTGGGCTCCCAGGAGCGTTCCTCGGGGCCGTATCCTTCCCAGTCTACAAGATACTGCCAGCCCCGACCCCGGCGACGGGCGTCCAGGATTCGCCTGACGGTGTAGACGGGGTCGCCGTCGATGAAGCGAGGAGGCGGAGGTCGAGGAGCCGGAGGGGCCAGGGGGGAGGACACGAGAGGCTTGAGTTGGCCGACATGAAAGACAGGGTGGATCCGCAGGGAGGCCGGCAGACGCAGTCGGTAAGCGAGGGGTCCGATCCTATGGACCACGACATAGGGGCCCAGAAACCTGGGGGCCAGCTTCCGAGAGGTGCCCCTCAGTCGCAGGTTAGCCGTAGAGAGCCAAACCCTGTCCCCAGGGCGATAGACCGGGCTGGGGCGATGGCGACGTTGGTGCTGGATCCGATAACGGGTGTTGGCCCGCAGGATAGCGGCTCGAGCCCTGATCCAAGCAGCTCGGCAGTGGCGGACGAGGGTCTGGGCAGCAGGGACGCCGGTATCTTCAGGTTGGTGGTCGAGGATGGTAGGTTGATACCCGTAGCAGGTCTCAAAAGGGGAGAGTCCAGTAGCGGAGGAGACGTGAAGGTTGTGAGATAGTTCCGCCCAGAGGAGGTAACGGGGCCACCGAGAGGGTTGGCTGGAGACATAGCAGCGCAGGAAGCGGCCCAGCTGTTGGTTGGCACGCTCGGTCTGGCCGTTGGTTTGGGGGTGGTAGCCGGAGGAGAGGCTGGCGGTGGCACCCATTAGGCGACAAAAGGCCTTCCAGAACCGGGCCGTGAACTGCGGGCCTCGGTCGGTGACCACATCTGAAGGAAATCCATGGAGGCGTACGGCGTGCTGGAGGAGGAGCTCTGCCGTCCGTTTGGCCGTGGGTAAGCCAGGCAGGGCCACCAGGTGGATGGCTTTGGAAAACCGGTCTGTTATGGTGAGGATGGTATCGAGGCCGTCCACGGTGGGCAGACCCGTAACGAAATCCAGACCCAGATGGGTCCATGGGCGCCGAGGCACCGGAAGGGGGGCGAGGGTTCCTACAGGAGGTTGGGTGGACGTTTTGCAGCGGGCACAGGTATCACAAGCTGCCGTGAATTCGTTGACATCCTGAGCCATAGTGGGCCACCAGAGGGAGCGTCGAAGTAGCTGAAGGGTGCGAGCGGCCCCAGGGTGACCGGACCATTTGGAGGCGTGTCCCCAGGCGAGGGCCTCCTGTCGGCACTGGGGTGGCACATAGAGGCGGTGTGCAGGAGTTTCCGGGGGTGCCGGGTCGTTTTGGAGAGCCCGGCGAATGGCGTCCTCTAGGGGCCAGTGGAGAGGTGCCAGGAACCGTCCAGCAGGTAGGATGGGTTCTGGAACTGAAGGGCGAGGTGAATGGGCGAATTGGCGAGAGAGAGAGTCCGCTTTGGTGTTCTTAGAGCCAGGTCGGTAGGCCAGCTGGAACTGAAACGGCTCAAAGAAAAGGGCCCAACGAGCCTGGCGGGGGTTGAGCTGTTTGGCGGATTTGATGTGGACGAGATTCTGACGGTCGGTCCAGATGGTGAAGGGTTTAGCCGCACCAAGTAGCCAGTGTCTCCATTCTTCGAGGGCCCACTTGATGGCAAGCAGCTCTCGATCACCAACCCCATATCTCTGCTCTGTGGGCGCAAATTTGCGAGAGAAGAAGCAGCAGGGGTGGAGTTTGCCATCCGGGCCATGTTGGGAGAGGACTGCCCCGGCACCCACATCGGAGGCGTCCACCTCCACCACAAAAGGCTGGTCCGGATCAGGACGGAGAAGGATGGGCGCCGACGTGAAGAGGCGGACGAGGTGGTGGAACGCCTTGGTGGCGTCGGGCGTGAGCTGGAAGGGTCGGGAATAATGGGCAGCCTTGGTGAGGTTAGTGAGAGGGGCCGCGATAGTGCTGTAGCGGCTGATGAAACGGCGGTAAAAATTGGCAAATCCGAGGAAGCTCTGTAACTGCTTGAGGTTAGATGGTAGGGGCCATCGAGAAACTGCTTCGACTTTTTGGGGGTCCATGGAGAGGCCGTTGGTGGTGATGACGAACCCCAGAAAGGAGATGGAGGGCTGATGGAACATGCACTTTTCCAGTTTACAGTACAGGTTATTTTCCAGGAGTCGGTTAAGGACTGCTCGGACGTGGCGTAGGTGGTCTTCCATGGTGGGGGAGTAGATGAGGATATCGTCAAGGTAGGCGAAAACCCAGCGACCCCACATGTCCCGCAGGACGTCATTGATGAGCCGTTGGAACACGGCTGGGCTATTGCAGAGTCCGAAGGGCATGACTAGATATTCCCAGTGTCCGGTGGGCGTGATGAAAGCGGTCTTCCACTCCTCCCCCTCCTTGATGCGCACCAGGTGGTATGCATTGCGGAGGTCCAGTTTGGTGAAGACAGTGGCACGGGTGAGGGAGTTGAGAGCAGTGTCCATGAGAGGAAGAGGGTGACGGTCTTTGACGGTAACCTGGTTGAGACCGCGGTAGTCAATGCAGGGACGCAGGCCCCCGTCCTTCTTTTTGACGAAGAAAAAACTGGCAGCACCCGGCGACGTAGAAGGGCGGATAAGACCTTGGCGGAGGTTCTCCGTGATGTAATCGTCCATCGCCCTGGTCTCTGCTGGCGAGAGGGAGAACAAGCGGCCTCGGGGGGGAATAGCGCCAGGTTGGAGCCGTATTTCCATGTCGTACGGTCGTCGGGGCGGCAGGGCACCCGCCCGTCCCTTATCAAACACGGCCGCCAGGTCCCGATAGGGCGGAGGTATGGCCTCCAAGATGGAATCAGGAGGTGTAGTCTGGGGTGTGTCTGGCAGTGGTCGATGGAGGGAGCAGTTTGGTCCCCATCCCAGCAGGCGGCCTGTAGACCAGGAGATGTTGGGGTCATGGAGAGACAGCCACGGCAGGCCCAGAATGAGAGGAGTGGTAGGGGCAGTGATGAGGAGGAAACGGATGGTTTCCTGATGTCGGTCCACACCCATACAAAGGGGGGGCGTGCAGTGGCGAATGGGAAAAGGCTCCAGAGGGCGTCCATCGACGGACGTTACCGGGACCACCCGGTCCAGTTTGGTCCGGGGGATGAGGAGCCGGTTGGCTAGGTCCCGGTCCATGAAGTTGTCCGAGGCCCCGGAGTCCAACAAGGCCCTGAGCTCGATGGATCCGGACGAGAGGTGCAGGGTGATGGGCAGGAAAAACCGGTTGAGAGGGGCAGCGGTGTGGGACGGGCCAGATGAAACGCCCCCTATGCTCACCTGGCCTGGTCTTTTAGTGGTCTCAGGGGACACTGGGGTAGGCCGTGGGAGGGAGAGCCGCAGTAGGCGCACAGGCCCTCCTTGCGGCGTCGGGCTTTCTCAGCAGGGGGTAGGGAGCCCAGCTGCATAGGTTCCTCCCTTTGCGTTGGGGCAGGTGGAGAGGCCGGGCCGGCGGGTTGAGTAGCTGTCGTGAATCCTCGGGACCGTGGGCGGCTCTGGATCCGTTGGTCGATCTGGAGGGCCAGGTCAACCATTTCGTCCAGAGTGGGGGGCTGTTGGCGTCCCACCATCTCATCCCTGATGTAGCTGGCCAGTCCCTCCGTGAACACGGACTTGAAGGCATCATCTCCCCAGGAGATCTTGGCCGCGATGGTCCTGAACTCTGACACGTAGCTGTGCACGCGCCGGTCCCCCTGACGGAGTTTGAGCAACCGGGCCTCAGCACCAATGTCGCTGCTTGGAGGAACAAAGGTCTTCCGCAGTTCCTCTACGAAGGTGGCATAATTCTGGCAGGCTGGGGCCTTGTTGTTATACAGCGCTGCAGCCCATTCCAGGGCCCTCCCGGACAGCAGGGAGACCAACATGGCCACTCGGGTCCGGGCGGTGGCGTATTTGTCTGGCTGACATTCAAACAACATGTCCAGTGTCGCCAGTAGACCGTCGGGGCTGCCGTCCACCCCGTTCCATCGTTCTGGAAGGCCAAACAGAAACTCCCTGGATGAGTCCTGTCTCTCCCGTTGAAGAGCGGTCATGGAAGCAGACAGTTGCATCATCACTGTGGACATGGCGTCCACCTTGGTGGCTAGCCGATCGACTAGACCGTGGAGATGAGTGAGCTCAGCGCGCATGCGCCCAAACTCCGCTGGGTCGGGAGACTCAGTCATCCTGTCACAAAAATAGCTCTCACGTGAAGGGCGTGAGAGTGTGGCGTGGTTAGATAACCCAGACGCGGAAAGATCGAGCGTTGGGGAGCAGCTAGCACGCAGTTTAATCTAGGAACAACAGCGCCGAACCCGAAAGGCAACGGGAGCGCGGCGTTGTTCCGGAAAGTAAGAGAGAAACTTACTTGGAGGTAGGCGGGAAGCCTGGTGAGTCGGGACGCTCCGGTAAAAACGGGAGACGCTCCGGAGGAGAGCCGGAAGGCTAGAGTGAGGAGCCGGGTGGCTCGGATGAAGAGCGGATTGGCTCGAATAAGGTGAGAGCGGTTAAGCTCGAAGTAGAGCTGGATAGCTCGGAACTCTGACATGCAGAAACGATGACTGAGTGGCGAGGTGGAGTGTGCTTCCGGCTTTTAAGGATGACGTGGATGTGCGGGGCATTGTGGGAGGTGGAGTCAGAGTGTGGATGTGACACTGGGGATTCGTCTTCAGCTTTTTATTTTGAGGGGGGGTTCATTTCCACTATATCAAACACATCTGATGGCATCAAAGCTGCTTAAAGTAAAGAGAGGCACGTGTTTCACCCATAAACTCTATAAATATCAGCTAAATTCCTTCCAAAAGCTGTCTGACAACAGCAGCCACCTTTTCTATTTCTTCCCCAACAGAGCTCGGAAAAGAGACAAACAACCCTGTTGTTTAATGAAATAATAAACTCAATCAGATTGTAACACAAGCAATATCGAGTGGAATCCTGGAAACGCTTTAAGAGCTGATTTAATGAACCGCCGCTGCTCTGATCAGCCCACAAACAACATCACCGCAATAACGCCATCCGTCTTTCTCTCAATCCGTCGAGTGAAGTAACTCCACATGAAATATGTGTTAAAGTACAGACTTCATCTGTTTTACATCTGTAATTGGCTCGTGATTATCCCACCATGCAAGCAATAAAGATCTATTAGAAAGAGCTCAACTGTAATGATTTAATTGAAAAACAGACTTACTAAGTGGATGAGGTGGGGTCATGTTGGGACAGACCCCGGGGGTCTGTGGCAGGACTTTGGACTTTATGTCGTAAACATGGAGCAAATAGGAATGAAAAAAGCAGCACCCTGTGGCTTTAATGTGCATTTGCAAATCCACTTTTACACATAACTCATCTAAAAGCAGTGTTTTTGTTTCTAAACAGAAAGAAGTTGCCATCAGTTGATTAAAAGTGACCTAACAGAGTAATTACGAGAGGTCGTGTGTAGTTCACAGCCTTTGATGCACATGGGTTAACAGTTTGGGCTGTACATAAAACAAAACAGCTATTTGGCTTTAATGCAGTTCCAAGCCAAGCACTGGGATTCATAAAGCAGCCCTTTCCACAAATACAAGACACTCTGGAATTCTAGGAAAACCCTTCAGTGTTGTCATTGTTAGCTGCTTTTAATTAAACCCTCCGTTTCTTTATTCCCAGTTTGACAAAAGCCCGTAATTAGACAAACATCCAGCGCTTTCATTCGGTCAGAGTAGGAAGTGAGCCGGTTTGATATACCTTAACTTGAGATTTCTTTTAAAGAGAGAGTTTTCCCTTCCGTTGGAAGGTGTTTTGTTTTCACGGTTTAGATTCCAGGAAAAGTTTAGTACTTAGAAAAGTAACAGATATTCTGGAGGGTTACTCTGTTTTTTTTTTCTTTCTTTTTGTATTTTGGGTTTGAAACAACGATAGATTGTCTCCGTCGTACTCAGCGTTTAGCATTTGGCTCGTTCTGTAAATTATTTCACTTCTATTCCTTTTCTTAGGTGACATTATTTCGAACCTTCCTGTTTTGTGATTGCCTGGTTTTTGTCCTTTTTTTAATGAATAAAGAGAAAGTTAGAGTTTCCATCATCTCCCTCCGGGCAGGTTTATGTTATCCCTCCTTCACAAACAATATCGCACATCGGGGCTGTAACATAAGTGGGGGCTCGTCCGGGATGCTGAAAAAGATGACCAAGACAGTGGAGCTGGCGCAGAGCTGGTTCCATGGTTGAGGCTCAGGCCGACGATCGTAACAGTTGTGACATCCAGAGGTGGACTTACCATTAGGCAAAGGTTGCCTTAGGCCCCAAACACGTCAGGGGCCTCGTGACACTTAACAAAGATGTTCGAGAGATTTTTTTTTCGCCCAAAAAAAATTAACCCTGTCATTCTAAAGAAGCAGTACTAATGTTTAATGCTGCAAAAGAAAAGCAAGAAGTTGCTGCTTGCACTAGTGCTTTTTTTCTCTCTAAGGTTCAAGACAATAGCTGAAGAGGCCCCCATGTCTTTGTTTGCCTTGGGCCCCCAAACTGCTAGGTCCGCCTCTGGTGACACCGTTTCAGTCTTCCTGCTCCTCTTGCGTAAATTCTTGTGTCTTTTAATTTCCAGCTTTTTCAATAAATCTGACAATAAACGCATAAAGAAAATCCTGCAAGAGATTATAATCTGAGTTTTTGAAATTTGTGTTGGTGGCATTTTAATGAGCTAATCAGTGGGATAAGTTCTCCCACATGACTCATGCCGGGAGAACAGGATGTGATGATGAACATTATGACTGGATTTGTTTGCTGTTTTAGTCCGTGAGCTGCCTCAGGTCGCCGTCTTCAAATGAACCCAAAAGATGCTATCTGCTGCTGAAAAGGACGAGATATTTCCTCCACGCGGCTTGTGTGGGTGACCTATTAAATAAGGGATGCTTGCAAAAATCACTGGAAAGCTTCATTTTGTTCTCAGAACTGGTCCTCAGCAACAACCACTTGGACCCCTGTTTTTTTTTTTTTTTTTTACCAATTGCTGTTTTAGGCTATTTTGGGAGCTCTGCGCTCCCCTGTTAGTGACGTGTGCTGCTGGGTAAATTTGCAGCTCCGGCGGCCTGGGCTTGCAACCTCAGATGGCATCAATTGGGTTGGGGGGTGGGGGTGTGTGGCAACAGCACAGATGCTGGATGTAAAAAGGGAGAATAAACTGGAGAGGAAGCAGAAATAAAAGAGTATTATGATTCAAAACTGGGACACTAAATGGGTTTAAGGAGCAAATCTAATTAAAAGAGTTTATATATTTGTTTTAAATAAGACAAACTGAAGGAAGTGCAGCTGGTCTGAAATGAGAAACATGAACTGTGTAGAAAGGAGTGATGGTGGTTGTGTGGGTGAGGGTTGGGGGCAATAATGTCCTTCATACTCAACAGGAACAAACACAAAACAGGAATGAACTGAATAAATGCTGCACAGCTTAAATTCTGCCTCATGCCTTTTGTTGCATATTATTTGTATCGTGCAGCAAAAAAAAGACTCATAATAGCAAAACTAGTCATTTCTCTGAATGTATAATAAATGAAATAATTTGAGGTTGTATGTGTGTCATTATAGTATAAAATGTTCCCAAGAGGGAATCATAATATCCCTTTTTGCAATTCCGTCACTTTTTTTGTTTTCATGCCCATCAGCTTTGACTAAGTATCCAAATTATACCTAAAACAGGCCGTTTCATTTGGAATATTGGGATAGGAGTTTTTGGAAAAGGGTAGAATGCCTTCTCCAGGTCAGGCACGAGGTCCTGCCACAAGTGGAGAAGTTTAAGTGTCTCAGGGTCTTGTTCACGAGTGAGGGAAAGATCGATAGGCAGATTGGTGCTGTGTCTGCCAGCGTTGTACCGGTCTATCGTGGTGAAGAGAGAGCTGAGCCGGAAGGCAAATTACCGGTCGATCTACGTTCCTACCCTCACCTATGGTCACGAGCTTTCGGTAGTGACCGAAAGAACGAGATCGCGGATACAAGCAGCCGAAATTAGTTTTCTCCGCAGGGTGTCTGGGCTCTCCCTTAGAGATAGGGTGAGAAGTTCGGTCAACCGGGAGGGGCTCGGAGTAGACCTGCTGCTCCTCCACATCGAGAGGAGCCAGTTGAGGTGGCTCAGGCATCTGATTAGGATGCCTCCTGGACGCCTCCCTGGTGAGGTTTTCCAGGCACGTCCAACCGGGAAGAGGCCCAAGGGAAGACCTAGGATACGATGGAGAGACTATTTTTTTCGGCTGGCCAGGGAACGCCTTGGGATTCCCCCGGAAGTGCTGGCCGAAGTGGCTGGAGAGAGGGAAGTCCGGGCTTCTCTGCTTAGGCTGCTGCCCCCATGACCCGACTTCGAATAAGCGGAGGAGAATGGATGAATGGATGGAGTTTTCAGAGCAGTTCCTTTTACAATGTGGACCAAATTCATTACAGTCTGCTTGAAATGTTTCCATAAAGGCAGAACATGAGAAAATCCAGTCTTCTCTCATATCCCCTCAGATTTCAGTGAGTTCTCACCCAAGCTCACGTAGACTTCAGTTACACTTTAGCTCAAAGCTCGAAGTGAACAGTTTCTGTGTGAGAGACAGGTGTGTGGTTACCATGGTGATCCTAATGAGCCACCGGTTGCAGTTTTAACATGTTTTTTGTCTTGGTTTATTTACTTTTTATGCATCAAAATATAAGTCTTGTGCCTCAGCTTAAATGATTCAAAGTTAAAGGTGGAATTTTAACTTCAACTTTCTTCAGAAATGTTTGTTTTGCAGATGTTTTCACCCATAAGCGTTACAATTTTTAGGATACCAGTTCAGTGAATTAACCTCATATGCATGCCTTTGGACTGTGGGAGGAAACCGGAGACTTCGGGGAAAATCTACATATGCATGTGGGGAACATGCAAACTCCACGCAGAAAGGCTTCAGCCAAGTTTCAAACCAGCAACTTTCTCACTGTGAAGCAAAAGTGCTACCCACTGCTCCACCATGCAGCAATCACACAAGTGCAAAAAGTTAACTTTAATAATTCTGGGTATTTCTGATGAGGGAATTGCACTTTCTGGTAAATCCACCCATCATCCCTTTACTGTCACTGAAAAATGAATTTACTCAAGCGTTGCCATAGAACTCCTGACACCTGCACTAAAACGATGCAACATGAGTCCCCAGAGGCCCACTGTGACTCCCTACGAAACACCTTCCAGTCTGCTTTAGTGATTTGATTTGTCAAACAAAAAGGAGGAAGCTGTCAGCTACATTACGACTGTGCTGAAAGCTGTTTTACAGTTTTTCCATCATGATTAACACTTGGTCTCCAGAGGCATCACGCCTCTACACGTGACACTTCTATGGATGGTGTCATGAAGAGGAAAGTTTTAAAGAAAAGCTTTTATACAGACTGTTGTTGATAACTTAGATAAAATCACAAATATTAATCAGTAGATTTGAGTGTTTTATTTTTATTTTGCCTCCAACCCAAAGACCTGGGAAGCAATAGCTAGAAAAAGTTTCACAGTTGCTTGTATTTTTTAGAAAACACAAAACTAAGTCAGTGTTTAGAAATATGTATGCAATGATAATAGAATAGAATAGAATAAATAAAGCATCATCTCATTTACACACCAACAATCAACAGACTGAGTGGGACTCGAACCTGAAACCTTCAATTTGTGATTAACTTCTGCAATACTCGACCTGCTGAATCGTTATGTCAACAACTGAATCAAGTGTGTTGGAGCAGGGAAACAACGAAAACATGCTGGATGAAGGCTCTGACCTCTACTGCACACTGGAAGCATCAGCGGTGCGGAATGTCAGCGGAATGGCTATGGGGTCAATGGGGGTGATTCAAACCAGACGCAACGCTGCAATTTTCAGACGCGTCCCAGAAGTGGCATGCCGTGTTGCGCCACTAAAGATAGGACTGAGTTCTATTTTTGCCACATGTCGCTTCTGGGATGCGTCAATTTGCGCAGTTAACATAGGGCTAGACAGGAAATCACACTCGGTTTCAGTGTAAAATGCCCGGTTATTTTCAAAATAAAAGTCTATTGCAGCGATGCGATTTCATATCTATGTAGATTATGTCTATATGTGTGACCTCACGGCTTATTTACTTACCGCATCATTCGAGAAGTGCAGCGGTGTGTTTTTCATGGCTTTAATCCTGGCAGTGGAGAGGAACAACATTATATATGACGTCAAACAGTGATGTCGAACGTGATTTCCTTCTTTTTGGTTTAATGGCGGATGGCATAAACAAACCGTGACCTTTGAAGTGTCGAGGGATCTTGTGTTCTCGTGAGTCCAGCGAGATTCTCCCGGTGTGCACTGGCAAGCAGCTAAAATTGCAAGTAAACCGTTCCGCGACGCTGATGCTTCCAGTGTGCAGTAGGCTTTAAAGCCATACTATGCAACTTTTTCATATTTTTCTTGAGCCAGTATGTGCTAAAATGACCCTTTACAGGGTTAATGAAATGTCACTCAGACCTACACCATGAACACAGCTGATTTGTTTGATTTAGTAATGAACCGCTCCTGTAGACACTAATGAAGGCTGAGGAGACATTTCAGCAGTTAGATTAAGGTGTTAAAAAGACGAACGCACAGCGAGGAGATAAGTTTCACTTTCGCTTTTGCTAACGAACACTAGGGGGTGCTAAAAACAAACCAAACGTGCCAGGTGCTCCTTTAATAACCAGGATTGGGTAAAAGTAAAAGAGTTGGGATTATAGACCTTGTTACGAACTGATTGTGTTATCCTGGGCACGTGTACTAACTGGTTGTGCAATATTTTGCAACATTGCGTGAGATTGCACAGGTAAGATGATCTCAGTTTAAAACTCTGGCATGAGAGGCGTAGCATTCCTTGAAGGATTGTTCAACTAATGCAAGGCTTTTATTTTGGATAACGTATTTGTGTTGTTGTTGTTGCACAAGCTACTTTCACAGCTTTGCTCCATTGGAGTAAAGGGCTGCAAATCAATGAAAACAACTATGATATCCCCTTTTGAAGTTTCTCTCTAATAAATCATTAGTTAGACTTATGCATCTGAATTTTGCTAACCATAAAAGCTGTGGGATTGGTGTGTATTCTACCACAGTAATGGTAATGTTTGGGTTAGGGTTAGGAGCCAAAATAATGCATTATGTTAATCAGAATAAATCCGGGTTATGGAGGTCTTCTAACAAAGCTGCTTAATGTGGTTGTACTGAGACTCTGAACCTGAAAAACCACACAGAGATGGAGGTTGATGAGTACTAATAATAAAATATACACAAGGTGTCCTAAACTGTCATCAAGCAGGTCTGCAGGGACAAAATTAAAAGATTATAAAACAACAAAGGAAGCAAGCGAAAGAAGAAAAACAAAGTGGAAAAAAACTGGTGCAAGGGTGGGAGAGGCGAGCGGAAGAAACTGTCATGTAATCTGTAATCGCCTACTCGCTCTGACAGTCTGGTGCAACGACGGAGGGTTCAAACGGGGTCAGACTTTTGACTCTGGCATTTCAACAAGAAGAAACAAGACGTTCAAGCCACATGTTTAGCAAGAGATTTATTTTCTCTCATTAGTAAGGAAAACAAGACGATGACAGGATTACAACCCCAAGAAAAATCCCCCTGCTGGCCCCTTTTTGTGTGTTTTTTCTTCTCTTTTCAACGACAAACTTCTTTATGATTTAAGGACACAGAAATGTGAGCAGAAGGGCAAAGTCTCACAACTCAGTGTTGCATTGCAAAGGCTAAATGTTTTTGTTAGCTTGTTGCAAAAATTGATGGATTGAGATGGCATTTGTTCCAAAATATGTTATTTTATCATTCTGGGAAACAGATGCGTTGATTCTGTGAAATCCCGCCTCCACCTGTGTGGAGCATGCCCAAATCTGTCATAAATGCTGAGAAATCTCTCCGGACCTCAAAAAGAGTAGATATTGACACCCGTTAGAGACAGGTTTGAATCACAGTTCACCATTTAAAATCCTTAATTATCCATAATCCTTTGTCTAGAAGTCTAATTCTAATATACACACTCGAGAGAGAGAGCAGGATCAGAACTTACGTCCAGAACGAGTGCGAAACAGAATTTAGAATCAAAATCCTCAGGTGCAGAACACTCAGAATTCCAAGCTGGAACAGTGAGACCAGATTGCAACAGACAACCTGGTAGAGAGCGATCGAGCAGGTGAGAATAAACAAACAGACCCAAGAAATCAGAACCACAGGAAGCGCTGAGAGACTCAGAAACAGGCTTAAACCACGACAAATACAATAAACTAGCATTTAATTGTAAGTAAAGTCTCTTTTCTACATAGTGTTCCATTTATAACCACAATAGGATCAACATCTTGACATGTCACACAATATCATATCAAAGTGGGACAGGAGGGAAAGTCAAGCCCTGGAAACATTTCCGGATTGGGGTAATTTGCTGCCCTCACATGAACTCTGTAATTCGCCACCGCTCTGGAGGAAATCAGGCTTCTTCACAAAGAAGCCTTGTACGGTTTCAGAGGTTTTGCTCAAGGCCTAAGTCGTTTGTTTATCTCACTGCACTCGTTTGTATATTATCCCCTCAGTTTTTCACACCACACAGCCATGGGAAAAAATCTGATTTATGTGTCATTTACCCAGCAATAGTGCGGTAGCTGTAGGCTGTGCTACTGATTAAATAAATGTACCATAACTGTGCAAAATTTCCCCTCAAATATCAAAAATATTGTGGTGAGGAACATGGTTCCTGGTTTTAATGGGAGAGAAATGTTGGACTTTTTATGAATGAACTAGTATGTTGATATTAATAAAAAATTCAAAGAATCACTCTTTAAGTTTTAGGATTTTTAGAGATTTTTTCACGTAAAGTTCAATTGACAGTTGGTGCAGTCGCTTTAATTTCTAAACTAAAACTCCGACAGCCTTTTTAGAACAAACAATACATAAAATATAAGTACTATTGTCTTCTTTCCTCCACTGATCTGTGGTTTTCATCAATCCCATTGAGACCTTATGCTCCCAGATGACGCAAATTGCAGCAAAGTGGCGGCATTTTTTTTCTAAAAGAGGCTAGGGAGTAAAAGACGAAAGTGCGTGCCTAACTGAAGCCTCTTTTATAAAAGAATGCCACCAATTTGCTGCAATGCTGATGCGGCATCAGGGAGCATTTGGTCATTTATAAGTCGTCAGACCGTGGCGGTCATGTGGCGCAATCATGTCCTTTTTACCTTTTTACTCAATGGTGGTCGTATGAGGGCGGTCTCTGCACTGTCGTGGACTTCCGTGTATCTTGGACATAACTTGCTTTTTATTGCGATCGAAGCTGCGCTCGTAACGTTATTTTGACAATCCGCTCCTAAAGGTGTCTGTCCTCCACAGTCCCCATGAACTGTCAGATGATCTGAGCTCCATTTCTAACGGAGAGAAGCTCCTGGAGCTCTGCTTCGCTCCAGTTTATCATCTCAGCTGATTCTGTTTACAAAAGCGAAACTTATGCCCATGTTTACTTTAATTTTCAATATAGTTTCCGGCCGGAGCTCGGCAGTAACTCCCCACATGGTCGTGACACCTCCCTCTGTTGCGCCAAGGCGTAATGTGCATTCACAAGTCCGGCGTTGCGTCAATATTACTACCAATGCGCGAATGCCGCAAAATTCCCACAATGTCATGCCGCCACGGCGCGTTCATAAGACACACTGTTGCAGTAATATTACGCTGATTTGCCTGCATGGTGTGTCTTATAAAAAGGGCTATAATAACCGTAGGGAGCCCTTGATGGTTACCACGGTGATCCTAATGAGCCACTGGCAGCAGATTTAACATTTCTTATTATTTGGGTTCTCTTTTTGTAAACTGAAACATGGACATATTGTCTAAGCTTAAAATAATGCAAAGTTTGTGATGGAATTTTGGCAAGCAGCTACATTGGCTCCCTTCAAAGTTAAGTTCATAAACGCCTGTTTCAGGATTAAAAACCGTTATAAAGGATCTGTTTAGTTTTTAGTTAATTTAGTCCCAAGATGTTGTAAAAAAGCACAACACTTATTCTCATTACTATAGCCTCACTTTCAACTAAATACCCCAATTAATAACTTATCCTCATCAGTCCACACAACTAAAATGACTAAAATAAGATCTTACACATTTATTAGGCCATGAAGACTCTCATCAGACTTTACTTACTGAATCCAATCACCAACACAGTTCCTTTTTGGTGTAAATCTCAACTGGAGTCACCCTCAGGATTGTCACCAGGTGTTGGCATGACGTGTCATCAGCTGTTTTGGAATAACCCTGCCAGGTTGGCCACACCCGCCACTGCTAGGTGGTCTCCCAGATGTGCAAGAGGTGGTAGGGCCCCTCGTCCTGGCTTGTGGCCCAATGACTTTGTTCTGATATCACTAGCTGCAAATAACTATTATATTTAAATCATTGCATACACATTTATGAAATAGCGTTTGCATAAACTGCAATAATTTTCTTTTCATTTGGAGCTTTTTAAAACAAATATGGCTCAAAAAACTGAACTATCCCTTTAAGAATGCTTATTAAAAATGTTTATATATTTTCACTTTGTGTAGAATATTTATTTATTTTTATTGAGCATGATTCATTATTTCAGAGACCAGCAGCTCACAAAAAATCTAATAACAGCTACATTTCTGAGATAATTCAGTCTGTTTTATAATACTGAAGCAAATGATTAAAATGTAAAAGGATCAAAGGTGTGTGTCTGGAGGATATAATAAAAAAATAATTCAGCAATATGCATGAAAAGGATTTAACAGAGACAGAGTGGAGGTGAGAGACAGACGGGCAGAAAGAAAAGACACGACGGAAGACGGTGAGTCGGCTGCTAGAACAACACTAGCAAAAGAACACCGTGTCTCTCTGGCACAGCAAGAGAGGAAATAATGCCTCAAACATAAGAGACCTTGTCTGCGCTCTGCCACAAACTGGCTGAAGCAGATCAAGAGGCAGAGAAAATACTCTCCTGAAGAGAAGTTCAAAAGAAAGTGGGCTGAGAAGGAGGACAGCTGAGGGAAGGAGATGAAAGAAGGAACCTCAAGAGATGTTTAAAGAAAAAGACTAGGGCACGGAGCTGTCCACGGCACACAAGTAGCTCAATGTTCGAATTTTCATTTAAATATCTACAAAAATAAATGTGACCTATAAAAATTTCAGTAATATTAAATTTTAGAATAATGCTGCAGCATTTTCCACCAGAACGGCAACAGCTGATAAAGAATGTGATGATGTTTGGTGAATGAAATTTGGGCGTCATCATTGCAGGAGCTCTTTATTTTAGTCACTGTTGGGCAACTATTGCATCATATAAGGACTATGGAGTCTTACACTTAAGTTCCTCATGAAGTGTCCTGCACCAGAAAAATATGTCCATGCCTTTTTGAGCAAAAAAACAAGGTTCTTATTTTTGCAAAGTAACAGCCTTAGAGCTTTATCATCTCGTAAGAAGATCCGTGTAGAGCTGATGCTTCTTCACATTGAATAATAATCAAATGAGCTGGGTCGGACATCTGATTAGGATGCATCCTGGTTTCTTTTCTTCTTCCAGAGGTTTTCCAGACGTATCCATGGGGTTAGACCATGGGGCATCTTGGAATTCCCCAGGAGGAGCTTGATAGGAGCTGATGATCTCTGAATATCAGGTCAGCCAAACTTAAAACTGAGCTATTTGCATGTGAGTGAACACAAAATATAGGGCTACAAGATGCTTCTCTGCTCTACTTAACACTTTCTGACAAATCCAGTCCATAGCATCCTTCTGTTAAACCGTTTATAGGGACACGAGAACAAAGGTAGGGGCCCCTTTTACTCCTAATTGTCACCATCGTCTTGTTTTGGCAATGCCAAACACAAATAGCAATGCTGATTGACTCTGACTGAATTAATTTGTTTCGGGGGGTCAGCCCCTTTTGCATTACATTTGCCCAGTGAACCTTCATCTCTCTGACCTGATTCAACCTCTGCTGCGCCGTCTCTGGTTTCTGCGCTGGTATTTGAACATATGGGGCTATAATTTGCAACAAACTCCCTGCCAACAACGTGATTCAGTTTTTCTTTCTTTTTTCTCCACTAAGAGACCACAAACCCAAACTTCATTTGAAAAGAAATCCACAGAAACTGTAAACGGAAAGAAATCCTAGTTCTACTAAATGTACATAAACATGGATGAAACACAAGCATCATTTGGAGGTTTTACCTTTATGAGACCAAAGTAATCAAATAGACATTGTGGTTACAGAAATATACTCATTAAAGTGTGGTTATGTCATCTGTGCCTCCCTAACATTATTTTTTGTCATGATTCCTGCCTTCCAGCCATCCTCCTTACACCCAACCGTACCTAGGACTTCACTTCCCAGCATCCCCTGCACCGTCATTCACCTCTCCACGTCATCACGCTCACGCTATATCAAGAAGTCCCCAGCGTCATCCACTGCTCAGTCAGCGTTCTCTGTCCGTGGCCTTGGCGTTCCCGTTTCCTCTTGGATCAAATGGTGCCTTGCTCAGTAGTGTTTTTCAGTTATAAACTTAGCTTTTACTTTTCCAGTGCATCGGCTCAATAGGTCACACCGTGCGCCCAGAGCTTCCGGTGTTCACCTCACTCAATTAGCTTCCTAGCCGTCACGCTGGACGGTTACAACTTTCATCCATTTCTATTGTTACGGCTCAGATTTACGCCGGACGGTTACGGCTTTCATCCGTTCCTATCGTTACGGCTCAGATTCACGCCGGACGGTTACGGCTTTCATCCGTTCCTATCGTTACGGCTCAGATTCACGCCGGACGGTTACGGCTTTCATCCGTTCCTATCGTTACGGCTCCAGATTCACGCCAGACAATCCAGGGCTTCCATGCTCACCTCCTCCAGCTGCATCTGAGCAGTAAGCCCGTTCTTTTCCTTTCTGGAACACCTTCTTAATACACACTACACCCCTACTCACGCCGTTGAGCTAAGGTGAGGAATGTGACATTTTTGATAAAGAAAATTGCTTGGGCACAAATTGACTTGAACAATCAAAATGCGATTAATCAAGATTAATTCATTACAAAGCCTCTAATTAATTAGATTAATTTTTTTAATCGACTCCCACCCCTAATTTAAAATATTTATAAGGCTTTCAAATGTATTTTCTCCAGAACAATCTACTTTCACCTTAATTGCCATCAGTGATGATGCAGAGGAACAGCTCAGGTAGGTTGTCAGAAACGCAAGAGATTAACCCCTTGAGCCCTATTTTTGAGAAAGCTTCTCGAAAGTGACATGCCCACACTTTAATGAGTATATTTCTGTAACCACAAGGTCTATTTTATTATGTTTTGTTTCATTTTGAAGCATCCATTGAGATGTGTAAATATTAGAATATGTGTCACTGATAAAGTGTAAATGAACATGGAACATTTTAAAAACGTTTTTTTTTCATGGACACTCAAAAAGAACATGCAAATAGCTCATAGAAAGGCCTGCATCAAAATTCCCAACCACTGCCTCAACAGCCAACAACAACCTTCACTTCAAGGTTCAAACAGAAAAGTCACAGCTGAAGTAGAAGCCGACTGGAGTTCGGAGTATGTTATCTGCACACTGTTGGTCCTACAGCTGTGAGACGGGTCATGTGGAAAAAGACAAAATGTCAAAAGTGACACAATTGAAGTTTTTTTAATAGATTTTTTAAAAATTGGGAAAGTTTTGTCATTTTAAACGTTCATACACTCATGTAAACATTCCAAATGTAAAATTACATAAAAATAATACTATTATTAATTATTAATATAAAGCTTAAACTAAAGTTGACTCAAAAAAGGTCAAGTCAAACTTTCTGTGACCCATTAAACCTGTTTTTGAAGCCTAATTTGAAATTTCCAAAAGATTGAAAAACAAAAAAAATTCAATCCGTCCATCCATTTTCTATACCTGCTTATCCACGCAGGACTAATGCCTATCTCCAGCAGTCAGGCGGGGTACATCCTGGACAGGTTGCCAGTCCATCGCAGAAAAAGATTATATGATAATTTAAATTTACTCATAAAAGTAAAACATAAATTTAAGTAGGTGATTCGTTCAAACAGGTACAGCAAGTAAACTCTTTCAAATTACTCAGAGGGATTAACTGTCAAAGTCCAATTACCTAAACAGTCTCTGAAATCTGATTTACCAAATAAATAATTCAGACCAGTTAATGACATTTATGCATACGGATTATCAGGAAAGTAGCCTGCCTTTGTGCGAACATCACAGGCAGACTGAAAAGATTTGGCATATCGCACAAAGTCATGAGGAAAAGCGACAAACCGCGTAATGTTTGCTGACATTTCTGCAGGATAAGAACGGATCTGCACAACAACTTAACAAAAAGCTTTAGGTTCAACTTTGCCCTTAAATATTAGCGCTAAGGAATTATTAACACTTAACCCACTTGGATTAACATATTTTTGAAGATTGCACAGGTTTTCGACACATGTACACTATGTCCAAGAACATGTTACAACAGGATCAGAGGCGCCCCCAGAAAATTTTGATAAGGGTGGCCAGACGGGGCCAGATAAAATCTTGGGGTGGCACACCATATTGATCCTTGTGGTAACTCTGGGAGAGTTTAGCCTGTGGCGATGCATTGCATGCTCCTTTATTCATTTTTATTAAAAAACAATATGAATCCAAAACACTTAAAGTAGCTCTCCGGAGTATTTCTTTTATCTGATGGCACCATCTAGTGGCTGACAAGCATATCGCACCAATGACTCGGTAATTTAAGATGGCGACTGCACGTTACTTGTTTATGAATGTGCTTCTGTAGCTGACAAACAGAGCTAAAACACGTTGTTTTACAATTATTATTCTCATGTCATGTTGTGTTTTCATATATTTATATTTTAAAGACTTACTTGTCCGTCAAACGTTCATCAACTCTGCATCAGCCGAGGTGCTTCCTTAAATCTGAAGCACATAAGCGTTAGTCTAATGCTATTGGTTAATTCTGGTCGACGCTCAGTTTCCTATTGCACGGATTTTACAGGGCAGGGGGCGGGCTTAGCAAAAAAAAGACGTATCGCTTACATTATATCACACTACTAGCTCTTGGCTCAACACAAAACACCTTATTTTGTCCTTTCATTTGTCTCCTTGTGTGTCAACAAATAAAACTCTTTCATCAAATTTTGAGGCGTGTTGATCAGACGTGACTGTATGTAATTAAACATAATCAGCAGATAATCCAACTGTAATCATCTGAAACACAAATAATAGGATTTAATCTCCTGCCCAACCTTTTTGAGTTCTAACACAGTTTAACAAATTGCACAAAGAAGTATTAACGTGATTTTTTTTGTTGATATTTTCTTTGACAGAACCATTGTCTTTAACATAATGAGCCTAATTTTTAGCGTGCTAATGAGAAATTCTGTCCATGTGGTGAACATAGTAAAGGCTGTCACTTTAAATGTCACTGCGATTGTTGCAGCTTGGACAAATTCATTTTTCTGTTTCATGTTATCTGCAAACAATGGCGCCGAGGCAGGTCATTAAGGACACCAACAGCTCCGCTAATTGCGTCAACAATAAATTAGAAACAGAAAACTGTGCGAGAGGCCAAAACGCGAATGGAGCTAAAGGCAGATTTCTCCTTTCTCACCTAAATTTAGCTTCATGTTTGCATAAAAACTGGCCTCATTATTCTGCTGAGATGAGAGCGGAGCAGTGTCCAAACTAACAAAACCGTACACTGTGTGGAATTTTTGAGGGGTCGTAAACGTCACACCACTCTTTGGTAAACAACTGCTAATCCAAATGTTTACATGTGAAGACATAAAATGATCTCAGCTCCCAAAAATGTCTGAAAAAAAAGAATAAAACTGTAAGGCTTGTTTTCGGCACTCAGACATCAATTCTGTTTGCTATACAGCCAAATAGGACATGGGAGGACAAAAAAAGAAAGAAAGAAAGGCATGAACTACGGACTCTAACCTAGTCGTGCTGCTAATGGCTAGGTAAGTAATAAATGATTTCACCAGGGTTATTGTGTTTGGTCGGGCATAAAGTTGTTATACAGTCCTGATAAAACTATTTATTCAATGTGTGGAGGTGGAAAAGTTTTTTTTCGTTGTTTTGCCTGACATTAGGAATGTAAACATGCCTTTTATGCCCGAGAGAGAGATTAAATGTTACGACAGTGACGTTACGCAGCAAGCCTCTAGAGGGCGACAGAGACCATATAACAGCAAAGTTGCGGAATGCTGCTTTAAGATTTGTTCAGGCTAGCAACTAACAGCTCCGCAGACGTTCCCAGCAGACCCTCACAACATGACCAGGTAGTGGACAGTTGACAGCTCCGCCCCTCTCTTCACCCTGATTTCATTACTATCATTATTTTATTGAGTTAGTTTTACACCTGCAACTTCTTCCAGGAGTTATTTGATTTCCTTAACAGAACTTAGCTTCTCTGATGATAAATGTCCCACACTTGTATTATTATTCACACACTGATGGGGATGAGCTACAATGTAGCCACAGCTGCTATGGGGCACAATGACAGAGGCAAGGCTGCCGAGCACAGGCACCATCGGTCCCTCCGACCACCACCAGCAGGCAAGGTGAGTCTTGCCCAAGGACACAATAGCAACACTCTCCACCAGGAGCCGGGATCAGTCCTACAACCCTCCAATTACTGGACAACCCCTTCTACCTCCTTAGCTACTGCTGCTCTACTCCAGCTCAGTAAAGTTGATCTGCTGCCTCCTGTTCCTCCTTCAACCATCCACCTTCCCCTCACTCAATAACAGATGGATTCATTCCTGTGGGCAGATGTTTAAACGAAAATCACTGTTTCCATCTCTTTATAGTTTTGTTTATATGTGAATGTGCTGAATGAACAGTACATCATCTATGATTAAAGTGAAATCAAACATCTGATCACAAAATATAAAATAGAATAAACCAAACTACTCCATACTGGGAGATTTGGAGCTCCCACAAACATAAACCATGCAGAGTGTTTTTAATTAGCTCTGATGAACACTGTTCATGATTATTTTATCATTAGGAATGATGACAGAACCGTTTAAACATGTCCTCTAAATATAACCAGAGCAAGTATCTGATTAGAGATGAGAGGTACATTTTAGTATTGTCTTTTAGAATCTCAGAAATCTAAAAATTTCAGTTAAAGTTTCTGTAAATAACGGATGCATTGCTGTAAATGACACATTTTATGGTTTTTCTTGCAGAATTATTATGAAATTCCAGATAAGAGAATTGCTGCTGCAAATAACCATGTAAGGAAATTCAACAAAGCACAACAACTAGATGCAAACTTGTGTTTTGAGTTATGATAGCTTAGCAAAATCAGAGTGCATTTTGCCATCTGTTTCATGTTGATTTGGCTTTCAAACTGTTTTAGACCCTAATCTGGTTTTGTTGCATTTTTCTTCCATTTAACCGTTTATTCTGCACATTTTGTGCAATATTCATATTTTTTGAGTTTCACTGGTGAATCAAATGGAATGCTTTAACTTGACTTTAATTACACTCAAACTGAAAAAAGTTTGTTCGAGAACCTTAAATGTAATTCTATTCATGATAACTCAGACTCAGATTAACTTTATCGATCCCTCGGTATGGTTCCTCTGGGAAATTCTGAAGCTACTCTACTGGTTTTGTTTCATTTTAACACCAAAGAAAAGGTGGAGAGACACACCTTTACTTTGACCTCATCTCTGAGAGAAACTACATCTGAGAAAAAATATGTTTTAAAAGAAATAGTACACTTCTTTTTCTAAATATTCTAACTTTTTGCCTTTTTGACAACAATTCAGGGAAGAACTAGTTAAGCAAATAAAACACATATAAAGCATTATCAGACCAGTTTAAATAACCAATAATCTGACTGTCCTTGCAGAATTCTGGAGGCTATCTAAAGGTTTTATTATTTTTGCTTCATTTACACTAAAAACATTTCAACCAATATTTACTTGATTAAAATGAAATTTAAAAATAAATAAAATCCCTTTCGCAAAAATCACAATGAAGTAGTGATTCTTGACTTAAAAACATGGGAAAGTTCACAATGTTTGTACACAACTGAATGATTTAGGCTCTATTTTCCTATAAAAAACAAAAATTCCAGAGATAAATTAAGATTTTTTTAGTGTCTTAAACAACATTTTAGATCAGACAGGAATGATGGCGAAGTAAGCGGTAAATCAAGTGAAATTAAATCGTAACTTTTACGACTGAACACCAACACAGTCAGTCCCACTCTTCGGTAGGTCCAGCAGAGGGCAGCCACCACTTACCTTCTGGTTTAAACCTCTCACCAACGTGTCCTCATAGCCTTCACCTACTGTTCAGTCACAACTTGGCTTAAACCCAAAGTTTAATTCACCATAACTCTCAATTGACCATTACAATATGCAACTCCAAATAACTTCCAGTGACGCACTTGGTTATTGTCTCCCTGTTTGAATTGTTTGTGTACTTTTCAGGGTCAGTTCAGGTGAACTGTTTGCCTGCTGCGGTGACACTACTTGAAAGTCACATCAATACAGGACAGTACTATCAACAAATGAATTAACACAGGGGTCGTGTCCCCTCCGCTGGCTCAAAGAGTCCATTCTGGGGCCAAAACATACCCCAGCTTGTTCGTGAGAATTATTAGAGTGCGAAAGACTAACAGAGCGCCGAGTTTGGTTCTCATTTCATTTGAGACAGATTGTCACGTTTGAATGACTCTTGTTTACACATCAGTCATGCATCCAAGGGAGAGGCTCGTTCGCTGCGCTGGCGTGTATGTTGCAGAATGCAGATGTATGGAATTCTTCAAGCAGGTTTTTTTGTGTCATCTGTTTAAAAGGCTTCTCAATAAAGCAGAGCGAGTTCTTCAACCAACCAACCAACCAACCAACCAACCGTGGGGCCGAGGCCAAGAGGAGGAAGGCAACATAAGGACAAGTTTAGAAGGGAAAGGGCATCAGAGGACAAGGCACGGGAGGAAGAGAAAAAAAAAGACTAGTGTGACGAGACACAAAATGAAAGGAGAGAGGGGTGGGAGGCGGCAGAGGAAGGGGCTCGGGGTGAGGAGAGGACAGAGGATAAGGCGAGAAGACAGGAAAAGCAAAGGGATGCTGTGGATTTACAGCCAGTGGAGTAATTTGTGCATTCATAGACCACCTGGCATCCCCCCCCCCCCCCCCCCACACACACACACACACTGTATTTTATTTTGGTTTTATTTAGAAAATTGAAAGGAAAACCAAAATAAAATACAGTATTTAACATTTTCTCGCTTTTAATTTATACCAAGGTAGAAGTTTGAGCATTTTAAAACATCAACGAAGAATGATTTTAGCTATGTTTAACACAGTGTGTTAGTACATTCATGAGGTATGTTACAGTTTAAAAAATGGGTTAAAAGGTTAAAATAAGCACAATATGTTATAATAACATAGCTAAAATCATTATTCGTTGATGTTTTAAAATGCTCAAACTTCTAACGGTACCTTGGTATAAATTAAAAGCGAGAAAAATGTTAAAGTCTGTATTTTATTTTGGTTTTATTTTGAAAAGCGGAAGGAAATGTTAGCACGTTGCGTGACGTGAGACACTTGACAGTGACAACAGACACGCTACACGAACTATGTAATGTGCGGTGGTTTGGACTAATTAAACACGTTTATGGATCGTTAACTGGATGGTTGGTAATGAACACTTGTTTCTGGGGTTTTGAACTACGTATAGGCATTTTTCAACTCGAAGTTTGTCCAGTAGTTATGTTTCTTTTGCACTTAAAAGTGGTTTAACACTGAATAGTTAAGAGTTTGCTAATAAAATAGGTGTTCTGGTTTAGCTAACTCAGCGAACTATGGAGGCTGTTCTTCATCATTCCGGTCTGGATATTGGGGGAATACTAGTGAAGTGCTAATGCACTACTAAAAGAGTGCTTTGTATTATAAATTTTCCTTTGACATTGTTTATGCACTGAATCCAAGTTCTCCTTCTTCTATTAGGGTTTTTATGGCAGCCTGGAAACAACATGAGGTGCATTATGTTGAGGTGTGTCCACAGGTGTTTCCAATCAGAGGGGAAAGTAATAAGAGAGAAGGATCACCTGGCACTCGATGATGTAATCTGATGCGTCACACGCGGATGGCGCGGATGTGGAGAGGACGTGAGTAAGGAAGTGAGCTGTTATGCCACGAGAGAGAAAATCACGTAATTTACTGAGAGTGACCAGAGCAGTCTGTTTGACGGATCGGCTCCAGCATTTGGACATTGCCGCTGCGTTTACCCTGCCAACAGGTTATGGGCCCAGGGAGAGCTCAGCTGCGCTACCGGAAAGAAGCAGGCACAACCAGGAGAAACCAGAGGGGTGTTCTCGAGTCGGAAAAGTTTGGAGTGGAGCGCGTACTGGTGTGAGTGAAACCCGGAAGGATGAGTCGACGCTCAGAGGCCGGGAGTCGATGGTCTCGACTGCTGTTTGACGGAGATGAGACAAAATATGAATTATGGGAAACGAAATTCATGGGACATCTACGATTACAAGGTCTGAAAGATGTGATCCTGGAATCCGGTGATGACGCCGATGAAGAGGATGATGGTAGGAATGCGGAAGTGTACGCGGAACTGATTCAATTTTTAGATGACAAGAGTCTGTCTTTAGTTATGAGAGAGGCCACAGATGACGGTTGAAAGGCACTAAAGATATTGAGAGACCATTATGCGGGCACAGGGAAACCGCGAATCATCAGCCTCTACACAGAACTCACATCACTTAAACAAGAGAGGAATGAAAGTGTGACAGACTATGTTATCCGAGCTGAAGTAATAATCACAGCATTGAAAACGGCCGGAGAAAAGTTAAGTGATGGATTGTTGGTAGCGATGATTTTAAAGGGACTACCAGAGGTGTTCAAACCGTTTGTTGTACATGTTACACAGAGCGAAAGTGAAATCTCTTTTTCGGAATTAAAAGTAAAGTTAAGGAGTTATGAAGAGACTGAAAAGATGCGAACAGCTGCAACTAGTGATAATATCATGGAAACAAAGGTGAAACGAGCTCAGGCCAGCCAGAATGAGTTAAGGAGAACTAATAAAGACATTGTGTGTTACAAGTGTGGAGCTAAAGGACATATAGCAAGAAGATGTCACAGAGTGCATATGTGAAAAACATTTTGAGAAGGTTTGACATGGAGAACTGCAAACCACGTTACACACCCTGTGAGATGAAGCCGGTGTTATCTGTAAATGGAAAACCATTACAGGACATCAGAAAGTACAGGGAAGCTGTTGGTTGTTTGAACTATTTGAGCCTATGTACAAGACCAGACTTGAGTTATGTTGTTAATCAACTGTCACAGTACTTCAAGGCACCATCGGATGAACATTGGATCGTTGTAAAACACGTTCTGCGATATTTACAAGGTACTCTAAAGAGGGGACTATGTTTTAGAAGATGTTCAGAGGAACAACTCGGGCTAGTAGCATATAGTGATGCGAACTGGGCATCTGACGCTACGGACAGAAAAAGCATAACCGGCTACTGTGTGAGTTTGAGTAGAACTGGTCCTCTGATTTCATGGAAAACAAAGAAGCAAGGGACAGTGGCACTGTCTACTTGCGAGGCGGAGTATATGGCATTAGCGGCTACAGCTCAAGAATGCATATACTTAAAGCAACTGATACGAGACATTGATGGATATGAATATGCAAAACCTGTGATACTTGAGGATAATCAGGGAACTATCGCTTTATCACAAGACCCAGTACACAGACAAAGGAGTAAACACATTGATGTGAAACATCATTTCATACGATGGACGATACAAGAAGGACAACTGTATGTTGAGTACTGTCCAACTGAAGAAATGATAGCCGATATTATGACCAAGCCGCTACCCCGTATGAAGATTGAAACATTTTCTAGGTTTATGTTTGGAAATTAAGTTACAGGAACATTCAACGACTATTTACATTGATGTTGTACCTGTGAACAAGTGGGGGTGTTGAGGTGTGTCCACAGGTGTTTCCAATCAGAGGGGAAAGTAATAAGAGAGAAGGATCACCTGGCACTCGATGATGTAATCTGATGCGTCACACGCGGATGGCGCGGATGTGGAGAGGACGTGAGTAAGGAAGTGAGCTGTTATGCCACGAGAGAGAAAATCACGTAATTTACTGAGAGTGACCAGAGCAGTCTGTTTGACGGATCGGCTCCAGCATTTGGACATTGCCGCTGCGTTTACCCTGCCAACACATTACCGCCACCTACCTGGAGTGGGGGCCGGTAACTCTCTTCCACCACCATTTAGTGGTGTGTGTGTGTGTGTGTGTGTGTGTGTGTGTGTGTGTGTGTGTGTGTGTGTGAATAAAACTGTATAGTCTCTAGAGTAAAAACTGTCTTCTGCTATTCTTATCTGTCCTGTGTAGTTTTTGGGCATGAGGTATGTAAAGTGTTGTATTTTTAATAAATAATTTATTTGTCAAGATTGTATAATAAAAGCAGTAAGTAATGGTTAAGTACCTAGTAGTTACTGATTCGTTCCTCAGTAGGTACTTGGGAGGAGGCATTACTTTACTTTAGGGTACACATAAGCAGTAAGTTTTAGTCCCTGCTTCATTACTCATTCACCCCTATGTAGTTCCCTAGTAACCAAGCACTATTTTGCGTACCTTATTGTAAAGTGTTACCGTTAATTATCTTTTCCAGTACAGGAACAATAAAAGCTTGTTTGTGTGTGTTTCTTGTAATTGTTTAATGCTGACAGTACTAAGAAACCCCCCCAACACACCCAACACCCCCTCTACCTACCTCCCTCGCTCCCCCACCCACCCGCATGGTTGTGGGTCATTCAGTGCGGAGCACCGGCTCTGTTAAGTTCAAACGAGGTGACAGATTTACTCTTTCCAGATAGAGTTACCTAAGGTCAAACGGTCATCGCGAATACGCAGGATCGCTGTGATCTCACGGACATCACGACGGGGGGAGGGTGTAGTAGCATACGTCTCATGAGAGCCATGACTCATTTAGAGCCCTTTATTATTTTGTGTGTTGTTTGTTTTTTTTAACTCACTGCCGGGGAACTTTGAAATTTGTCCTGTTTTGCAACGTGTAGCATGCATCATCTTCAAACTAATCCAAAGTGGTTACTATTACACACCACAGCTCTTCTGAGAACTCAAAAGGATCTCTTTTTGCCTTCGAGGGGCCTCATTTCCTCTTGGAACGGATCCGAGAAACAACAAAGATTGCAACAGATTAGACTTTAACCTCACTGGGAGGTCACAGTTCTCACATTATGTCATCGCCCTAACTGGAACGCTCCTACATTTTCTAAGTAAGCATTTACTATGAAGGTGGAATGTAGCTTATACAAAAAAAAAAGTGAGTCATTTACATTGTGCAATCACGAGTGGCCCGTTTTTCTTTTAAATCTTTTATCAAGAAAAAATGCATTTTTTTTTTAGAAATGAGGGTTATAATATAAAATATTAAAATAAAATTATGTGATGATATATTTAGTATTTAATTCAATTATTAGGGATAATTGAATCTACAAATTTAAAGGTTAAAAATGTATTCATTAAGGATTTGGCAGCTAACACTACTTATTATGCAAAATTGCTTGGTTCGGTTTAGGAACATATGATTCATGACATCTCAAATAAACAATCTGAACACAATGACGTGCAAAATCACAGCATTTTTTAATTGAAGTGCAAATAAAAGATACAGACTGTTCCTCTTGACCCGTTAGTCACGTGTCTGATGTAACCTTAAAAAACCCTACATACGCGGTGTTACACAGGAGCAGCATCACGTATGTGAACTCTGGTCTTGTCCTTCTCTAACACCTCGTTTATTAGAGGAAAACCTGGAATTTGTGTTGTTGGAAGAAGTTGGTGAATGAATCACAGGGTATATCATGTACCGTGGACCTCGGTGACATCAGCCTGACCTACTAGTTGTTTTTGCTTACGTGAAGGCTTGACTCACGAGTTTATTTTTATTTTATTTTTTTTACCATGAAAAGAAAAAAAAACGTGACAAAAGCCACAAATTGTTAATTTTTTTTTGTTACAATAAACTTTTATTCAGTATAGCACATTTATTACCATGGCTGTCATTAAAATTACAATCATTCCGGATAATTTAGATTTGAAACGATCCCATTAGCCCATTAATGGGCTCGTTCACTGAAAAAACGTTCTTTTAGAAATACGATCGTTCACTCTAAGTTGCTCAAATATGATAAACGCAACATTTTCCGACCCGTGTCGCCTGCATTAGATGCGGTAAGGAAAAAGATGGGAAAACGATTGGGTCAGAAAAAGCCAGTCTCTTCTACATCACAGGGAAAAGTATTCATGGACTCACCCACCTTGGCATGCGACCACATAGGCTGTGTCGTTTTTGCAGCCAGGAGAGAGCACACTGCATCTTGGCTAGTAGAAGCTAACTGTTAGCTACACAACATGGCGGAACATGTTCGGGTTTGTGTTGTTTGTGGAGCTAATACATCAATGTTGCATTTTTCACCCAAGAAAATGGAGCAAACGGAGGCAGCGGAAGAGTCGCGTTGCCAATCAGAGGTGAGACATTTGCTTATCATGAATATTGATGAGTAAAACCTGCTTTAAATTGGAGGTATCAGCAGCGCGGAATGGCAGCAGAACATCGCTGCTTCAAATAAAATCCATCCAATGGGTCGATCCAAACCGGCCGTGGCGCGGCAATTTTCAGGCGCGTCCCAGAAGCAGCTTGCCATGCTGCTACAGGTAGGATTGGGTTCTATTTTTGCCGGGACACGTCAATTTCTGCAGTTAACATAGGGCTTGACAGGAAATCACATGTCAGTGTAAAATGACTGGTAATTTTCAAAATAAAAGACTACTGCAGCGATGAGATTTCATAGCTATGTAGATTACATCTATACGTGTGACCTAACGGCTTATTTACTTCCAGCATCCTTCGAGAAGTGCAACCGTGTGTTTTTCATGGCTTTAATCCTGGCAGTGGCAGTGACATCAAACATGATTACCTTCTTCTTCTTCTTCTATATTTATTAGCGGATGGCATAAACAAACCTTTGTGTTCTCGCGAGAGGGCGGTAGAGAAGCCGCTCTGCGGCTGAGACTCTTCCAGTGTGGATTTACGTGCAGCGAAGCTCACGAGTAAACCGTTCCATGCCGCTGATGCCTCCAGTGTGAAGTAGGGCTCAGACTCATAATCCTGTCGTTTTCTGCCCCCCCCCTCCTCTGACAATGTTCTACTCTCTGAAACAGGAGGTAGAAGTTTCAACTGAAACCACTTTTAACCTGAAATCAATTAACCTGAAACAGCAAGAGCTTTTTTACACAGAAAATGACTCACTAGTAGAGACAGTACAATCTGTACAAGTTTTAATGTAGAACATCTAAGTACTGCAAAATTACTAAAGTACTGCAATAATTATATAATTGTTCTGACATTAGCCTATAAACAGATTCATCTTTTGAAAAAGGAATTTTCTGATTCTTATTTCAGGTATTAGGCTTTAAAGAGTGTTAACCTTACTGCCTCAGGTGAAATAGCTATTCATAGCACATTTTTGCACAAACCCATACAAAATCACCTGCAGAATTCCATAACGAGATCATTTAACTTTTATTAAATGAAATAACGCTGTCTCACATTAAGCAACAGCTGACTTGCAAAGACAAAAGGTTATACAACTCTGTGGAAATAACGATGACTCATATTAGGCTTAACATGTCTCTTGATCTAACAAAACAAGACTATTATGTTACAAACTCAGCTTTGTCCTAACCTCTGACAAAGTACATGTACCTAGGTCACTTTTAGCTCAGTGAAATTCCACAATCTTGCCTGTGATTCAAACCCTCTTGTAGAAAAAGAACAAAAGTATGGCTTTAACTCAATAAGTAAAAAGTTTATCTAAAATATCAGCCAGATCATAGAAGCCATCCATATTTCCTGCTGCTTATCTGAAATTTTGGACCTCATTTTCCCCAACTTTCTCTGCTTGTTCCTCCAGAGTTACCCTGAAGTTTTCCCAGGCCAACCATTGGATTTAATCTGTCAAGTGAGTCCTGGGTGTGTCTGGAGGTCTCCTTCTGGAGAGACATAGGTGAAGTTCTTCCCTGGAAGATATTCTGATAGGCATCCTTACTGATTGCCCAAACCAGTGTTTCCTAACCCTGGTCCTCAGGGCACACTGTCCTGCATGTTTTCCATGTTGCCCTTTCAAACACGTGTTTCCCTGCTGCCACACCTGACTTAAATGAATGAGTGATTAACAGGCATTTGCAGCATGTGATGTCCTCCTGAGGAGGCAATCTAAATCAGGTGTGCTGATGCAGCGACATGGAAAACATGCAGGACAGTGTGCCCTGAGGACCAGGGTTGGGAAACACTGGCCCAAACCACCTCAACTAGCTCATTTCGATATGGAGGAGCAGCAACTGAGCTCTTCTTGAAAAGCCAAACTCCTTGATATATTCTCCCCAAAATCCTTATTGTAGAAGAGATGTAGTTTGTGTATCCCAGGGATTTCAGAAGCGATGTAGTCTTGGGCTGTTTTTGTCGTTTTTATGGCCTCCCATAAAAATTTGTTTGGTAAATAACAAAACACAGTTCAGAAATCTCAATGAGGATTCCTCCGTTGAGGAACCAAGATTGAGATAGGTTTCTGCCTCACATGGAGGAGATAAAATACTGTATCTTGGTGTCTTGTTTATGAGCGATGGTAGGGTGAAGAAAGAACTGGACCAACGGAATGGATCATTCGAAGTAATAAGGTCTTTATTCCAGTCTGTAGAAAAAAAGAAAATCAGTTAAAAGACAAAGCTTTCACTTTACTGGTTTGTGTATGTTCCAACGTTTATCCTAACGTCACAAGATTTTGACTGTGACTGAAGCAGGAGGTCTTGGATACAAGCAGCTGAAATCGGTTTCTTCTGTAGGATGTCCAGCTCAGCCTCAAGCCTAATTTATACTTCTCCGTCTGCATCGGTACGGAGACACGCAGTGCCATTTTGGGTCAGCACAAGTGTCACAAAGTGGATTTGGTTTCCCAGAGACACTTTAATCTGAGCTGATGGGGACAGGTGTGGAACGCCCACAGGTGCAACAGACTAATTGAATGATTGGCACCCAATAAAGCTGAGAGAGGAGAGACAAGAGCAGCAGAGACATGGATGGGGGCTGATTGAGGGCAGGAGACGCACCCTGGATGGCGGTTCTTATCATGGACACGTGCGCCCGACCCCCCAGGGAAACAGATCGGCACCGGGCGCAAAGTCCCGGGAGGAGGACAAGCGTCCATATGCGGAGGATCGTGAGTTGCCCTCTCCTCACACATGTGAGTGGCACAATATTGGTGCTGGTGCATCTGTGTCTTGTCAGGGTCTTGGGCCTAGGAGGGCGTGGCGTGTCTGACAGGCAGAGCTGTGCCAGGGAGCTGCGGGAGATGGGACACCGGCTGTGTGTGCAACGAACAGAGGGCGAGTAGAGGATGCTGGAGTTTCAATGGTGTAATGGCGGCAGGATACCCCAGAAAAGCGCTACGCCCTCTAATGTCCTGGCGGGAAATTGCTTTTCAACTCTCCCCAGATGACAAAGTCTTTAGGGAAAACACCTCCGTCAATGCATGTGTGCAACTCCACACGATACCTACCATTATTCATATTACAGTTTTTCTCCATTGGTTTGACTCATTTCTTGAAACAGAAATGACATTCTCAAAATAACATGGACAAACCTCCAAACCTCTTGGCAAATGTTCACAACAGAATGGCATTTCTCATTCATTTAATCAAACGGCAAATGCCTTAGTACATGTCTCAATTGTCTCAGTGCATCTTTGCAAATGATTAAGTACAAGTAGCCTACAGTTAGACAGTTAGCCCACATTTAGCACATTTTCCAAATGAATAGATCTTGTAGATCTAAACTGATTAGTTGATTCTCAGTCCAACGATCATTCTCTCCAAAACATGTCAGCATGATTTCATTGTATAAGTACTCGCATGCACAACTGTCTGTTCAATTGTCAAAACTGGTCAAGAACATAGTACCATGAATACCATATATGAATTTCTTTGAATATTTGATACATTGATGACAGTCATTGACAGTCAGGTGAAACTAGACTATAAATATAAACACAATAAGCATCTCCACAATAGAGCGGGTTTTGAACAAGCATCAGATGACAATGAAACAAATCTACAAGGTACCATTTGAGAGGAACTCTGCCAGAGTGAAGGAGCTGCGGTACCAGTATGTAAATGTAAGTCAGTTACTGGTTGTCTCTCATTATAACCTTACCTGTAATCACAGTAAGCAGTAGTTCACTTATTTGGTTTCAATACCTCCTTTACCTGATTTCAGAATCAGTATTTGCTTCATCTAACTTCAACAATTTCAACAGAAAACCGCAGTTTACTGTATTATACAATTATCATTATGATACTTATATCATACATCATTGTATATTGTTGGTCCTCTGCCATAGTGACAAAACATCTAAACATTTTGTATGGCAGTACTCACACAATGCCAAAGGGACGATGCATTTTGGGGTCACTGACTATTCAGATTAGAAAGGAATGTCGTTTTGACACATGAGTGAACTGTTTTAGGAGAGATATGAGCTTTTGCAGGTGAACCGTGTTGTTGTGATCAACCATCCAGGTTTATTTTGACAAAAGCACCAAGAATGATGAGAATGTCCGATCTGTGTCGAGAAATTAGCCAAAGCTATTGAGAAGGATCTTTGCCATTTTTGAGACACTGACTGTTTAAATGAGAAAGGGATTTAGATTGAAGCCTGACCTAACAGTTCTGGAAGAGATATGAGCTTTTGCAGGTGAGCTATAGTGTTGTGCTAAACTGTGAGAGTGTTTTGCCAAATGATCTCAGAGTTTTGAGAATGTAATTTCTGTTTCATGAAATGAGCCAAACCAATGGAGAAAAACTGTAAACAGTTCTGTTGCCTGCCAGTCTGCCTCCTGTTCCTGCTCCACTGCATTTGGGTCCTTCTTCAACAACCACCATCATGGCAGTTTGGACATGTGAGTAGGATGCCTTCTAGTCCCCTCTCTCAGGAGGTTATGGGGCGGTCTTACTGGATGTCTCTGGAGAGAGGGGTGTCTGGGATTCCCTTCTGGGCCTGTTACCCCCACAACCTGACTTTGCATGAAGAGAAGTGGATGGACGGACGGACAGACGGACGGACGGACGGACGGACGGACGGACGGACGGACGGACGGACGGACGGACGGACGGACGGACGGACGGACGGACGGACTGGACTGGACTGGACTGGACTGGACTGGACTGGACTGGAGATCCCAAGTCCTCATTTTGTAGCCAAGCTTGGGCAGACCTGTCTTATAAAATATTAATGTTTTTCAATTATTTTAAAGGTAGTTTCTGTAGAAAATCTATGAATAATTAGTGTTTGAGAATCTAATATGAGTTCTGAGTGAACAAAAAGCAACAAACGACAGTAAAGCTAATTAAACAGCTGCCATTTTAAAACAACCAAAGCATCAAACATGTTTAACAGTGTACATTTGAATGTTATTTTACTCACCCTTTGTGTTGGAATTTGCTATTCCAGCAGAAATATTATGAGATACCAACAACAGGTTGAGAATAATGAACCAGAAGTGCTGCAGCTACTAAGTTGATCAGCTAATTTTTGCAGAGACCAATTCAATGCCAAGTGCGATGCAAAATTGATATAAAATAAATTGGCTTTCACATGAACTGCAATGACATTTTTAGATTCTTTTTAAGATGACAGTTCCTTTGTGGTCTAGTACCAACTGTAATTAGCCATTAGCTAATTAGCTCAGCTTGTTAAAGAGTTATCTACAAGATGTAAGGTCTAGTTCACAAGCCAAGATAATTATACCAATTTTGACTGACTCTCTCGTTTCGACATTCTTAAAGATGTTCCTGATTATCTTAATGACTCTAAAATGATTTAATCAGATATTCCTGCCATGCTTGGTGTGTTATGGGTGACTTATAATGGAATTTTACCAGAAACAAACTTCTTGAAAACGATTCACACCAAACAACTTTTTATTCACCTTCTTTTCACGGTGTAACGCAATATGTTTTTAGATATGAGTCACGTTGCAGTTTTGTTTCATAAGTATCCCTGAAGGCACAACAGACTGGAGGCAATACAAGCCTACCAAGGAAGATATGAATGGGAACAATTTACATAACTTGAAGTTACTGTATACTAGCTGTGTTGTAATACACACCACATGTACCAGCTGAGGTCATCAGAACCACTCGAGGTTGGAGGGCTGCGGGGAAGAATTGGCAAACAAGGAACAAATACATAAAGACCTCAAAGGTGTGAAGACGAGGCCACGCATTTTCGCAAAAGGGAATGAATCAGAATGTTTGCAACAGCTGTTTAATGACCACACACACACGTGCATGCACACACATGTTCCAGTGTGTTCAGTTTACTAGAAGTTGACAGTGTGGCAGCTTTTCAAAACGGAAATCCAGAGCACTTAAGAGTAGACCTGCTTTTATCCTGCTGTTTATACCATTTTTGAACATTTACCCCAGATGAACTCTAGATGAAACCCACCTCTTTCTCTGAAACACATTGATCTGTTGTCATGCAGAGGTTGTTTCATTCTGACAGTTTTCTTTTTTTTATTGATGTTCATTTCCGAGACACACAAGCTGTTAGAACTAACTTCTTAGAATTATTTGACTTTTCTCTTATAACTTACGATCTTTGTAAATGATTTCTCATGAGATCCAGAATTCGAGCAAAAATACTCTGGAGTAACCATCTGTGAAACAATTCATCTTGTTACCAAGAATTTCCAAAATTTTGGATATGTTTTGTGTCAGCATCCATAAACATGTTGATTAAAGAGACGGTTCAGGCTTTCCAAAGTATGTTTCAGTGCAGGGGTTCCCAAAAATGTTTCTTTGAGGACCCCCTTGCTCATGTCCAAGACGAGCCAGGACCCCCAATCCCAACTCCTAAACACATGAACACATTAAATGTGATCATTTACAAACTTTATACAGATATACAGCTTTTATATGGAGTCCTGATGATACTGTAGGGTGTGTTATTGGGATTTTATAAATGTCATTTTTACAAATAAAATCTTGCTAACCTCACAACCTCAGCAAAGACAAAATTGTGGGGACCCCCAATTTGAGAACCACTGTTTTAGTGGAAAGGTATTGGGGAAATAATCCTGTTGCAGAGCTGGGTGAGCAGTCAGTAGAGCTGTAGCGTGTGACAAGACTCAAACGCGGAAGTGCTAGTGTTGGGAGACATCTGACATCAAGTTAATCTAGAAACACCGGCGCAAGCCTCGAAGGGAAACGAGGAAGTGGCGGCATTCCAGAAAGTAAAAGTACAGGCTTACTGTTTCAGGTGCAGCTGGATGAGATGTGCGTGGAAGTTCTGAATCGTCCAACGGGAATTTGAAGCAGTAACAACAGGAACGGTTGAAAGATGTAACCGTCCGGCGTGACTGAATGAGCCGCAACAGCTAGGAAGCTACCAAGTGAGATGAGCGCGGAAGCTCCGGGCGCTCGGTGTGACCCATCGAGCCGATGCACTGAAAAAAGTAAAAGCTGAGATAACAACTGAAAAACGCTACTGAGACATAAACGCTCTCCTGAAACTGCAAACCCATACTGGTACACGCCGATCAACAATAACCCACTCTGCTCCGTCCCGAACCCTGCTGAGGCATACCTACCCCAAGGGTACCCCAAGGTTTTCCCAGATAAGAGAGAACATATAATAATTTCACTTCTGCCCTAGGGTCAGCTTTAAGTGGGATTGCATGGACAACCGTCAAAGGAAAGAAAGGTAATTTAATCATCTGCACCTCAGCTGACTCCTTTCGAGGAGGAGGAGGAGGAGGAGGAGGAGGAGAAGCTCTAGTTACACCTCCTCTGTGATGACGGAGCTCATTTCAACCATTTGTATCCGGGATCGTTTTCTTTTCAGTTACAATCCACATTTTCTTACTTTACATGAGGGTTTGAAAACAAATGGACCAGTAAAACAAGAGCTTCGCCAGACCGGAGCATCACTCGCATTACAGAAGACGGAAGCCCTGATTAGTCGGTCCATCTGTTGCTCCATCCTATCATCGCTTGAAAACAAGAGACTAATCTAGCTTTGGGGAAAAACTCATTCCTGTTAATTTACACTGTAAATATAACAAATGTGAGACATGTAAGGTTGGGATTGTGGTGAAACAGATTTTCTGATTCAAACTAGGGCAGGTTTTCCCTCTTCCTCTGCATGATTAGGTTTTATCCTAATATGCAGATCAGGTTTATTTCTGAATAATCACATGCATGCTTGCTTTTCTTATTGAAAATCTGTCGGAATAAGGAGGCTCTTAGTTTTGAGCAGGGATTTACTTCCTGGCAGTTTCCAAGCAGACATTTTTCAGCCAAAAGCTTTGGAAAACCACCTGGATAAAAAATACTTCTTGATGTCAGTGGGTCAGTCAGCTATAGAACTATACACACATCTATAAAGCGTGGTGTAGAAGTAACCTTTTTATGCACTGATTCATGGCTAGAAGGTAACCTTTTAACCCGTTTCCTTGTGCATCGGGTGGCCAGCTGCTAATGCTGGCAGCATTGCACGGTTCTAGTAAGGGCATGTAAGGTGAAGGGATTGTCTGGGCTATTCCTGCTTATTTGATTAGGCTTACACTGGTATACTACTCCTGCACAGAATGTTTATCTTGCTCGAAAGCTTAATCCAATTAGTTACTTGAGTAAGAATTTAATACAGTGGGAATTTTGCATGATAATCTTGAAATCAATAATCAAGTTGTGCACTAAACTCAACACTAACCTCAACATAAACTTGCTTTAAGGTTTCCTATCCCTTCATATTTCTGCTTCTATTGGTCTAATAGACCAATAGAAGCAACCCTAACCCCAACCCTAACACACCCTAACCCTAAATGCAGGATAGGAAATGGGTATAAATTAAAGCAAATGAAGCAAAACACTAGAAGGCCAATAGATATCCATATACACTGCCCGACCAAAGAAAAGGTCGCCACCAAAAAAAAAGGTCACACACTCTAATGTCTTGTTGGACCACATTTAGCTTTGATCACGGCATGTATTGATATTGGCATTGTTTCAGTAAACGTCTGCAATGTCACCAGATTTATTTCCATCCAGTGTTGCATTAATGTCTCACCAAGATCTTGCATTGATGATGGTAGAGTCTGAGCGCTGCACAAAGCCTTCTCCAGCACATCCCAAAGATTCTCAATGGGGTTCAGGTCTGGACTCTGTGGTGGCCAATCCATGTGTGAAAATGATGTCTCATGCTCCCTGAACCACTCTTTCACTATTTGAGCCTGATGAATCCTGGCATTGTCATCTTGGAATATGGCCGTGCCATCAGGGAAGAACACATCCATTGATGGAATAACCTGGTCATTCAGTAGATTCAGCTGACCTCATTCTTGGAGCACATCCTGTTGCTGAACTTAGACCTGACCAACTGCAGCAACCCAAGATCATAGCACTGCCCCCACAGGCTTGTACAGTAGGCACTAGGCATGATGGGTGCATCACTTCATCTGCCTCTCTTCTTACCCTGATGCACCCATCACTCTGGAACAGGGTCCATCTGGACTCATCACACCAGTTTTAATAATGCGTTGGACAGTTCTGAACACAGTTTTAGTCGTTTCTGCAATCTCCTTAGATGTTTTCTCTGCTTGATGCATGCCAATGATGTGACCCTTCTCAGACATACTAACATCTTTTCCACGACCACCAGATAAGTCTTTCAACATGGTTATCCAAAGGGGCTCGAATGAAAGCAATTGGACGTCTTTGGTTTCTTGAAGACGTTTCACTTCTCATCGAAGGAGTCAATTTTGACTGGAATATGGGAGGGTCAAGCTTATAAACTAGGTGTTTATTGTTGCTTAACAAGTTGAAACTACCTAACTACCCTTCTCCCTACCTCCTGAGGAGTTGTTAGCCTCTATTGTGTGGAAATCATATTGATTAGATGCAGGAGGGTGTGACCTAGACTGAAACTATTTGGGAATTAGATTCAGAGCTGCATTATAAGTGCTGGAAAGGTGAAAGGTGTAGGTTTTTCTCATTTGACATAAATAGCTTCCTTTACTCCTCTCTCAAACCATCTATCTTCTCTGTCCAGAATGCGTACTTTGTCATCTTCAAAAGAGTGTCCCTTGTCCCTCGGGTGTAGACTGCAGAGTCTTGGCCTGAAGAGGTGGTTGTTTACTACATTGGACTGCATAGATAACGCCACTAAGCTTTTGTTTGGGTGTCTTGTCTTGTGTTTGGAGAAAATCTTTCCTGCCACATATGGGATGATGGTGCTTTTGCACCTGTTGTCCTTTTCTTTGCTATTTGCTGCTGTGGATTCTCTTCCAGACTTCTTTGAAGAAATCTGGAAGAGAAACACATCAAGAAATCTCTCCAAAAGTGCAGACACCCTAACTGGGCCTTTGTGAAATCAACAAAGAAGTCTGGAAAAGAATCCACAGCAGCAAATAGCAAAAGATGTCAAAAGTTACAAATGGTCTGTAGTTGTATAGCGCCTTCTTAGGGTTCTACAACCCCCAAGGTGCTTTACAACACAATCAGTCATCCACCCATTCACACACTTTTGGGGATGAGCTATATTGTAGCTACAGCTGCCCTGGGGGGCACTGTCGGAAACGAGGCTGCCGAACACTGGCGCCGCCGGTCCCTCTGACTACCACCAGCAGGCAAGGCGGGTTAAGTGTCTTGCCCAAGGACACAACGACAGTGACAGACTGAGCGGGACGCGAACCTGCGACCTTCCAGTTGCAAGGCGGCCACTTAACTCCTCTGCCACCATCGCCCACAAGAGAATGATCAGACTTTTTCTAGGAGATAGAAAGACAACAGAAGCTCAAATAACCACCAATTTAAACCAAGGTCTGCAGAATCGCTCTCTGAACCACAACATGTTGAACTTCCAGCAACAGAAGACCACACCAGGTATAACTCATGTCAGCTAAGAACAGGAAACTGAGGCTACAATGCACACAGGATCACCAGAACTGGACTTTAAGAAACTGGAAAAACCTTTCCTGGTCTGAGTCTGGATTTCAGCTGCAACCTTCAGATGGCCAATATCACCGACATGGACCCATTCTCCATTGCATCAACACTTCAGGCTGCTGCTGGTAATATAATGGTGGTGGGGGGGTTGTTCTTGGCCCATTATGGATCAGTCTGTCCTAACTGAGCTTGGTTTAAAGACCACAGCCTACCTGATTATTGTTGCTGACCATGTCCATCTTCTTATGACCACAGTGGACTCATCTGCTGATGGCTACTTCCAGCAGGATAATGCACCATGTCACAAAGCTCAGATCATCTCTGACTTCTTGAACATGACAGTAAGTTCACTGGAGTCCAACGACCTCCACAGTCACCAGATCTCAATCCAGTCCAGAACTTTTGGAATGTGATGGAGCGAAAGACTGGCATGGATGTAACTGTGTGATGCCGTCATGTCAGTTTGGACAGTTTGGTCATGTCAGAGACCAGAACCTCTGAGGAATATTTCCAATATCTTGTTTAATCTATGACAAAAAAATGAAGGCAGTTCTAAGAGTTAAAGGTACCTAGCAACATGGCTAATAGTAAGGTGTGGTTGGTGAGCGTCTGTATTCGGTACAAAACTGCCTATCATGGTGTCACATCACATCTCTGGAAAGATGATGTACTGAGTGAAAAGACTTGCCCTCTCATAAGTCAGTTCATGAACTTCTTCACCTTTTTCCCTGTCTCAGGCAATACATACAGAATAACACAAATCGTGCATTCTGTTCCCTGTTGCAATGCAAACCAACCTGTTTACCTCTATGACTTTTTAACAACAAAGGCTGACATCCTGTCATAGGTGCAAATGGCCTTTCCACTCTTTATTTGTGCCCCCACAGATAGACAGATTACATAAGCCTCTGGAACTTCCATACCCTTATACCGTCACTGAAAATGTGGGCATATACAACACACTTCCACAGTATCATGCTGGATGGTGCCTTGTGCTTTTTAGCACAAAGGGAATGGCATCAAAGATGGGTCAAACACAAACCAGTTTCCACATCAACTGAATCTTAAAACAAACATGAAACGGTTATTGCCTTTAAGCCAGAATCTCATCAGGCTGTGAAACTTGGCAGTTGCAAGAATCTGCTAATGTATGAAGGCAAAAAACACTCAATATAAAAATAATAGTCTTTTTATACACATGCTGGAGCATGGTAGGAGAGAGAGAGAGAGAGAGAGAGAGAGAGAGAGAGAGAGAGAGAGAGAGAGAGAGAGAGAGAGAGAGAGAGAGAGAGAGAGAGAGAATGAAACCGGCAGAAGCTGTGTTTTGATAAACTCTGCCACACCCCACTCAGGTGCAAAATATTTAACGATCTTCCAAAGAAACAAGGTTATAGGCCACCACACACACACACACACGCACACACACACCACCACAACCACCACCACCAACTGGCTGTACTGGATCACATACCAAACCCTTGTCTATCTCCAACACACGGAACTTTGGTTCTTACAGGAAGCAAATTAAATGGTTGAAGTTGGCGAACAAAGTGAGCAAAAACAAACAAAGCCCTATTTCACTGGAGCCTTAGATAATTTAACAGCCTGTCCTAATTATAGCAAAATAACCATTAAAATCAACTACACAGGGTTTCAAAATAAAAGCATGAATTACCATCTCTGGTGTTTTCAGATGAGTTGCCTTGAATTTGAAATCTTTTTCTGGTGGGAAAATCTGTTCTAGACAAGATGTTTGAAACACAACATAAACAGGAATTATTATAAATATTTTTTTAATTGAACTCAACTCAAAATAATTCATTTTACTGAATAGTTTTTGACAACCAGTCATATGCTACCCACATATCGCAAAAATATTGTATGCTCTGGTGGCCTAGTGGTAGAGTGTCCGCCCTGGGACTGGGAGATTGGGGTTCGAATCCCGGTCGGGTCATACCAAAGACTTTGAAAAAATGGGACCCAATGCCTCCTCGCTTGACACTCAGCACTAAGGGGTTGGATTGGGGGGTTAAACCACCAAATAGTTCCCGAGCACGGCCACAGCTGCAGCTCACCACTCAGTGTGATGAAGACTTGGGACTTTGACTTTAAAAGGTGCAAACAAATATAGTCTAACATAGCCTTTTTCTGAGAAAATGAGCTGAAAAGTAGCAATAGACCATTCATTGTTTTTAGTTATTTGAGCATGCTACCCCAATATTAGCCGCACTTCACTGGCTGCCTTTTACTTCCAATGGTTTTTAAATCTTTTATTGGTCAAGCTCTGGCCTACATTTTAGATTTGTTGTGGATGTATGTTCCACCACGTGCTCTTCGCTCCAAAAACTTGTCGCTGCTCTCTGTCTCTAGTGTTAAGTGGTGGTATTGCAACCAAAAAAAATCCAACCGTCGGGGTGTTGGTTCACTGCTGATACGTGAAGTGAGCAGCCAGCACCATGTCCAGTGATGAATCGTACAGGATAAGGACTAATTTCTACTAATAAGTGTATTTTACAACAGTATTTACCGTTAGAACATCATCTGGGCTCAGAATCAGCTGCTTGACTTGTCGAGTCCGTCATTTTACACAGTCCCAGCATCGCCTTGCTGAGCGGTCTTTTTACCACAACAGTGCCCTCTAGTGGCTGGTAGATGCAGATATAAACCCAGTGTCATGCCCGTCAAAATACATTTTTGATTCTTTTTTTTTTTTAAATATAGCTTTTAAAGGAAAAACTGTACATTCATTCTGCACACCTCTAAACGCCCCGTGGAGGTATTATTTTTTAAAAATATAGCTTTTTATTAAATTGTTCCATATTCCACCTATAATTCTGCAGGATGATTGACATTGTTGCTGTTTTTATGTCTTGTTGCATTTTTTTGTGTTTTTCCTTTATTTGCTTTTAATGTTTAGACATGATTTTCTGTACTGTATTATTATGCATGGCTGTTCAACACTGTGGTGACATGAACTTCAAAGTGCTGTATAGATAAATGTTCCGTCGATTTGGGTTAAGTTGATTTCACTTAGATCAATTGAAAAAATATCCATTTCTCCAAACATCAATGAGTTATTGTCTATCAACATTTTTCCAAACCATCACCCGAAACCTGCGGTTTGCTGACATTGCTGTGGTGCATTCTGAGATTTGTTGACTGCCACCCGCGGCATGTGGTTTGCACCTTCAACAATTAGGTGTTGTCATGGTTACATATTTGTATTGCACAAGTCCTTGCATAGGTGTCTTGATTAATAGCTGAATGCCATCTGCATAAATGTGATCATTTCTAACTAAAATACACATGTGAAGGGAAAACAGGATTTGCAGATGAGTCTATGCAGTGTTTTCCATTTAATATCACGTTGAGGATTTTCTCTGGAACTTTTTAACATTTTTTAAATAGAAAACAGATGAATATGTCATTTAATGGGGCTGCACAGTGGCACAGTGGTTAGCGCTGTAGCCTTGCAGCAAGGAGGTCCTGGGTTCACATCCCAGCCTGGAGTCTCTCTGCAGGTTGATTGGTCTCTCTAAATTGTGTGGTTGTTTGTCCTGTGTATCTCTTTGTTGCCTTGCAATGGACTGGCAACCTGTCCAGGGTGTACCCCACCTGCATGCCCAGAGATTGCTGGAGATAGGCACTAGCCCCCCGCGACCCTGCGTGGATAAGCGGGTACAGACAATGGATGGAAGTAATTAAATATGACAAAATCCCGTGTATAATTCTGAGTTGTTTTTATTCTAAGAAGCAGTGGTTTTGACAGTAATTCTTATGTGTCTAAGGTGTAATCAATCCTTTCCTGTTATTTTTTGGATATTTGGTTTATTTATCAGTCCGTCCTTAAATATTTTTGTAAAGTGAAGCACATACTGGCCCTTTATTGTCAATAAAACAGAGCTTCTGTAAACGTAATAGAACAAATTCTCTGACTGGCATTCTATATAGTCTCAGACATGTAGTGAATATCAGTCATTTAGTTTCATGTTTCTTGTATCACAAAGTTATTGTCATCTTCTTTCATTGCTTCAAGCTAACACTGTAATCTAATATCGTGACAGATTCATCTGCATCCTGTGGGTCTAGTTTTATCAGTGTGGAGAAATAAACATGCATCGGGCATCAGTCTGGCGCTTAGGCGGCGTGTACGAGACGAGTGCGTGAGCTCCTTTTCCACAGCAGCACACAGGCGTATGAATCACTACGTCAGTGTAGCTGGGAGCATGGTTGGAATATTCCCTCTGATAAGATCTGGATTCATAAGTCGCAGCGCTCTTCCTTTTGGCCCCATTACAGGCTTATAACCGATTCTGTGACTCACGCTGTCTCCCCGTTTAACTTCTTTTCAGCCACATTTGCCTCCCTGCTGCCATCTCCTGAACATTGCCACTGCTCCTCTGAGGCACCGGCACCTCGTGTGACCTCGGCTCTTTCTGCACACGTTCTGCCTCGGTGCCTCGGTGCCTCTCCCCTCCCCGTTGCTTCGCCAAAGTATCACAGCCTGCTGTTGGATATGAAAAAGGATCTTTAACATATTTCTTACCCAAAAAGCTTCTGTAGCAGGCACAGAATAAAATTTACTCTTTTTTTGTCTGAGATTGCATCAATTTTATTCTTCTTATATGGTTTATTGTTGCTGAGGAGAACACGAATCAATGATTTGTTACATAACGCGCACAGACTTCGCTTCTATCATTCAGCTGCTGGAATAGTTCCTCTATAGCTTTTGAAATGACACCATTCAGCAGCCGCCGCTGTAAAACATGATAATGTGTGTTAGATTATGTGTGAAAACACATGCTGACATGTTGTAATTTAAACCACCGCTGACGCAGTGATAATGCATTTGTCTGCTTACCCAAAAAAAGTGACATGTGAAGAAAGATCATCTGTGCAGCAAGATGTGTTGATTCTTTGCATTTGTTCTGCTCTGTCTAGAAACTGGCTATCTGCGCTTTTGTTGCATGGATCGAGTTAAAAGTTTCTTTTTTTATCTACCCAGGCTGCCGTTTCTGTTTCTGCCCTTGCAGTTTTATGCCAGTTATGATGTACACAGCTGAAATTATTACAGCCACCTTGAAAGCACGCTTTCTTTCACCCCTCAGAGGTTACTGCCTCATTTATCATGTTCGTTCACTTCTAACTCAAGGGCTTAATTATACAATCCCTCCGTTTGTACTGTTCTTTAAATTAGGGCTTGGTGGCAGCGCTGCTGTGGTGCCGCTCCAGACAAACCCGCGTAACGGCCTTGTGCTTTTTGCACAAAATAATAACAGAAAGGTGTTTTGAAGCCTGGAGTCAGTGTGTAAAATATAGTAGTGCAACATGTTGTAACTTATACAGCAAATGCCCCGAGACTGCAAGGTGTCTAGGGCTTTAGGGCAAATTGTTGGTGCAGAACTGGTCATACTGGTAATGTGAGAATGCACTGACTAATGAGCGGAGGTGCACCATTTGAGGTCATTTAATAAATATACTACTATTGATCTCACACCCACACTCAAGAAACCTTGCTGGACCATTTTTAATATGAATATATATAAAAGGTGAACAGGTGCAGATTTTATATTTGCTTCGAGTGAAATAAAGAAAATTATTCAATTTTGACATTGTAAGAAACTCTCTGCTTTTCAATGGCAGGTAAAAATGTTTTTGCCTGTGTTTGTGTGTTTTTTTTTTGTTTTTTAGTTTCAGAAATGTATCATCGGATGTGAGTGGAATCAGTCTAATCCAAGATGGTCGCCACAGCTAATCAAGCTTAGCAAACACAAACGTGGCTTTAATTCAGTCTGTTTAAATATATCTTAATTACTTTTGTCAATTACATTGACCAACACTAGTGATAAAACATGGTGCAGTGTGATACACTGGCTCCAGTTTCTCAGCTGCACTCAAACACAGCAAATCAGCGCAATCTTAATAAGAAAGATTGCAGAGATGAGGTGTTTCCTTGCCTTCAGAGAAAAACATAATTATTTCCTACAAAAGAAATCTAGTTTCAGTTTCAGCTTTTTGATCATTCAAATAACTGACATGAAGGGTTCTGATCGATTATAATACACAAATATTTATATGATGCAACTACATCAATAGACACCCCATGAACATTTAAAATTTTTGGAAGGTCAAGTACGATATTCTTTCCATTTGAGAATAACATGCATTTGGATTTTTCAGCATTCATATTCAATATTGAGCTAGACGTTAATGTCTGACACTTTATCTGTGGTGTTTTGCTACATTTAACTTCAAAAATCAATTATCTACACAAAATTAAATGTTCATATTTAAGATCAAGTCTACAAATATGAAAACATGACTACATTTTGAAATATAAATAGCAAATATAAAAAATAAATGTAAAAATAAAATTATAAAAAATAAAAATATATAATATAAATTTTTGTTCAAAAATGGAAATAACCCGCCTAAGTAAAAGCGTGAGAGGATCTGTTTATCTTACATCTCAGACTCCTGTTTACGGTTAGATGGTGAGTCCATTGAACCATAGATCATTTATCAGCATTCCTGTCTGGAATCTTCATGCTCATTTGACAAATGGTCCATGGTTAAATGAACTCACACAGTGTTACCGTCACCAAGACTCTGAGAAGTCATGTAGGTCATCGGTTTACATATATATTTTTTTCAACAGTCTAAATTTGCATGTTAACTTAAAGGTGAATGATCTTTTTCTTCCAGGTAGATCATCTAAACCATTGGTCCGAATAACCATAGATATCATATATGTTGCTAGATGCCTTAACTGGGAGTTGACAGCGTCCCACGGCGGCCATCTTACCTCGGACAGCTTACGTTCCATTCTCAATGGTAGCAGATGGAAGGTGAGTGAACAACTTAAACAAAAACACTCTCAACTTGATTAAATATTAACCGATTTACAAGCAGGTTGCATTATTACAATCCTTATGACACATAGGCTTGATAGGACATACTTACACATTTTTAAAGTAACGGGCCAAATCCGACATATTTTACAGCCACATCTCTGACGTTTATAACAAATCAAACCGTTTGAAAATTGAGCAAGTTAGAGGCATTTAAATAGTACATTCACTATCGACACCAATGTTACGAAAGGGGGCAGCTGTCCGAAGTAAGATGGCCACCGCGTTAGGGACGTTCGTCCAATTGACAAACAGCGCGGGTAAGGCATCTAGCAATGTATCTATGCGCATAACTGTCAGTTTCTGGTGAAGCCAATCCTAGGGAAAACATGAGCGCTCTCACAGAGACCAGGAAGAGGCAAACGCGGTCCGGTTTGGCTCCCCACAGACAACACTGTCAGCGGTATTCTGCTCGAGAGGTGAGCTAACGTTCGGCATGCTATTTTTACGGCCTCACAATTACACATTACGGCCAGCAGCTACTTGTAAAAGGGCGCTGGTAGAGTGTTGCGCAACGCGGAGAGGGCGGTTCTTCCCTGAAATTCAGAAACATCAACCGCTTCACCTTTAATATTTACTTTAAAGTAATAAAGAGCAGTTTCCTGCTCCTCCGCCCTACTGGTTGAAAGTGGAATTACAACTGTCTGTAGCTAGCGCCAACAACAAGTTAACACTAACAGGAGTCAACTAATACTAAAATAAACCACAAGGTAGAAAGTTTCACACTGTTGGACTAAAATATTATTACTTACAAGCAACAAAGCCAGGTCACCATCAGTCCGTGATTTTGTAGCCTCCTTTAGCTCCCTTAAACTAGTGTAGGCCACGCTGATGTTCATGCCAGTTTTAGCTCTTTGCTTTGCCTTTTACTTTTACTTCCAGGCTCCACCATGATGTCAACAGAAAAGCTAAATTCTTTTTCTTCTTTTTGTGCTTTTTATTGACGAATGGCGAACTGAAAACGCTAACTGCTAGCATTACAGCTAACAGCCGTAAAGCAGGAAAATAATTATCTATGCAGTTTTTGGCCAGCAGAGGGCTGCAGAGTGGTGTCAAATATGAAACTGGTCAAGTCTCTAACTAAACAATCACTGAGATCAATGTTAAAGCTCTAGCTTAAAGTTTAAAAATCATCTCAATTTTCAATGTACCACTCTATAATTGATGCCTCATAACTCAGAGAGCTGATAGATTAGTGACATCACGTGAAATTGTGGTTAACTATGATATCATTTAAATTTCATGTAGCGATTTGCTATTCTACAAGAAATCTAGACCTTTATTCAACAAAGTCTCAGACTGTAAATGGTGTTCTCATAATTATCATTGGAAAAGTTCATTTAAATAATTACTAAGTGATTCCTGTCATCCTTTATCTCCTGAAGATATCAAAACACACTAAGGTTCAGAATAAACCCACGCACTCATGATCCTCCAGTGATCACAGGTAAACTTCTCTAAACAGAAAGAGGCTCCTTCTGAAGGTTTGGAACACGTTGCTCTTGTCATCCTAAAAAAATGAATTTTAAACTTTATTACATAACAGCAAGTGAAGAGCCATATCTCCTTGGTAACAGTAAAAACACCCCGTGGCTTGATGAGCATTCAGCCATCCTCCTCTCATCTCACAAAAGGTACCGAGCAGCGAACGGCAAAAACAACCTGTCAGGTACGACATCCTGCAGAAGGGAGAGACAAATAACGACCATAAGAGATGCAGACGGGAGTTCAGTCGGAGATTATCTGATGAGAAGAACAAAATCAGATTCTGTCATTTATAATTAGGCACCTTAGGAGAGTGTCTTGATTTGTGCAGTGTGTTTCTGCAATAATTCTGCATGCTCCATAAAGCACATCAGAAAACACAGACAAATGAAATATGTATTTTAGCACTGCAAAATATACAACTTAAAAGTTTTCTCAGAAAAATCGGAGAAATCAAATGCATCACAGACCAGATGGTAAATGCAACAAAATGAGTTATGCCAGAGTGATGAGGGGGTAAAAGGAGGTATTTTAGATGACTCATCTACTCAGAGACTCAAATAAACTGAACAAAACTGACGAAGAGCTTCAAAAAAATAATAAACTGGTCCTTCCTAAAGTCTTTACTTCCTGTTGTGTGTGTGGGCCTAGATCAGTCATCTCCTGGCAGGTTTTCTTTTTTACAGGAACTAGAAAACATGAGCGTGCATGAAAAATGTTGCTGTCACTCCACTAGATTCCTGTCTGCTACAGGATTCATCATAAAAAAATGTTTTTTTAAGCCTCCAAGTGTTCTGGCTCAGTCTTATCTGCAGGATCTTTTGCATCATAGTTCTTTATCTACAAGTAGAACAACCCGATTTTCTAAGAAATCTAAGAGTTGAAACATCAAAGTAGTATTAATTTATCTGTTCAAATTTCCAAGGGTCTAGAATTGTTTAAGGAGCTGACAAAGGCACAACTTCTTACTATAGCTTTTAATTCTAGTAGAGCTGAAAATTTGGATTTTATTCATTTTTTAAGGAAAAGTTCTATTCAACAGGTTTGTGTTTTTCAGTTAGGGTTGTACATCTCTGGTTTGTTGTTTGTACGGTACGTATCTTGATACAATGCCAACGACCTCATTTATTTAACAAAACTTAATTGATACGATTCGGCTCTTCCTCACAGTACAATTTGATTCATTATGAAGCAAGTTACTAGCCTGGCAAGTCGTCCTATATATGTAAATACATAGTCTGGTCACGACATAGACAGAGCTCAGCCATGGGGCGGCATCTACAGTTGTCTTTCAAACTGTCTCAATTCGCAATTAGCGCTGAGACCAATCAGAGCAACGAACAGCGTGACATATACATCGTTACGGAAATCAGTCAATGGGGCAGTCCGCCATAAACTGTCTTGTAAGAAGAAGCAAATACACCTTTTTTCGAAATGAATGACTGAAGTACCTCTATCTGCTCATGGTTCAAAGAAAAGCCAGAGTCAAAATCGTCCAAAGTTGATGCCAAACCTGTTTCAAACAAGCATTGTTGCTGAGTTGACAACATCTTTGGTGTTTTTCTTTTTTGCAGCTCCGGTGCTAAGCCCACCCAACGTCTCTCTAAAAACAGAGAACTGTGATTGGTTCGGCTTAGAATTAGCCTGACGGTTGCGCACGATTACCGTAATGGCTCTAAATATAATCTTATCAGATATTTCTGCCATGTGTGGGGTGTTATAACCACTCTGGTCTGCTCAGAAGGTTGCCCAGACTGTCCATCCATGCATTTTCCTCCGCTAATCCGAGGTCGGGTCACGGGGATAGCAGCTTAAGCAGAGAGGCTCAGACTTACCTCTCCCCAGCCACTTGGGCCAGCTCCTCCGAAGGAATCCCAAGGTTCCCTGGCCAGAAACTTAGTCCCTCCAGCGTGTCCTGGGAATTCCTTTAGGTTTCGTCCCGACTGGATGTGCCTGAAAAACCTCACCAGAGAGGCGTTCAGGAGGCATCCTGACCAGATGCCCGAGCCACCATAACTGGCTCCTCTTGATGTGGAGGAGCAGCAGATCTACTCCAAGCCCCTCCCGGATGACTGAGATTCTCACCCTATCTCTAAGGGAAAGCCCAGACACCCTGCAGAGAAAACTCATTTCGGTTGCTTGTATCCGCAATCTCATTCTTTCAATCACTACTCAAAGCTCATAACCATAAGTGAGGGTTAGAACGCCTTCCGGCTCAGTTCTCTCTTCACCACAACAGACTGGTATAACGCCCACATCACTGCAGATGCAGCACCAATCCGCCTATCGATCTCGAGCTCCTTCTTTCCCTCACTCGTGAACAAGACCCTGAGATGCTTAAACTCCTCCACTTGAGGCAGGACCTCGTCCCTGACCTGGAGAAGGCATTCTACCCTTTTCCAACTCAAGACCATGGTCTTGGATTTATAGGATCTGATTCTCATCCCAGCTGCTTCACACTCGGCTGTGAACTGCTCCAGCAAAAGCTGGAGATCACAATCTGATGAAGCCTACAGAACCACATCATCTGCAAAAGCAGAGACCTGATCCTTATGCCACCAAAACGGATCCCTTCAACACTTTGGCTGTGGCTATCCTGTCCATAAAAGTTATGAACAGAATCGGTGACAAAGGGCAGCATTGGCAGAGTCCAACTCTCACCGGGAACGAGCCTGACTTACTGTGGACCAAGCTCTGACACTGGTCATACAGGGACCTAACAGCCCGTATCAAAGGGCCTGGTACTCTATACTCCCAGAGTACCCCCCACAGTGCCTCCCGAGGGATGCAGTCGAACGCCTTCTCCAAATCCACAAAACACATGTAGATTGGTTGGGCGAACTCCCACACATCCTCCAGGACCCCCCTAAGGGTATAAAGCTGATCCAGTGTTCCATGGCCAGGACGAAAACCACATTACTCCTTCTGAATCCAAGGTTCGCCTATCCAACAGACCCTCCTCTCCAGAACCCCTAAATAGACTTTACTAGGGAGGCTCAGGAGTGTGATCCCCCTGTAGTTGGAGTGACCACCACCTTGGTCTGCCAATCCAGTGGTACTGCCCCCAATGTCCACGCGATATTGCAGAGCCACGTCAGCCAACACAACCCTCATCCACCCCTAGGGCCTTCCCACTGAGGAGCTTTTTTACCACCTCATGATCTCAGCACCAGATATTGAAGAGCTCAAGCCAAAGTCCCCAGACTCCACTTCCTTACTGGAAAACATGCTGGTGGGATTGAGGAGGTCTTCAAAGTACATCCCAAGTTGAGGTCAGCAGGACACCATCCCCACTATAAACGGTTTTGGTAGTGCACTTCTTTCCTCTCCTGAGGCGCCGGATGGCGGACCAGAATCCCCTCAAAGCTGTCTTGCTCCAGACTTCTCCGGACTGTTGCAATTATAAATCCAGGCTTTGAAACATGTTGGATTGTCTTGGTCTGAGTTTCAGGGACAAATGAGCATGCTGCTTGTTAAATATGACATCTAACCAATCAGAAAGCAAGTTTACCAAAGTGTGCAGCACGCTTCTCCTCGACTGTGTTTATTTCTTGAGATTTCCAGACCAAGCTGGAAATGTTTACGACTGAAAGCAATTCGACGTCGTATAGTTTCTGCCCAGTTGCTTCACACCACACATAGTAGGACCAAAACTGGTGTATCTATGATTGTTTTTATTATGTGTCTGGTCTCTTGTGCTTTGAAATTTAAAAATCCTGACCTGTAAACCGGTCTTAACCGGTTTTGTGTCATAAAAACCAGGCACAAAATTAACAAAAAAAAAAAAGATGTCTAACGCAAAAAAAGCCAAACAACAGTTCTGTTTAAAAGTAACTCAATAAGTACGCAGTGAGCAGCAAAATGCATTTTCTATATTCTAAGTATTAAAACACAATTTAGCCTTTATTTCTTGGTTATTACCTGATTGATATTAGGGTGAAGCTGGCTTTCGATGTATTTGTTGCTACTACTGGCACTGCAGCAGTTCTTTTGAAGAAAAGTCAATAATAATGAGGAAAACAGTTCCGCCAAAACACAGGAATGGCGGCAGAAGAAGAGTTGCATGCTGTAAAAAGTGTCCTGTAGTATTTCTCTGGTTTACAAACTGTTAAGGAATATTTTGAGACACTAAATTGTAAGAAGACACACAAATCTTGTTGGATTAAAAAAATTGGTACATACAACACTTTTTCATATGACAAAATATCAAACAAATTGCAAAATTCAAGAAAATTTTCTTCTCACAATACAGTCACAACGTGTGTCCACTTCTTTGCAGCGTATCTTCATTTTATTGCAGTTTGGTCACTAACTCGTCCAAAATTTGAGTCACGGAAACTAAACTGAGAAAAGTTCCAGACGAGTTTCAGATGCACGTGACGAGTCTTTGAACTTGTTTTCGTACGTATTAAAATATGTTCACAATTCCAGTGACACGTTTACAAGACATAGCAAGTCAAGCGAGGGGGAGAAAGCATCCTTATTACAGAAACTTCCTTGTTAATGCCATCTACACTCTGTTGGCAAAAGCATCCAGTAAGATACTAGCTTTACCCTAATAATCATCAGGTAGGTGGGAGTAATGGAGTGGTAAATTGAATTTGATAAGCAGATTTATCAGCTAAATCTGATTCAAAATGAGAAAAACATGGGAATTTATTTTATTTTGGGTGTGACCAGCCGCCACGTGTACATTCAAATGGTTTACTTTCCTGGATGAAAGGGCATCGAGAGGATAAAGTGATAAATCATACTAACACATAGCATGGTAGCAGCTTAGACAAATAAAACATAAATAATGTAATCGGCGCAGAATACCTAGGCGATTCACTGCCTCTTATCTAAGTATATTTTGCACTGTCACCTGGTGCCTGACTTCCGTGTTTTTCTTTGATTAAAAAAACAAAAGCGTTACACATGACCTGCATTAAGGAAACAAAGTGGTGTCTGAATGCATTTCTTGCGTACTTTTTAAGGGCAGGAGTCAAATCTAATCCATCTGGCTTATTCTAAGAAATTCTGTTCACATAAAAAGATTTGCATAATTGCCGACCTACTTTTTTAAACGCTGCACACCTAGAACTGGTATGTCAGGTCAAGCTGTTTTATGCACATTGTCTATATAATATATGCATGCCAATCATTCATTGAGGCAGTTTGTCTTGTAAGCAAAATAAAACCAGACTGCATTTAGTTTCACAGGCTGATACTAATTGTTTGGACTTCGTAAAGATTTAAGGAGTAGGTTTTATTGTTTTCATATTGTCTAAAAGAATTTGCTGACATTAAAACACGTGCTTTCTAATTTTATAACAACTTCAGTCTCTAAAATTTCAAAGTGATTTATGCAACAACATTTTTCTAAACCATATCGTTTATAACTGAACTCCAGAGTAATCTGCAACACAAACAGCAGCAGATGTCTGTGGTATAGGCTGGGACAATTCCAGCAAGAACATGATATTTCTGCAACATTTACCATTTAAATAATAAAACAGTGGGGATAAAGTTTTAGTCTATGACCAGATTTAGGATTTTTTTAAATTACCCTTATGTACCAGTAAGAGGATTTGGCCTGTAGTTGATCCATTTCAACAATAGTTACGTTTACATGGGGACAAGTAATCAGAATAAATGCCCTATCAGATCAAAAATTCTTCATGTAAACATGTCAATAGGAATATTCTGATCCGATCGGAATGAAATTTCATTTCAGCAATTACTGTCATGATGTAATTGTTGATAAAAGCCTTTGAAACATATGAAGTGCTTGTAATTATATTTCAGTACATCACAAAAACAACTGAAACAAAGATCTAAAAGCAGTTTAGCAGCAAACTTGGTGAAAACTAATATTTGTGTCATTCTCAAAACTTTTGGCCACGACTGTACTTTTAAATATGTAGAAATAATTTTTTTGGAATTATATTTCCAAATAGTATATTATTTGGAATTATAAATTTAGTTTGATTGGAGTTTTGTTTTGTATCTTAAAAATTACACATTACAATAGTTACTTAAATTGTTACTTTTATAAAATTGTAACTCAGTTACATGTTGAAGAAGTAACTATAACTAATTACTTTTTCAAAGTAACTTGCCCAATACTGGGAACTAATGCTTTTGGGTCCAAAAAAGTAGCTGTCAAGCAGAGTAACACAATGCTAAATGATTTCATTTTTCCAAATTTGGTAAAATGCTAACATTAGCATCATCAAACATGTCTCCAGTTACTTCTTGTTATGTTCTTCCTGTGTTCGTTTTTCATCTCCATTGGATTTTCTTGTTTTAACACAGTATAATGATGTTACATTTACCTTTAATTACTGACGGTTTCGGCGACTACTGTCGCCATCTTCAGAGTCACGCCGACTTGACTGCGTCACTTCCGCTGTTTATTTGCAGGCAGTAAGGGGCGTTGCCGCTCCCTACTGCCTGCGCCTTCCTGGTCGATCACCACGTCCCATGCGACAGTAGTCGCCGAAACCGTCAGTAATTAAAGGTAAATGTAACATCATTATACTGTGTTAAAACAAGAAAATCCAATGGAGATGTCTCCAGTTAGCTCGCAATACTGGTCTGGCCAGTTTAAAACTTTAATGTTTAACTTTTAAAAAGTTGGTTTATTTGAAAATATTCCAAATCTCTGTCTCATCTGGTCTGAGCTGGTGGAAACCCCCATGGAAACCCCCGTGGTCTGATTGAGTTTTTAATGCTGTATTTTTAGCAGGGAAGACCCAGGTTGGTCATGCTATTCTTGCATGGCACGAGACCTTTTCACAACCACTTCTGTGGGGTTGATTTCAAATGCAAAGGAAGAGACATACATGCATTGGCACTGAGGCCCTGTCCACACGTTGCTGGGTATCTCCCAAAACGAAGATGTTTTTCTACGATTCGGCCGGTCATCTACACGAAAACGCAGATCTCTGCAACGAAAATGAATCTTTTTAAAAACTCCGGCCAAAATGAAGATTTGCGTTTTCTCCGTTTGCAGCGTTTCTGTGTGGACAGAAATAACCGGAGTTTTAGGTTTCACAACATCACTGTCTGCAACAAAAATGCTGACGGCCCATGTGCGACCTGTGTTTGCACTACAACATGGATGCCCTCAGAGCTGAGCTCGCGTTATCAATCGTCCAAGAGCTTTTTAACGCTTGTTGACTTTATACTCCAAAACTACATTTAAGAGCAATTCTACCTCCTTATTGGTCCACATAAACAAGCTAGGTGCCATGTTTCATGTTTTGTTGAAGTTGAGCAGGAAGACGAAATGGATAAGATTCAGGGGAACTACTGCCCCCTACAGGTCTGGCATGCCTATGAATGTGCTTAACAATGCACTTATGCGGTTATGTGTAGATGTTTTTTTCTAAAAAGGAGGTGGTGCGGATGCTATTTTCTTTTAGAATAATTGGGGAGGGGTCTAAATAACTGGAAGCACTGAATGTAAGCCAGCAGTTGGTGGTAAAATCTCCAACCTCAGGAGGCTGAAACAGGTACAAAATCAGAAAAAGTTGTAAAAATAGCCACTTTTACTAGCTAACAATTATTTTCCAGCTTGAGTTGGGCATGCACAATCAGGGTTGGGCTGATATGCATTAATAAATTCATCACAATAGCTTTCTAATGAAAATTCCTGCTTGATGGGAATACCACACATGCAAACATTTCCTAAGGGTTTGTGCACTTGCCAGTTTCATTTTTACCTATTTCCTTCTTCAAACTCGTTGGAACTTCAGTTGTTTAATAACTCTGAATGTTTGATCTAATTGACATATTATGTTAAAATTAAAACCAATATGGATATAATCTACTCTAATGACTGTCACAAATTATAACCCCAGATTTTATGAGAATACGAGCAGCCCTTTAAGCCATTCAAGGTGAAACTATGATAATTGAGCTGTATTTATTTGTTTTACTTTCATCCTACTTCATAAAATGTCAAAAGGTGTGTTGTTTATTCTATTATTAACCTGGTGTAGAAAAAAGTACCGCCTTTCTCAGTTTTGGTATACACGCAAAGTTAAGATGGCCAAGGAGATGGGTGTATTTTCATACTGCATGTATGACTCACATCAGTGAAAAGGCAGCTGCTAATGATACTTTAATGAGGATTGTGTTGCAACGAAAAAAAATAATGAGATGAGCTACAGCACCTGGAAAATTACCTGAGCAGTGTGGTGGTTTTTGATGAAAGAGGTGCATCACTAATTAGCCTTGAAAAGAGAAATGTTAGGTTTAAGACTTTAATTTCAATGTTAAAGTCTTTCTGACTTTGTATTAATCAAAATACAGTTTGATCCCGCGTGTTGATTTAGATTCCGGGCTTTTATTAGACATTTCAGAGTGCACCAGCTACAAACTGGCATGCATGAACGAAGAGAGAAGGATCCAGTTAGCTCAGAACAAAAATAAGGAAAAAAGCAGAAATTGGGTACTTCAAAGTGAAACCACCAAGGAATCATCAGTTCATATCCCAACTGAAGATCCCATGACCTTCATTTTGGACATTTCTATAAAGGATCATATTTCTGATTCAGTTTCAGCACTGAGGAGTCATTAAAGATCACCACCAGAAGCTAAATGTAGCACTTTCAGACTCATCTAGGGGTCGTCTGGCAGGAAATTTGAATTTTTTGCCAAAATCCCTACGTAATGTGATATAGATGGCAATCTAAAAATTCATAAAACTGTTGTGAAATTCTTGAGGTAGAGCTGTTTTAAAACAGATTATGGTGCATTTAGATTATATTGATAAGCTGATTAATGGCTCTAAGTCTGGTGATATTTACACTTGTAGATAAACTGATATCCAATGTAACAGCGTAATGCAAAATTGGATGGTTTTTAGAATATCTTTGCTGAAACCCTATGAAACAAAGCTTTTATAACATGACAGCAATATACTTAGCTGGACGTTGAACAGACAAAAAAAACAGCAGCTCATGAAAATATTAAGCAGTAGCAAAGTTTTACAGAACAAAACTTTAAATTGGCCACAGAAATGTCCTTCACTTGTTATTTCGATATATTTGCTGGGGTCTCTAGTATGAATGAATGCCCTGTGAGTTTGTTTTCTGTGTAAAAAAAAAAAAAAAAAAGCTCTCACGCTCCTGTTTCAGGAAGTAGAAGTTAGTTGGAGGAGTGGGGGGACACAGGATTTGGAGTCTTACTCCGTTATATTCGTGATATTTAAACATCTCGTCTCTGATTGGCTAACAGCATGCAACTCTTCCACTGCCTCCGTTCACTCTTCTTTCTTGGCTAAAAAATGCAACACTAATGTTTTATCACCACAAGTAACTGAAATTTGAATGTGTTCCGTCATGTTGTGGAGTTGCCAATGCTAATGGTTAGCTTCTACTAGCCGAGACGTACTCTGCTCTCTCCTGGCTGCTGAATTAAAACAGCCTTCTGTCGTTAAAAGCCAAGATAAGTGAGTTCATCAATGCAGATTTTTGACTCGAATATTTACCCGTCTATTTTCTCAGTGGCTAATGCAGGAAATAGGGGTAGAAAACTATTTTCATGTTCAGCCTGCATGCGAAACTTACCCCTCCTTTCCACCGGATGTTAAATCGTCGCAAAATGGCCACAAAACGTACTTCGTGGCAATTAGCTGCCACTAGAACTCTCAAGGCAGTCATTTGGACTGTTTTCATATTTTGAAATGTAATATCTTCAATTACACAGATCTCATGATGTCCTGGCTTCCTGACTTTTTCAAGTTATGTGTGTCCTTTATTTCCATGTTATAATTTCCATAAAATAATGCATCAAAAAAGAAATATGGTTGTTTTTCTCTTTGTTTCCCAGAAACCGTCAGTTTGACGGCTCTATTGTTTACATTGTAATTTTTTCCCACGGATGAGGGACCACGTTTCTATTATTGCTAAATTGCATTTTTTGTCCAAGTTACATTTTTATGTAAATAATTAAAAATTCTTTCAGTAATAATATAACCAAAGTAAGTGGACGTGTTAATCAAACTGTTTTCCCCAAGTTACACCTTTTATGGTATTTTTTTTAAAGCTTTTACAGCTTTTGATAAAAATAATATTTTTACACCATATTATTAGGTCTACAAATCCATAATGAGTTAACTCATTAAACCAATTTTCTATATGACGTCATTGCCAGCCTCGCATTCCAAAGGCCAGATTGCCAGCAGTCAAAATGACTGCTCATGGGAGTTCTAGTGTTAAGTGGACGGGTTCCTTTCCACCTGCTGCAAAGTGTAAGGGTTTTGCACACGTCCCAGAAACGAAGGGACACTATCATTATGTTTCAAGTCTAATTTATCCGCGCTACGCTTCCAAAACACATCATACTCCACAGTTTAGATCAGGCCAGACAGGAAGTCAAACACGAAAACAGTGTAAAACATCTGGAAACTTTCAAAATAAAAGTCACGTGCAGATAAATGTACGCCATTTCCCGTGAAACCCCCGTAGCCAATATAAACAGAACATAAAATAAACCACAGGCCGTTTCGGATACATGCAGCTGTCTTGTCTCTTTGCTTGTTATTGTGTGCAATCAAGCATGGTGTTGCAATTTTGTGACTGGGACCAGTGGCTTGGAATACTTACCCGTTTCACGTCTGAAACACTCCCCATTGGAAGGGAGCTATTATGTTACACGCCGCGTTCACGTCCGGTGGAAAGGAGGCTTTAGAGTTTAGAGTGACCAATCGTATTTAAAAAATAGCAAGTAAAAAATGGTTTCTCATTGAACCTGGTCTTTAAGCTCAAAGCCTGGAGCGTCAGCCTCCAGTTTTCAGAAGCTCATAAAAGAATAAGAAATCTGTCTAAATTATGTAGAACTTAACTTTGCTCAACTGCTTTTATTTCATATCAGAGTTTTAGGTACAAAGGTTCCTGGAAGCACTTCATGCTTCTTATTGACAGATTTAAGGTGATGACCCGTTATTACCCAACAGACAACAGTGCATGTAGGTTAGGTTGATAGTGGTCGGGAGCAAATATTAGCTTAGATGTTTTGAGAAGAAATGGTCAAGACTTGGTCAAAGAAAAGTCAAACACAAAGTCAAAAAGTGTTTTTTTTCCCCCATCATAAAGGAATTAAAGTTTAGGGATATTACATCTCAGATTATTAATTAATCTACACTTGTCTTGTAAATGATGAAAGTTATTTGAGTTTTAAATTACAGGTGCATAACTGCTGGTGATCAAAAACACACCACATGGTCAAAAGTCGCTGGTATTTGTGAAATTTTTAAAGAAATTTGGTCTTTCCTTTAATCCGTGTTCATCTGAAGTTAATATCAGGATTAGAGCGAAGGAAAGAGAGAGAAGCTGGTCTAGGGGCAGCCAAAGGTATCACAACACACCTGCTGGGCAGAAATCTGGATTACCTGCACCGTAATCCGCATTTAGACAACATGCTCACAGTCAAGAGTTCACCAAACAGAGAATCAATAATGATCCAGAGGAGTTGGTGGAAGTTCTTTAGCTAAATAAACATTTTTTAAACTTATAGAAACATGAAAAAAGGGAATTTTTTTAGCAGGTCAATCAAAATTGAAAGAACTGAACACAAAAATTCATCTAACAAGCAAGGCTCCGTTCAATATGAAAAGAAAAACCAACAAAAAAGATAATTATAGTATTTTACAAAATGCACAATTTCTGAAATGTGTTCTTTTGATTTGCTCCTTTGTTGAATTTTTAAAAATATTTAAAAGTTTTTTACTGTTTTTTTCAGATGTTTTTTCCCTATTAAGCAATTGCATTTTGGGAAATGTTCTCTCTTATGTGTGATCCCTTTTGCGAGAGGCTGTTTTTCCCCCTGTTGTGCAACCGTGCACTGGGAAATGTGAATGGATGTTCTTGGAAGTGGCATATTTCTGTGGTAAATCGTTTTTTGAAAAGTTGTTTTTGGGTTTTATTTTTGCTCCTGTAATTTTGTCATTATGTTCTCTGTGATGTTGTTGCGTTTAGCACATCAGAGCCACTGCGCGGGCGTGATGTAAGAATCCTGATGAAATAAAAAACAAAAAGGCATACTGCCCACGATGATGTGCTTCTATGTGGTTTAGTATAATAAATGTACTTTGTGTTTTTGAACAAATGGACCAGTTTTGTTGCATCCATCAACATAATTGGAAGCAAAACTAAGCATGAAAAAATAGAAATGTCTGCAACCAAATCAAACCGGAGATGCTACTTATTAAATAAACACTGTTTACCTTTATTCATATGTGGATTTATTTTGTTCTAGCTCTGACTTGGTAGTTTTTCCTTTCTAAGAAAGTCAATCAAAATCTAATTTCTAGGAAGCCTCATCCCCAGAAACGTCCTATTACAATTCCTTAACAATGTTGATGTTCTACCTCTTGGGATTTGGGAGGAAATGTTCAAAAACATGGGGTAAAATTCCTGGTCAAATCAAAACCACATAAGTAGCCTTGCTGGAAATCTCTTCTGGATAATAAATCAGCTCTTTGACATTTTAAAAACAGCCTGTCAGTATCAAACCTTGGCCGGTGCCTTTTGTTCCCTCTTTATCTGCTGAGTTTTGGTGTGATGTGAAGTCAAAAATAACAACAGAACTATCTATTAAGGACTACAGATTTATCAGAGCTAAATGAGCAGGATGGGGGAAAAAACTCTAAAAGATGTGCAACAGTTTACGGAAGCATATTGCTGTCAGAGTGGGGAAAATATATGAGCAGTATCTCATAATAAGTTTCTCGTTATAATGTAAAATAAATCTCTTTTTAACGAGAAACTTCTCATAATAATGACATATACACGTTTTTTTTCTCTCATTTGAAAGGGGATTGTTTTTCTTTTATATTCCTATAATAAATATCTAAATGCACTGAGCATAATGACGTCCAGATTCACCTCAAAGACTTACTTTAAAATTGTGTGTGTGTGTGTGTGTGTGTGTGTTTAACATTTTTCTCATGTTTAATTTTGAGATTTAAGTTTTCACCTTTTAAACCATACATCTTGTTATTGTTAGGGATTCTTCTTAAGAGAGAGAACCTCCATTCAAAAGGATATTTCAGAGCACTTGTTCCTATGTCAAGTTGATCTTGCAACATTCCTCTATACTGTTATATTAAAGAAGAAATAAAATTTTAGTTTGCTCATAATCTCCAACTTTCGACTTTAATTTGAAATGCATTTTTCCACAGATTGTTCAACTAAAACTGAAGAGTTTAACATATACAGTGACACTTTATGTTTCCACTCATTTTACCATATCCAAATCCTAATTTTCACAGCTCATGACTCTGATTTCAGTGTTCAGTTACAGAGAACAGGAGAGTCTTGCTTTTATAAATAATGAAAACTATATTTAGAATATACACTAAGCAGTTAGAGTAAAGCTAGGAGGACTCGGTCCCAACATATACTGTATTTGCTGTCATACACAACAGGAATTCTATCAAACATCAAGCATTGCAGCAAAATTCTCAATGGTATATACATCATGATGAAACCAGCAGGTGCATGTGTGGGTAAGATTGAAAACATTTTTTTTTCAAAAAGCTAATATCAAAATCTTCAAGTTTTTACATATGCAAGCTCTTAAAAATAAGTGAAATTCAATTGCTTTATCTGGTGTGGAGAGGGTGCATGTAGAAAGTTTTCTGCCATCAGATTGCATGATCGTTCAGTGTCTCATGTGTGAATGGTCTTCTCAAAACACATTGTGCTTTGCAAGTTTCCACTGCTTGTTCAGAAACTTGACTCAGATGAGCTTGTTGACCAAAAATCTGTGAAAAATTGTGCATCGGAAGTGCCAAAAATTGCAGTTCCACCATCATCCACTAGGGGCTGGCACCAGAAGTGAGCAAATACTCATTGACGCCCATGTTAAAAATGCCAACTTCACAGCAGAAATAAACATGTTTACAGCCTGGTTCAAAAAAACATTCTAGGTTTAATAGGTCTAGTTTACAGTCATGACAACTCTGAGGGGGGTGAATTTTTTTGTAACTTTTCCATTTAGGTGTAATTGACCTTTCGCCGAGCCCCGCCCCCCTTAGTTACTGTTGCCAACTCCGACAATAAGTGGATCAAATACTGCAGCTCCGCAGATTTCCGTGATGGAAAGAAGTAGACAGATGCGTGTCAGCGACATTTTTTGGAGCAATTCCTCCTCAATATCATCCTGATAGAGGCAAAAAGGGTTACAGTATGCAGTGGAGGGATATATTAGTGTCGGCTCTGCTGAGCGAAGCGTAGCAGGGAACAAGGAGTTTGGAGTTTGGGAGAAGGTCCGGCGTCCGGGGACGCGTGGATCCAAGGAGCGGTGGCGGCGACTCGGTGTCCCTGTGAGCTGTCAGATGATCTGAGCTGCAGGCAGCCCTAACGGAGAAAAGCTCTGCATCGCTCAGTTTATCATCTCAGCTGAGTTTATAAAATGTAACTTTTTATGCCCGTGTTTACTTTTATTTTTAGTTCCCAGCCAGAGCTCAGCATTAATTCATCACGTGATCTTGACACCACCCGCTGTTGCGCCATGGCTTAATGTGCGTTTATAAGACACACAGTTGAGGTAATATTACGCTGATTTGCCGGCACGGTGTGTCTTATCTAAAAGGGTCTTGGATAGTCTGGGAGGCGGACCTCCGCTCAGCCGCGGGCGGGGGGAGCACTCATGCTTGCTGGCTTGCTGGTTGAGCTCGATGAGGAGGTTCTGAAGGGAAACGAAGGAGACACGACTACTATCGAGGCTAATGCTTAGTAGTGAATTAGGCTTAGCTTCATCATTTTGTTTGGAGCTGTCGGATAGTAACGGTTGCTATGATGTGTGATTTGACAATAGCCGTTCTGGGGGCAAGGCTGGCGAAAGGCTAATTAAATACTTGAAATTATGAACAATTAGATTTAATTGACAGCTAGCATGAGCGTCAGAGCTAGCATAAGCGGCTAGCTCCGGGGAAGGCATCAGCTTCACGTTAATAGATGTTGGGCCATTTTGACTCTCTGAACTTAAGTTGTGTCCTCTGTGTGTTCGTGTTTGGATGTTAACCATGGGATTATTTGGACAAAGAGGGCTAAAATAAAACTCGAGCTAGGTAAGCTGACCGAGGCTAGCTAGCAGAGGCTTCGGGGCTTCGCTGGTCCACCGCGGTCAAAGATCCACGAGGTCGCTGCTGCAGAATGGAGATTTGCAGAGTTTCAATAACAGGCCTCTCCCTTTAACAGCGGAGGTCCTGCGATCAGAGATCCGCGAAACTGCTGCTTCATCCTTGCGGAGGCAGCCCAGCAAGGCGGGAGCCCAGCCTCTCCTGTCTCTTGGCCGGCAACAGCTGCTGCATGCAGGTGGTTGTACACTCCCTTCTCCCAAGATGTCGCCGTTCTACCATTATAAGCTATCTCATTATTACGAGTTATGAAACATGTTATTTTGTAAAAAGTTCTCGTTAAAACGACTTTTTTATGTCGCTATTATGAAAGTTTCTCGTTAAAACAAGATTTATATCACATTATAACGAGAAACGTACTCATTATTACGAGATACTTCTATATTTTTTTCTCCACACTGACAGCAACATGCTTCCGTAACACTTGTATCAAAGGATGTTGTGGACAAAAGACGCTGGTGATCCAAGGTGATGTAGCAGTGTGCATCTGGGCTTCATGCTGCCACATCCATGGATTAAGCCTAAGAGAAACTACATGATGGTTGCTTAGTAACTACAACTCCAATGCTTGACAAATTTAAAAGGAGCAGGCCTTCGTTTTAAGGATTCAAAAACATAATTTATTCTCCATCTTACCTCACCTTCAACCACACAGAGCATGAGACAGTTGGGATCACCAGACAGCCTTTTTGTTTCTGTAGGAGTTAGACGCTGAGCGTGTGCATCCTACCTGAGTAGTTCTCTGACTCTTCATTAGCCAGTGTACGAGGACTGGTTTGGGCTGGATGCCTGCCACTCTTAGTGCTTTGCTGCAGGCGCTGTCCGGGCTGTTTTTCCTATTCTGGGATGTCCTTGTATGACCTGAGCTCTCATGCCAAAAACCAGACTGTGTCTAATGAATGCAGGGCTCCAGCAGGCTCAAGCCTTGATCTGTTTAGATATAAAGAGAGAGAAGAGGGGGGGACAAAAACACATTTTCACGTTGAACAGGGGAGCTTTAATGGATACTCAAACGTTGAAAATATGGTGATCTGTGAGCTAGAAGAATACATTTATTTAGAAATGGTTGTTTTATCGTTAGATTTGATTTAAAAAGGATAGTCAATCCAGTCAGTATGTGATGTCATGGGGGTGTAGTCGAGCCTCACTGAGCTGCAAAAAGTCAGACAAAAAAATGACATACTTGCTTTCAAATGGACTCAGAATAAATTGGTACATAGAAAATTTTTATGTAAAATTTTGTAAAAGGCCTGTTCTCGTTGGGCATATACCATTCATTTTTGGCAAAAATTTTGTCACAAAGTATCTTATTAAAATTTTTTTGCAATTTTGTCGCCAATCCAAAGTTGAAAAATAAAAATGTTTAGTGTTTAGTGTTTATGCGTTAAAATGTATTTAATTCTACGTTTTGCCTAATTCAATCACACAAAATTTAGTTTTTGTTCCTTTTTTCATCTCACTGTATCTATACACGCTGACTATAGACAATATTTGTCTACTGTTTCTTCATCTTTCTTTTGCTATTGTTAAGTTTTATTTGACATTTATTTTATCTACTTGTTCTACTTGTTTATCTTCTTTTATGCCACGTCTTGGATTACAGAAAAATTTACAAAAATATATTGTTACAATGTTTCGGGTGTACATGACAATGAACCTGATATATGAGCTTAGAAAACAAATCGCTGAACGAGTTAAGGAAGGGGATTTCCAAACATTTTCAAAGGTTTTCTTGCATCTTGTGTTGCAAGAATTTTGATCAGGTTCCAAAACAATTGAGCAACAATTTTCCTCTCAAAATAGTCACAGTAATTGCAGGTGCCTGCAACCCTTCTAGAACGACGTCACGTTTAGTTTCAGTCAGAAAAGTGTGAGAAAAAATGAACAAAGCTTCGGAGATTGTGGTGGCAAAACTGGAAATAAAATTAAAGTAAAATATGTACTTAAGACACGTGTGACAAAGTTGCACAACTTTCACAGGGATGGTGCAATTTTTAAAAAGATTGTCATGAGCAGTGCTTGAAGAAGAAAAGAAAAAGAAAGTGACGGTGCCCCCCTTAGAAAGATTTTTCGAGGAGGTCATACGAGTGAGGAGAGAGTCCTTCAGGTCTCCGTTAACTGGACTTTGAGGGGGAGTTGTGGATGGTTGTTTACCTGGAGATAGAGGTTTCTTTTAGTAATTTCAGAGTTTTTGACTGATAAATGGCCAGAAAAACTACCGGTACGCACCGTGCGCTAGAGAAAGATTTCAGTATGCTGAGAGGTAAAATTTAAAAGTGCCGGTGCAGAGGTGGACTGGCCATCTGGCATACCGGGCATTTCATTAGCCCTTTTTATAAGACACACCATGCCGGCAAATCAGCGTAATATTACAGCAACGGTGTGTCTTATGAACGCGCTATGGCGGCAGGCGATGCGGAAATTTTGCGGCTTTCGTGCCACCACGCTTTATAGTAATATTGTGGTAATATTGCGGCTTTGCCAGTTTTATAAACGCACATTAAGCCTTGGCGCAACAGAGGGTGGTGTCATGATCACGTGATGAATTAATGCCGAGCTCCAGCCGGGAACTATATAGAAAATGAAAGTAACCACGGGCATAAGTTTCGTTTTGTAAACAGAATCAGCTGAGATGATAAACTGGAGCGATTCAGTGCACCGAGAGCTTCTCTACATTAGCTCAGATCATCTGACAGTTCACAGGGATGGTGGAGGACAGACACCTGTAGCTGCTTGTGATAAAAACTTAACGAGCGCGAATTTGATCGCAATAAAAAGCAACTTATGTCCAAGATAAACAGAAGTCCATGACAGCGCTGCCCCCATACCTCCTTTATGCCGCCATCGCGTAATCTCTTTTAAAAATGACACGATTGCACCACATTACGGCTACGGTATGAGCTCTTATAAAGGACCTTAAGCTACCAGATGCCGCCTCGGTGTTGCAGCAAATTGGCGGCATTGTTTTATAAAAGAGGCTAGTGAGAGACAGGGGCAGAGAAAGAGAGATGGCTTCAGTCAGAGGCGATGTTTACTCCTCAGTATCCAGAATGATAATGAATCACACATGCGGGAAGCCCCCGCTGGCTGATTCTACCCGCCCATCAGAGGCTCCCCCTATTGGTAGGAGTGAATTTGAGCCGGCCAATCACTTGGCAGTGGGTGTGTTGGGCCAGTTCAGCCTGAAGCAGACAGCCTTGGGAAGAGGGCTGAAAAAAATGACCGGTTAAGCACGGAAAAAAGCAGGCTACCCAGATGTGAACACTTTATACCATACCTGGGTGGGGTAGAGCCGGCCCTGGTGTGAAAGCGGCTTTAAAGCACTGGTCATGGGGCCCCATGCAAAAAGATCTGCTGTCCATTACAGACAAGAATGTATGCGGCTGTTGTCCCATTGAGCACAAGGGTGGGATGGGCGAGGTTGCGGTGGGGACAAGAATTTCCATCGGTGGGGCAGATTGCTTGGCAGACGAGGAAGTGTGCAGCCAGTCTCTGACTGAGCAATCGAGAGGGGGGGGGAGGGGCCCTTCAAGAAATGTGAGATGGCCAAATGACTTTTCACTCTCTCACTACTGCTGTGGATCTAGCTTGGTTCAAAGCTTGTCAGCCCTCTGGGGTCCCCTAGTGGCTTGGGGGCCCAAAGCAATTGTCTGCCCTGCCTATTGGCATGCAGCACCTCTGGCCCCAAGTAACTCCAGATCAGTTCACAGGCACATGGAGGGAGGCTTTTGTAAAAAAAAATTCAAGTATTCTTGCACGTGCCAATGTCCTTACACTCTTGCAGTCTTGTTTCACCCACGACTCACTAATTAATTTGAGAGGAAATTTGTCGCCCCAGTTTTTTTTAACATGTTGAAAATTCCAGCAACATGAGGACACCGAGGCCCTTCATGAATGCTTCTAAACATTTCGGACGTCCTTTGTGAATGTCGCTAATTTGTCACGACCAGCTGCAGCCCAGTACAGTACTGGTTCCAGTGCACACGCTCTTACCCTGGATGCCCCTGTTTTCCACCTAGTTTACCCGAGGACTCCCTGAAACGTTGCCATGAATCTAGACCAGCTCAGTGCTTAACCCCTTGTGCAACCTCCTAGAATAAAGAAAGGCATCGCTTGACAACAATCAAGTAGCCTTCCTACCAGGAGCTGGTTAAACTTTCCAGATAAATTCAACTTAACGTTTCCTGCTGGAGATTACATGAGGTCAGAGTTGAGAAGCACCTAGCGTGAGTGCACCAAGTGCATGATCTAGGAAATGAAAGTGAAGGTAAGTTGATTCCCTGCTCATCCTATCATGTACTTATGGTCTACTTAGCAAAGTGTGTGTGCCTGTGTGTGTGTGTGAGAGAGAAGACAAAGTGCATGATTTAAAGAGCTGAGTGTTTGTATGCTGACAATATTTACCAAAGTTAATGAGCTTAAGTAATTTAGTAATTCTGTGACGACCTCTCAAAGCTGTCAGGCCGCACGAGGCTAAACTCCAACTGAGCTCTAAAGCCTGTATGGGCAGGGAGTCCTCCACCAGCCAAGCAGACACTATTTCTTCCCTTGGCCTGCATGTAAACAATTAAAGGACGCAAATGGACTAATCCAGATCAGTCAAACGGGGCGGTATGGAAAACTGAATTCACAGAAGCCAGTGATTACAGTGCTATTACTGTCGCCATGCTTTCTGTGTCACGGTCTAAAATCAGACATTCCTTGTACGCGAGTGGTAATGCTTCCTTTTACGGTAAATACCTTCTTTGGCTATATTTCTAAAACCTTTAACTCAAATGACATCCATGGTGTCAAATCTGATGAGAGCCAGTTCCTGGTAAGCTGTGAGCTTCCCTTTTTTAACACAATGAAACTAAGTGATTGCATATGGATCCTTGTCTGACTCATGTCTGGGTTTCATCCACTTCATTGGAAAATGAAAATAACGAAGTATTTTTACAGTAAAATGGTTTCACTTGTTTATTTTTGGCAAGATCTGCAAAAAGGTTTCAAGAAATCAGTTTCGGACTCCAGACTGTCTCACATCAGAAGTGACTCAGTCTTGATGTAACTAATAAAACTTCATTGGAAAGGTTTTTCTTTAACTGCATCATTTCATTAAGTTACAAATTTTGTTGTGTTTTTTCTATTTGTAGCTTTAAGAAGTAATTCCTCAGTACTTTTACTGTAATGGGAACATGAAAACTGTATAATAAACCTTTACTACCTTGGACGTGTGCTGTATTTTATTCCATCTGCTGGCGTTTGATGATGGATCCCACCTGGTACCCATTTCTAACTTTTGTTTACAAAGCAAACCCTCTTTTGTCCTGCAGATGTTTATAGACGTGCACCTGGCATGTCAGAGAGGTACATCTGCTTTGTTACGGCTGTTTAACACCAGGTTGTTTGTTGTTTTCAGGGTTTTGTGCAGCACCATCAGAGGCCTCCGTGAAACAGCTGCCAAGCTCCTACAAGTGTTTTTAATCAGGCTGCATAGATCTGGCAGGTGTCATTCACAGCTATGCATGAAAAAATAGATTGTGTCAACCCATTAAACCTTGATCATTCTTTTATTGGGTTCGTTTATTGGTTTTCTGAGCAATTAAACAATTTAATGAACCTAGATGACAGTGGCGCCATTACATAACCATTTAAAAGAGAATGAATTAAGTACAGAAATATGATTTTGTTTGGTACTGAAGGACATGAAACAGACAAGTGTGAATCACTGAGTCTTTATTAGAACAGTGTTAAATGTTGATGTTGCAAGTACAAAGGGTTTGTTTGAGATTTGACCTTAGCAAACTCAAAAAAGGCTTTTACTCAGTCAAATTCACTAATATTGAGCTATAATTTGGTTTAGTTGTATTATTACATTAGGCTGCATGCAACGGTGTTGGTTATAACTATTATTTCTGACAGTAAGATGATGATAAAACTGGGCATAAGGCCTTTACTTCTTTATATAAAAGGGTCTTTTACCTCATTTTGCGACATTTGTTGAATAAACTTTGGTGCTTAATCTAAAATTTATTTTACAAACATCAATTTAATGAAATAAACATTAAAAACAATAAAATCTGAGGATGTTTGTGTGACAAACCAGCTAATAGAGTATCTGAAGTATCATATACCCTCCTTTTCTATAGTTTCCGTTGGGGTTTTCCCTTAAACTTGTAGAGTGTTTAAACCAGACAAGACCAAACACAAACCACTCTAGGGGTTGGGGTGATGGTGGCATATATGGGGTTCCGATTGTGCCAAAAATATGTTATTGTTGCTTTTGTTGTTGATGTTATTGATGTTGCTGCTGTTATTATTGATGTTGTTGGTTTATGGGGTTCCGATTGTACTAAAAAATATCACAATAACAACATCACCAACAACATCACCAACATTAACATCACCAACAAAACCAAGAACAGCAACAACAACATATTTTTGGCACATTCGGAACCCCATAGGCAGAGGGGTTAAGTGGCCGCCTTCCAATCAGAAGGTCACAGGTTCGCGTCCCGCTTAGTCTGTTGCTGTCATTGTGTTCTTGGGCAAGACACTTAACCCTCGTTGCCTGTTGGTGGTGGTCGGAGGGACCGGTGGCACCTGTGCTTGGCAGCCGTGCCCCAGGGCAGCTGCAGCCACGATGTAGCTCATCATCACCACCGTGTGAATGGATGAATGATACACTGTAGTGTAAAGTGCTTTGGAGTCCTCTGACTCTGAAAGGCACTATACAAGTGCGGGTCACTCAGCAAATCCTGTTGAAATGGAACTTGAGTATAACTGCACAAATCTGTGACAACATGTAATCACGCTGAATTGGGACGTACAACACCGTTGCGACATATTTTATTGATCGCAATGTCTGGAAACAACTTGTAAAAGTCGTGCGACTCTCGAGCAATTTTTTTACTCACAGTGTGTCTTTGTCTTCCTTTAGTACCAAATTTATGTTTATTTTAGTCACAGTTTGATCACCAACAACTCCCAAAGTTGTCTCGCCCTATTTTAAATTCAGGAAATTGCCTTGAGAAGAGTTTCAGGTGGGTTCAACCAGTTTGTCACTAGTCTGTTGGAGAAAACTTGCGAATGGCCTTCTCAATGGAGTCTCCAATATGTCTCAAATTATTCCCGAGGGTTCCCAACTTCCTCACGTGACTTGTGGGACCTTACTCTGTTGTTGGTGGAATTTTAAACACGTTCCAAAATTTTGCGTGAAAAATAGTCACTAGTTTGTTGCAGGTGTCTGGGACCCTTATCAATTAAGACGGAGTCAGAAAGTGAGTCCTCAACTTCTCCCATGACTGTGGGAGAAGTTGAGGACCGATTGGGGAATAAGATGAGACAAGAATTTTTGTCTCAATAACGTTGGAAGGAAGGCTACATTGAAGCAGATTTCCTTGTCAGATGGCTGAGGTGTTGACAGTTTTTCCTTCTTTCAAAATGGCCTAAGAGGGACATAATCTTTGTTTACAATCTGTTAGCCCGCAGGGTTAACCAATCTGTGTGAGCTAATGCTGCAGCGCTGGCATGTCTAATTCAACACTGTCAGGCAAAACGCAGCAGCGTGTTGTAAAAATCCTAAGCCAGTCACAGGAAGTTTTTTCTTGTATCCCTAAGAAGCCCGGCATCTTTTTGTTTTCCTCTAATATTGAGTAAAGAAAGCTAGAGGCTAACGTTAAGCTAACAATGCTAATGGTGAATTAGAAGCAAAAATATTCGGCTCAAAAAATATCTCAAGCTACTTTTTCAATTACCAACAACTTGATATTACAGCGAAATGTATTTGTCTACCTATCAACTTACTGTGTTAGACTCGTCTTCACTCGTCATCTTCTGGTGCTGATCTGTGCAGTGGCACCCCCAAGGGATGGCCAGGGGTGGCCATAGAAAATTGCTGGCCACCCCATTGGCCACTCCAGGAGACCAGTGTTCTTTAATAAGTCATTTTAATTAATAAACAAACCATAAATTTATCTCATTTAATGAAGACATGTACAACCTTACAAAATTATACATTTAATGAATAAATAATCAGAATTTAAAAAAAATTATGTCGCTGATGCTCACCATTTTCAAAACAAAAGTACATAGTTTTTGTGAATGTTTTAGTGACTAAACAACAGGCGAATTGAGCTGTTCTAAAATTCTAAAATAAATGATGAAACAACATATCAAATAACTGTTTAAACATCTCTTTTCTAAAAAATTTTGTGTTTCTCAAATTTTATGTAAGTGTGTTGGATGTATTTTTTAAAATTAAAAATTAATAAAGGAGCGTTTATTACATCTCCACAGGTTGAACTTTCCCAGAGGTACCATGAGGATCAATTTGGTGTGCCACCACAAACTTTTCTCAGGCCCCATGGCCACCCCTATGAAACTTTTCTGGTGGCACCACTGGATCCATAGCTGACGACAGACATCAAACTCCATCCATCCATCCATTTTCATCCGCTTATCCGGAGTCGGGTCGCGGAGGCAGCAGCTTAAGGAGGGAGGCCCAGACTTCCCTCTCCCCAGCCACTTGGGCCAGCTCCTCCGGGGGAATCCCAAGGCGTTCCCTGGCCAGCCGAGAGGTATAGTCCCTCCAGCGTGTCCTGGGTCTTCCTTTGGGTCTCCTCCCGGTTGGACGTGCTCGGAAAACCTCACCAGGGAGGCGTCCAGGAGGCATCCTAACCAGATGCCCGAGCCACCTCAACTGGCTCCTCTCGATGTGGAGGAGCAGCAGGTCTACTCAGAGCCACTCCCGGATGACCGAGCTTCTCACCCTATCTCTAAGGGAAAGCCCAGACACCCTGCGGAGAAAACTCATTTCGGCCGCTTGTATCCGTGATCTCGTTCTTTCGGTCACTACCCAAAGCTTGTGACCATAGGTGAGGGTAGGAACGTAGATCGACCGGTAAATTGAGAGCTTCGCCTTTCAGCTCAGCTGTCTCTTCACCACGAGAGACCGGTACAACGGCCCCATCACTGCAGACGCAGCACCAATCCGCCTGTCGATCTCACGCTCCACCCTTCCCTCACTCGTGAACAAGACCCCAAGATACGGGAACTCCTCCACTTGGGGCAGGACCTCGCCCCTGACCTGGAGAAGGCATTCTACCCTTTTCCGACTCAAGACCATGGTCTCGGATTTAGAGGAGCTGATTCTCATCCCAGCTGCTTCACACTCAGCTGCGAACTGCTCCAGCGAAAGCCGGAGATCACGTTTTGATGAAGCCAACAGGACCACATCATCTGCAAAAAGCAGAGACCTGATCCTTAGGCCACCAAAACGGATCCCCTCACCACCTTGACTGCACCTAGAAATCCTGTCCATAAAAGTTATGAACAGAATCTGTGACAAAGGCCAGCCTTGGCGGAGTCCAACTCTCAACGGAAACGAGCCCGACTTACTGCCGGCAATGCGGACCAAGCTCTGACACTGGTCGTACAGGGACCTAACAGCCGGTATCAAGTGGCCTGGTACCCCATACTCCCAGAGTACCCCCCCCACAGGGCCCCCCGAGGGACACGGTCAAACGCCTTCTCCAAATCCACAAAACACATGTAGATTGGTTGGGCGAACTCCCACGCACCCTCCAGGACCCCCCCAAGGGTATAGAGCTGGTCCAGTGTTCCACGGCCAGGACGAAAACCACATTGCTCCTCCTGGATACGAGGTTCGACTTATCCGACGGACCCTCCTCTCCAGAACCCCTGAAAAGACCTTACCAGGGAGGCTCAGGAGTGTGTTCCCCCTGTAGTTGGAACACACCCTGCGGTTCCCCTTTTTAAATAGGGGGACCACCACCCCGGTCTGCCAGTCCAGTGGAACTGCCCCCGACATCAAACTCATGGAACCATAAATGAGGTAGTCACTTATGTGTTTAGAAAATAGGTCGCAGTAACAAATTTGACCACAGGGATGCCATTATTACTTAATTTTTACATATTGCACCTTTAAGACAAATTTTTACAAAATTTGGACTAGAAATTTGCACTACAGTTGCCATGTCTTTCTTCACTGAGCCAAGTCTATTCAGTTCTTGGTTCATCTTTGTGCACTTTTACCTTTTTGTGGCCAACATCCCAGACAGCACACATAGGTGGGCCCCATATGGGATCTATATGGGCAAGCTGTATGGGTCCCAACAGGGTTTGTCTGCGTGGCCCTTCAGGGGTTTGCCGGTGTTTGAGTCAAACCCTCTGAAAACCCATGTAGGGCCCATTAAAATCTATGTGGGCAAAAATCTTTCTGGGCAAACCTACATGGGGCCACCGTGGAAACTGCGGACAAACCCTGTTGGGACCCATAAGGCTTGCCCATATAGATCCCATATGGGGCCCACCTATGTGTGCTGGCTGGGATCGTGGACTGAACAGGATCCCATCCATCCACGCTTTCTCTGTTCTCCACAATATCCCTCAGTAAAGCTTTGAATAATTTTTCTGTCAGAGACAGGAGGCCATTTGTTTTTGTTTGTTGTGAAGTGTTGGGGTCTACAGCCATGATGGGGTACAGGATGGAGATGGAGAGGAGGGAGGGCTGATTGGACACATGTTGATTTTGTTATATCAGAGAAACAGAGCCCAGAAATCACATGTTCTCCATCTCATTAACACATGCGAGGTGGTAGAAAGTTTCAGGGTGAGGTAACGTGTTTCAGGGTCAGCACCAGGCTGTTCTCCTTTTATGTCGAAGCAGGCCAAATGGACTCGGCAGAATGGATTTGATAATTCCATATTTGATTTAATTAAAATTCTGTTTACAAAACAAACCAAGAAACAGTTTGAAGACAAAACACCAGGAGACGAAACAAGGACAATTAAGAGACTCTAATTGAATCGACCATTAAAATCTAAGGTGCCCTCTTAACTCCAGCTCACATTGTGCCAGAAATGTGGACAAAAATGTGTTTGTGTGGATGACTCCGGGTTGGAATCAGTTCATCAGCAACTCTTTAATCTGAGTTTTTCTTCTAAATTCGCCTCCTGATCCTTGGAATTGACTCAGATTCCAGTTAGTGTGAATCCAGCGCCTTCTAGTGGCGGTTTGCTCCATATGGAGGAGTTCACAAGCAGAATTAAAGTTAAAAAAAAAAAAAACTTTCAGGACCAAGAGAAATGACAGAGTGTTTGGCAGCAAGGAGACATAAAATAAAATAAAAACAGATCTATGATGGTATTTATTAGATATTTGGACTGTGTGAGTCCGGATCCCGGTTGGGTACCCCCCCCCCCCCCCCCCTCTCCTCCTCCTCCTCCTATCTGCCTCTGAAGCCAGAGTTGACGGGAGGTAATCCCCACCATGTGAGTGGGCGGTGCGGGATCCGGAGGCGTGCGTTTTTGTGTTGTGTTTTTTTTTTTTTCTATTATTCAAATGCAGCTGTACCTATAAAAGGAGTGCCTGCCTGCGTCAGATAGTTCTCTCCAATGGCTAAAGGTGACTAAATATTAGTTGTGCCAGTCTCGCCCTATCGGCAGGGAAAGAGATGATGGACGACTCCGGTGGAGTCCAAATGGCGAGGACGCTGAAACACGCAGCCCTGTGCCTGATGCTGCTGCCCCGGTTCCTCCTGGCCGCCGTCATGCTCTGGCTCCTGGATTTCTTGTGCATCAGGAGGAAAGTGCTGCTGAAAATGGGTGAGCGACAGGACGGCCCGGACGACCCGCCGGTGTGCGTGTCCGACTCCAACAAGATGTTCACCTGGGAGTCGCTCAGGGCCGTGTGGCACGGCCAGAAACTGGACTTTCTCAAATCTGCGCACCTCGGGCAGGCTGCGCCCAACACCGAGGTGGTGCTGGTCCAGGAGCGAAAGCAGGTCCGACTCCTGGACTGCATGAAAGGGAAGAGACCGCTCATTCTGAACTTTGGCAGCTGCTCCTGACCGCCGTTCATGACGCGCCTGGCGGCGTTTCAGCGCGTCGTGCGGCAGTACGCGGACATTGCGGACTTTTTGGTTGTATATATCGAAGAGGCGCATCCCTCGGACGGGTGGGTGAGCTCGGACGCACCGTTCCAGATCCCCAAGCACCGCTGCTTGGAGGACCGGCTGAGAGCCGCTCAGCTGATGCTCACCGAGATACCGGGGAGTAACATGGTGGTGGACAGCATGGACAACTCGTCCAACGCCGCGTACGGAGCCTACTTTGAGAGACTTTACATCGTGATGGATGAGACGGTGGTTTATCAGGGAGGCAGGGGTCCGGAGGGGTACCGGATCTCGGAGCTGAAAGGCTGGCTGGAGCAGTACAGGAAGGAGCTGCTGGGTTCCCAAACAGCAGTCCTGTGCGTGTAGCTGATTCCGCTCCAACATCCAGATGCTGCTAAAACCTTCACACATGGCACATATATACATGTCGCTTGTATTGCATTAAAACAGATAGAGAGTATTTCATGATGACGCATCTAGATCTCATTTAGGCTGTCAGGTTGTGCGTCATGACGTTAATTGATCGCTATTTTCTTGGATTTTTTTTTATTATGGAAAAATGTTGAATCAATTGAATTCAATTGGTGATCACTCTATTTTTCTACAGTGTGTGTGTGTGTGTGTGTGTGTGTGTGTGTGTGTGTGTGTGTGTGTGTGTGTGTGTGTGTGTGTGTGTGTGTGTGTGTGTGTGTGTGTGTGTGTGTGTGTGTGAGAACGAGAGAGAGAGAGCATGAGTTCAGGCTGAAATCTCACTCTGGCGTCTGTGTGAAGTTCGGTTTTTAAAAGGCGCATCCAGAAAACCGACACTGATGTTCCTGACACCAGCAGCGGGACCACATGAGCTGGATGCTCTCCTCACTGCCCAACTGTGATGTTGAAACGATGTAACTGAACAAAATGTTTGTAATAAATAACGGATTGCACATCTGTGACCTTTAATGTTCACTGGAAGACCTTAAACATACTTTTTTTTGCGCGCTCGTTATTTTTTTCCCCTTAATTTGATGCTCAGTTATTTTTTATATTTAAAGATGTTTTTTATTTTATTTGAGCTATAGCATTCATATCTTATTTTTTAAGATTGTTCTGATTTTGTGGCAGATCAGGACGAGATTTCAGGGGGAAAAATGCAAGATTGAGTTGGTTTTATTCACACATTTCATAAAATACTGGGATGCTTTTATTTTTGTAAGCTGTTCGTTAGAAATAAGAGCTGACATTGTGGATAAATGATACTTTTCATATAAATTAATGAATAAATTATCTTTTCTGGCAAAAATGGTCAAGGGAAAAGATTTAAGACTGTTTGGATTATCCTTGTCACTGTTTCTTACACACACACACACGCACACACACACACACCAACAGATGCAATTTGGATTAGACAGTGACGTGAATGCTGTTGGTCCCATGTGGCCCGAGTTTCTACTGTGTGCTTGTAATTTGCTCCATAATATAACAACGTGTGTGTGTGTGTGTGTGTGTGTGTGTGTGTCCCAAGGCATTTATTGTTGCAAGCTGTGAGGGGTGAATTGAGAGCAGGAAGCTGGCTCGTGCCCTCTCTCTTCTGCTTCTTTTAACCCAGAAAGTCAACAAAAAAACAGCGTCTCTTAAATTTCCCACATTTGTGATAAAAACTGTGATAAAGTCAGATAAGACAGTCAGTCAATCAGCAATGTTGTTTTTCAAATCGTGACCTGAGATTGACTGACATCTCTGAGAGAAACAAACTCTTTCCCACTATCAGGCATCGAGCTGCAGGTCACAGAGTTCACACAGTAAAAAGATAATAAACTTGTTTATTTTCAAAATTTTCTTGCATTCAGTTAGTTTTTAGATGCACGTGCAAAAAAACAAAAAAACTTGGCTCATTGTTGGGACCTATAAGGAGTTTGTCTTATTTGGCCAAATGCTGCAGATGTTGTTTGCTTGAATAAAAGCAGCAGAATTACAGCAAATCAAATTTCTGAGTGGAAAACTGTCCAAGTACAAAAAGTACTGGATGCAAAATCAACAATCAGCTGATATCTTAATATTAACAACATTAATAAACCAGCAACAGTTTTATCATGTGATTGAGGCTGGACTGAGTTTATAGTTTTTATGTTCTGGTGGGTTTTTTATGTCTTTGAAACCCTGAAAATACTGCAACCAAGGTCAATATTTACAAAAAGTTGCATTTTGAGTTTTATTTAGCCTTTAAAAGTTAATTTCTAACCCACAAGTGTTTTAACTGCACATCATATTCTTACATAAAACAAAGTATCAGCTGTATTTGACCACATTTAGCCTTAAATAATGAAAAATGTTGAATAGAAATAAGTATAATCAAATCAAAATGTATACAATAAAACCCTTATGTTGGATCTTAAACATGCATGCTACATAAACATCGGTTTCATAAGTGCTTACTTGCTAATTTTTAACGACCTGTTGATTTTCACAGCAAAACAGGATTCTATTTTAGAGTCTATTTAACCCAATTTGGAATTAAATCTAATAAAGTTGAATCTAAAAATGTGTCTAATGGGTCGATTCAGAGCAGAAATATCCTATCAAAATAAAAGCAGGGTGAAGCGATCTAACATTTTGATAGTAAATGATCCACGGTGGAATGGATTCAACCGTATCACCAAAAGAAATCCGAGATGTTACACAGGGGATCTCTTCACCTCACTTTTAAGCTGGTATGATGCTCCTGTTCTGAATTTATAGATTCAGATTTTTTGTTAACCTTGTAAAAACCAAAATGTCGCTGTGCAGGTGAACTACTGTAAAAGTTGTTAAAGCAAGTGAAAAAAATAGGATGCATCAAAAATTATTATGAATAATAAACATGAGAAACATAAAGTGACTATTGCAGATCTGTATGGTTATGATTATTTGGTGTTTTACGGGACAATTTACTGCAACGTCTTGCTGTCTGTTTTGGTGTGAGAGGGTAGGGCTTGGTGACGGAGCGTGCATGGGTCTGTGATTTTGATTGGTTGGGAGTAACTCTCGTTTTATAGCAGATAAAATTTTTATTGAAGTTTTTATTGACCCATTTTTTTTCTATCGCGCCATACGTCTATCAATCGATATACCGTTATTGAATTATTGTCCAGCCCTATAACCCCTACATTTCATATTTAGTTTATTTTCTAATTAGCCAATTTTCATTATAAAAGGCTTTAATATTGCAATAAAAACTAAAACATGGCTAAAAATTATTGTTTCTATATATTTAGTACTTAAATTCCCCTTAGATTAGGATTTATAATCCCTGATTGATGCAACTTTAAAGCTAAACTCAGATCCATGAGTCACATTTACATAATTGACCCATCAGGTTTCAAACACCAACCAAATTGATGCTGAGAAAATTAATAACCAGTGTTGTTGTAATGCACTTCAACAAGGGGGTTCAGTGCGTATGGGTGAGCTCTCGTGCACGGATATAATGACTCCTCTGCATGTCAGCGCGCGCGTGTCGTTTACCTGTCTGCTGGGCGGCAATCAGAAAATCAGCAGGTCGGTTCTGCAAAAAGCTGCATTGTTATTCAGCTGCATTTTCCTGTTAAGGTCCTCACATAAGTTTTTCTTTTGCATATTTTCATTAATTTGGGACAAAAGCTATAATATTATTATTACTATAAGATAACACAGCACAGTTTAACCTTTATATTCAAACATTCTTGTTTGTTTTAAAGTTTCTTTTTTTTCCTTCCAGAGCGAAGTTCATTGAGTTCTTCCACAGTTCAACATAAGAGTCATTAGGAACCACTTAAACAAGCGCAGGTGTGGAGCAGCAGATATTATGACTAATAATATCAGAGCAATTATTGTAGCACTGAAAATTTGACTCAGCCCTCACGTCACGCGCTTAACCCCTTCTGCTCCTGCACAACTTTATTCTGATGGGAGCTGCACCTGCAGAAGCACTGATCCAACTGATGCAACCAACAATCAAACAACTTCTGACATGAATTTACACCCCCTCTTCCTCCTTGTTTTGTTTTTTCAAATTAAGAGTTTTAGCTGAAACATTCAGAGTTCTTCTGTCTTCTTCTGGATCTGGATGAAAACTGAAGAGCATCAAAATGGTCTTGGTGATGATTCTGCTTGTTTTCATTCACTCCAGGAGTGGAAATATTACCTTCAATCTGCAATATTAAAAAATGCGTCTGGAGAGCGCCACACATGTCGGTGCATTGGATGCACCGATGAGTTGAAACATCTTATAAGTTGATGAGTTTCCAGCAGGTGTTTCAGGGTAGGTGATGATGCTCTGAGCTCTAGCAGCTTAGTAGTGACAGACTAATCTGAGGTCCTGCAACTCCATCTGGGTTCTGTCAAAATAAACCCTGATCCTGGTCCTGGTGACACCACTTTCATTTCTATTGGTTCATTCTTTCTTCATTTGCTCCTCAATACAGTAATTGAAACTTAAATCTAAATGTACCTCCTGCAAAAGTAACATTTTATTCAGATCAAAATATATATATGATTTTTCTCAGCCTTTGTATATATCAACATAATTTCACATAATTCTAATTATTATATTATATTATATTGTTGGTGACTTGAAGATTTATTGCAAACTGTGTTGAAATATGGCAAAGTTTTATTACTAATTTATTAAGCTTTTATTTTGAAAAAGAAAAGACTTATTGGATCAGAATTTGTTGCTCTTTACGCTTAAACCTTCAAATCAGGTTAAAAATGTTCCACTTGATAACATTTAATTAAGACTTTTAAAAGGAGATCAACATATTTTCATCATTTTTTTTACAAAATTCAATAGAGCTTGTAAATTTGCTGTCTGGAAAAAAGAAAATCAAGGCTTCATCTTTTGATTTCACTAACATCTCCCATCTTCAGCCACCTCTGACTCAAAACCATCAACCACATTCTGAGCCGAGTTTCATTCTGAATTTTCATTGTTTCTACTGTCATCTTCTTTGTTTTATGTCAATCTGCTATTTGCAACACCCCATTCATTTCTGCAAACACTAAATGTCAGACACACAATCTGACCTGTGATGTAAATAAGGTTCATTTACATGTTTTCCACATGATTGCGATCTTTTTCAAATGTTTCACTCATAAAAGCCACAATTATAAACATTTTTAGACATGCTTAAATGTAAACATGCACCTATTCTGGTATCTTTTAATCTAAAAGAACTAAAAGTTGCAGAATTTTCCCCAAAACTCTGCAACTTTTTATTTGATGGTAAAAAACTTTAACATAATGCATTCATGGTCATAATGTAAATAGTAGGTTTATGGCTAGAAAAACAGGATGAAACAGGAGGATCGTACAAGTGGTGACTGAACAGGGAGCTTTTAAACGGTGGGATGGTGATTATAAAGTGAGAACAGGTGAGTAGATTAACTGATGAGGAGCAGGTGTGCAGGGTGAGTCACCTGGAAAAAATTAACTATAGCACTGAATTTTATGAAAATAAATCCATGTTATTATTATTTTTATTATTATTATTATTATTATTATTATTATTAACAACCAAATTATTATTATTATTTATTATCATTATAATAATAACAATTTGGTTAATAAAATGGTTTAATTGTTATATTAAGTAAATCCATTTAAGAAATGGACTTTCACATTTTAATATGTTTATAATTTTTTTTTTTTTTATTGGGATAATAGAAACCTGTACACTAATTCTCCATAAGCGCATGATCTTTGGTTTAATGTTCATCTTCCAGACAAATAAGCACTAAACAAAACTGGTAATTATTTAGAGAAATAAAATCATAATTTTGACCAATCAGCTTTTGACATGTTTGGCATCATGACTCATTTTCTTGTGGAATGAAGTTATTGATTATTAAATAAATAAACAAAACCGCTTCTTCTTCTTCTGAGAATCCTGCTTTTTGCAGATTTCTAAGAAATGTTTTTAGTCAGCCTGAGATAAGTTAACATGGAACAGAAATAAGATTACATCTAACTTAATGATGTGTTCATGAAAACCTTATGTTTATTGATGATCCTAAAGCGAGATAAGACTGATAATAGAGAGAGGAAAACAAATTGTTTATACGCTGCTCAGAAGAATAAAGGGAACACTTAAACAACACAATGTGACTCCATGTCAATCACACTTCTGTGAAATCAAACTGTCCACTTAGGAAGCAACACTTACCGATAATCAGTTTCACCTGCTGCTGTGCAAATGGAATAGACAACAGGTGGAAATTATAGGTAATTAGCAGGACATCCCCGAAAAGGGAGTGGTTTTGCAGATGGTGACCAGAGACCACCTACAACCCACAAGTGGCTCAGGTAGTGCAGCTCATCCAGGATGGTGCATCAATGCGAGCTGTGGCAAGGTTTGCTGTGTCTGTCAGCGTAGTGTCCAGAGCATGGAGGCGCTACCAGGAGACAGGCCAGTACATCAGGAGACGCGGAGGAGGCTGTAGGAGGGCAACAACCCAGCAGCAGGACCACTACCTCTGCCTTTGTGCAAGGAGGAACAGGAGGAGCACTGTCAGAGCCCTGCAAAATGACCTCCAGCGGGCTACAAATGTGCATGTGTCTGCTCAAACGGCCAGAAACAGACTCCATGAGGGTGGTATGAGGGCCTGACGTCCACAGGTGGGGGTTGTGCTTACAGCCCAACACCATGCAGGATGTTTGGCATTTGCCAGAGAACACCAAGCTTGGCAAATTCACCACTGGTGCCCTGTGCTGTTCACAGATGAAAGCAGGTTCACGCTGAGCACATGACAGACGTGACAGAGTCTGGAGACGCCGTGGAGAACGTTCTGCTGTCTAAAGCCACCTTTCATTAACTAGAGATTTTTTGTTCTCAGTCAGGCTTTTATTGAAGTCACAAAGTCTCATAACACCTGACCAAGGATCAGTACCAACCCACTGATCATTTTGTGCTGAACCACACAAAGATTAAATATCTTCAAAACTCTCTACATGTATGCACTGTTCTGCAGGGTGTTTTATTTTGAAAAATTAATGTTGATATTTTGATTTGCAGTTGAAATAAAGTACATAGTACACTTCTATTAAATGTGTTTTGCTTTATTTGTAACTCTGTTTTTGAATAAAAGACTTTTCCCATGAAGAACCATGCTCACAATCAGGTCCAACGCTCCCTGCAGGTCAGGGGAGGTCTCGGCCTCAGGGTTTGATTAGAGGAGGACCCAAATGCAGAGTGTAGTAGAGATCCAGGAGGCAGCAGGTATGGTAAAAATAAAAGCATTTATTTTGGAAACAGGGACACAAGACACAATTTAACATAAGGAACCAACAGAGAGTGATGAACCGGGCAGAGTTTATATAGACTGGGCAGTGATGAGGGAACAGGTGTGATGAGTGCTGATTAGTTTCAGGTGTAAATTATTAACGGGGCACTGGGGGAGAAACAAAAGATGCAGGGATAAACATAATTATGGACTAACTGAACATAAGCACAAACAGAAAATAAAAGACTATGAATGAACAGAAAACAGAAGTATAATAAATTAAAGCTGTTATAATGAATCTGCAAACAGCTAGGTTCTGAATGCAAACATGGGAAACCTCACCTTGATGCCTTGGTCCCGTTTAGCTAATTGACAAAGGATATATAAGAGGTGCCTTTTTGCCTTCTCTTTGTCAAAGATTTCCCAGAATGCAGCGCAGTATTTTCAAACAGATGTGATCAGGAGCCGGCAGCAGCTACTTCGGGGGTTCCTTGAGATTGAGAAACACCCACAGTCACGGAACACTCACCTCTCCCCTCGGGTATCTTCCCTGAGACGCTTCTGCTGGAACTGGAAACCCACGATGCCGGAGGAAATGAGATAGTGCTAAACACCAGTCACCGCTTTCCAGGTCCAGACATCTTTTGTTGTCCGTGACTTCAAATGGTGTTTTTCTTTTTGGGACTCTGGTAGTTTGTCCTAAAGTTGAAGTGGTAGCAGCCGGCTGTTTCTCCTTCTCTGATATTAAGGAGCTGCGAACCTCTCACACCAGTGGTGTTCTGTTGATAAATACGCAAGTGCGTGATGAATGGAGGAGGCAGGGAAGTGTGGAAGTGCGGCAGTTCGGTGAGACCGACAACTGGATGGTCCAATAGTTGGTTTTGGTCTGAAACGTGTTATTGGCAGAGGTTTTTAGATAAATGCAAGAGAACCAAATAGTTTTCCAAATTTGCCATTGCAGCTTAAACAGACTGAACTAATAAATAAACAAAGACAAGGAGCATGGAACATAACACTGGAGGAAACCAAAATAAACAGGGAGGAAACTAAATAAGGATGAAAAAGTCTAAGGAATACAAAACTAACTGAAGACCAAAAGGATAATAATAAGGCTAAACTTATCACGAGGAACAAGATGAAAACAGCTCAACTGAAGGGTAAACTAAATATAAGAGGATGATGAAAGATAAATAATATGAAGAAGAAGAAAATATATTTTATATAATGCCTCTCAAGATAAAAATCACGAGGTGCTTCACAAAAACAAAAAATTCAAAATTAAAAAAGTAAAGAAATTTTAAAAATGATTAAAAAATATCATAAAAATGGGAAAATGGGCAGTGAACCCCAAACTGGAGGAGTGGCTAAAGCAGATCCCAGGAAAAACATCAGACATCTCAGTCCAGAAAAGTGCTAGAACTGCACTTTTCTGGACTGAGATGTCTGATGTTTTAAGATGCTGCAGAACCCTCAAGCTCCCAGGTAGAGGACCCGAGCTTGGAAGGATGAGACCACCCATGGCGGGATGGGAATATAGGTGATACTCGAAAAGACTGTAGAATCTGGTGCAAAAGTCCATTTAGTTCAGCAATTTAACTTAGACTGAGAGGCCATCTAAAGGCTCAGGAACCCTTTGCAGGTGCTTTAGATTAATTAGCTCATTAGACTGTGACACTTTGAGCCTAGAATATTGAACCTTTTCACATTTGTCTGAGATTTTGAATGTGGGGTTTTCATAATTATAACAACTAAAGGCTTCAAACATCTGGGTTTGAATGTAATAATTCTATTAGTTTCACCTTTAAAGCTGAATTACTGACAAATGAACTTCTGCAGAATATTCTCATTTTTCGAGGTTCACCTGTATATATAAATAAACACACACACAAACTACAGGTGTGACTCTTCACAAGTCTCACTTTTCAATTCAATTACGATGAGCATGTCAACGAGTCATCTCGATTTGATATCTTGATGCATCACAATTATTTCCAATAGATGAGGACAAAATTATTGGTGCCCTTTGGTCAACGAAAGAAAATCCCACAATGGTCACAGAAATAACTTGAATCTGACAAAAATAATAAAAAATAAAAATTCTATGAAATTTAACCAATGAAAGTCCATCTGTCTCTGTCTATATTATGGACGCTCATGTCAGGTATCAATGCTTTTCAACCATGCTTCAACGGAATTATTTAACAAAGAAAAAACCTCATGGAACATGCCTGGACAAAAAAGATGGTACCCCTAGAAAAGACTGAAAATAACATGACTATTTTAATTTTCCAGCTTTCCCAGCACATACGCTGTGACCCTGGCGAGGCTTTGATGTCTCTGTTGTTGGTCTAACATGATGCACAAGGAGAACGGAAATGGTCCATTTATCAGCTTCCCTCTCACCAAACAGCATCAGACCTCAGATGCACCTTGAAATCTCGATTGGATCTCATAAAGTGGATGTTGCACGGCTCATCGTCCACAGCCCTTCGTTCTCCCGCAGCTTTTCCGAGAAGATGTCCAAGGTTGTCTGAGGGAGCAGACTGGGGCTTGACGAAAACGACGACCTTGTAAACTAGAGAGAGTTTTTAAACAAAGTCAAGCTGCAGCTCGTGCTGATGGTCAACATCCAGCTGATTGATTTAACAGATTGTTTGACTAAAGCACAACTTCTTCTGTGTTACGAACCCAATAAAAAGCCAACAAATTTAAATTAGATCCAACTCCTCTATGAAAAAGTCACATGTGGCTGTGTGACTGTCACAGAAAATAGTCCTATTTAAAATACAAAAGACCTCATAGGTCATTGAATAAATTCATAGAAAAAACACTAATCTTTCACAAAGTATGGGTTTATTTTCATCAATGAATAGAAAATGTCAGATATTTATTTTTTTTATCAAAACGTGTATGACATACGGAAGAGGATTAGGGCCACTCAAAAGAAAAAAAGAAAAGAAAGAGAAATCTGACTTTTTTCTCAGAATTCTGACTTTAATCTCAGAATTCTGACTTTTTTCTCAGAATTCTGACTTTAATCTCAGAATTCTGACCTTTTTCTCAGAATTCTGACTTTTTTCTCAGAACTCTGACTTTAATCTCAGAATTCTGACTTTTTTCTCAGAATTCTGACTTTAATCTCAGAATTCTGACTTTTTTCTCAGAATTCTGACTTTTTTCATTCTGAGATTATAGTCAGAATTCTGAGAAAAAAGTCAGAATTCTGAGATTAAAATCAAAATTCTGAGAAAAAAGTCAGAATTCTCTTTCTTTTCTTTTTTTTCTTTTCAGTGGCCCTAATCCTCTTCCGTACTGACACAACATACCATCCCCCAAAGAGCTCTTCAATTACAACAGTCCTTAGGACAATGTAAAAGAGCAAAACATTTACAGTTTTTTTGCTAAAACGCGTTTGTCGAAACTATACGTTTCTTTCAAAACTGCAAACACAAACCCCAAACATCACACACAAATTCCTAAACCCTGGCATCCCTTTGCAAAACAACTCTGCCATCAAATCTTGTAACATGTTAACAAAATGGAACACGTGTTTTCATTTGGTAAACACAGCCATATTTTCACATGACACACACATACCATTCATTGAATAAACACAAGTAGCATTTGGCAGAACACTACCAAGCATGGAAAGAACACTGAAGAGCAAAACTGAAAACACAGTTAGAGAAATGGCACACACTGAATCTATTACAATGCCCACTTCTCTCATAGACAAACATTACACACACACACATTTAGAGACATAACACTTTAATTTTAACACCCCCCCCCCCCCCCCCCCCCCCCCCCCCCCCTCATTCAAGCATATTCATGGGGCATCATGCCTCCGGTCTATGTCTGGCCAGAGGGCCTCGTCAACATCACAGGCGATGTCCTCCTCCTCTTTCTCCTCCTCCCCTTCACCGCCCTCCTCCTCCCCGTCCTCCTCCTCTTTCTCCTCCTCCTCCTTCCCTTCCCCCTTCCTCCTCCTCCCCGTCCTCCTCCTCTTTCTCCTCCTCCTCCTCCTCTTCCCCGTCCTCCTCCTCCTCTTTCTCCTCCTCCCCGTCCTCCTCCTCTTTCTCCTCCTCCTCCTCCCCTTCCCCGTCCTCCTACTCCCATACGTACCCCTCTCCGTCTCTGTTGTCTCTGTTCTCCATTGCTCATCAAACACAACAGAGTGTCAAGGCTGCTTTTATGCTGCAGTCCCTGATTGCGAATTGCTCGCCAGACCCGAAAGTTTAGAGATTTGAATATTTGTGTGTTGTTGATTGAAGCTTTGAGGATTTATGTGGGAAGTGTGTGTAAACCTAATAATTGTGTGCTGTGTTTTGACAGCAAGGGAATGTGAAATTGACATCAGAGTGTAAAGGAGGAAAATCAGAGTTCTAATATGATAAGGATATCTTGAGTAGTGATAAATTGAGTCAAGCGATTGGGAACAGAAGTTGAGGTTGTGAAAATCGTGCCTCAATTTTGCTTTTTGAGTTTTAGCAATCGAAAAAACTGTAAGAAGATTTACCAAAATAAAATAAAATAAATCAGTTTCCTCATTTAACAGTCACATCTCAGGCTGTTGGAGAAACAAGCTCTGCAGATGCTAACAGAATTTTAAAAAAAAATACTAAAAAACTCACAGGACCAACCTTCCATTTAGTTGATAAAATCCATAATGGGTCCAGATATTAGGATTACATGTCTTTGGTGCAGCTTTAGAATCAAAGGCCACATCTTCACAAGCCTCCTCCATGGCTTGAAGCAGTGGGACCTGGCTCTGTGGATTCCTTTCGTACACCTTCCACCTCCAGGCTGAGAAAAACTCCTCAATGGGATTGAGGAAGGGGGAATAAGGTGGAAGGTATAAGACCCGAAAGTTTAGAGATTTGAATATTTGTGTGTTGTTGATTGAAGCATTGAGGATTTATGTGAGAAGTGTGTGTAAACCTGATAATTGTGTGCTGTGTTTTGACAGCAAGGTAATGTGAAATTGACATCAGAGTGTAAAGGAGGAAAATCAGAGTTCTCATATGATAAGGATATCTTGAGTAGTGATAAATTGAGTCAAGCGATTGGGAACAGAAGTAGAGGTTGTAAAAATCGTGCCTCAATTTTGCTTTTTGAGTTTTAGCAATCGAAAAAAACTGTAAATTGGACCAACACCCCAAAATAAACACTTTTGAATTTACTGTGTATTATCTGCTTTATCTAAAATGGGTTCTTCCAACATATTATACTGGACATTAAGCATGCATGCGTTACATCCATGACATTTGTATATATTAACCAACCAAGCACTCTTTATTGGATAATTTTAAACTCGTAAAATTCCTAATTTGACACAAGAGGAATCCCACCTTTATCCCATTAATACTGTATCCACTACAGGACTGCCTCCAGGAGTGACTTTACTCTTTTAATAAGTAAATAAATAAATAAATATTCCCATGACACAATCATGATGCTATTTGTGACAAGGTAGTGCTTGGCAGGACATAGTGCCCTGTTGAAATTATATCTCTTCATCTAACCAATCCCATGACTTCCTGTTTAGCTGCAAGCGCTTGAAGTCATATGATGTGGAAAACAAGGTTTGTAACCATGGGACAGTAGAGCCGACAGGACAGATATTCCATGAAACTCTGCAATTTAGACCTGACCTTAGGGACTTTTTTGGGTGACTTCTATCACAGCCTAAGCTTTGATGTCATGAAGAGCAGTTCGTTAGTTTGTCCTCTTCCTGAAGCACACCTGTTAGATAAGGAGGATTTTTTTTATACTTACTTTTTTCTTAAATAAAATCACATCTTAGCCTTGTGAAGCAGAGATAAGTAATGTGGAGAAGTTTAATATTGGGGTCTAGCACTGCACAAATGAAACATCATATAAACCAAACAAATAGGATGAACTATAACAATATGAGAGTCTGAGTCAGCTTAGTAAACACACAATATTAATGAGCAGTGAGAGGAAAACAGAGAACACAATAAATAGGTAATAAACAGTAAAATAAAACAACAAAACTAGAAAATTCCTGAAGAAATTTTGAAAGGGGCCTCTGTTATAGATACTGGGGTAATTTTGGGGTGATCACCCCAAAATCATGATATTGGGGTGATCACCCAGTCACCCCAATATCATGATATATCACACTTCCCACAGCTTTGATGTAACATTTGTGGGGGTGCATACTGCCATTCAAGCTGCATAAATAAATAAATAATCAAATAAATAAATATTGGGGTGATCGCCCAAACATCATGATATATCACACTTCCCACAGCCAAGCCGGTTGTTTTGATGTAACATTTGTGCTGCATAAATAAAGAAATAAGTCAGCTGCATGCTGATTGGTCGGTTTACTGCAATGGATCTATGATGCTGCCTGAAGCTAGACACTCTGTGTACATCTGTGTACAGTATCTGTATAACTTGTTAGGCAATCTAAGGTTCTATCTGGCATTCAGCAATACATATATTAAAGGAGCCACACACTCATTCTTGACTCATCACTTGAATGAACTTTATTGAACAAATGAACAATTACAAAATAACAAAATGTATACAAAATTTAACACAGAACATGTGCCAGGGTGCAAAAATAACAAATAAATTCAAATAATTTATATGTAGTGCAAATATGAATTGTTTTTAAAGCATTTTTGTTTAATGATTCATTCATTAATTTCATATAAGGCTTGAGTGGGGACTTACTAAGAAAACCTGACTCACACACACACACACTGGTGGAGTTATCGGGGGAAAACATTTAATTTATTAAGCGTGTTTTAGTTGGCCATTTCTCAGAGCTCCTGGGACATTTTAAGCTCCAAGAAACTTTTCTATATGGCTCAAAGATCAGTTTTAGATTGCTGATTAACTGGATTCAAGGTCACCTTTAACCAGAACATTAGCAGCTAGAGTTGTTCTGTGGTTAGCATTACAGCCATCAACATTTATATATTGTCAACACCAAAGTGGGTTGAGACATTAAAATGTAAGGGGGTCTAAGTGGGCTCTAGTTCCCATGATGTGTTATCGCAGCTTTTCCCAGATCAAACCATTTCTCTGTGGCCATTACAACATTACTAATTTAAATAGGAAAGCAGGTCCCAGACGGAACAGACTTCTTGGTATGCTACATTAGACGCCCCAAACTGGCTATATTCAACAACAAAATAAATGCGGTTTGAAATTCTAGATCTTCTTTGTTAGTGACTTTATAATTACTGTCTTGTCTTCTTACTGCTACTCAAATCTTGAGGATGCCTTGGCAAGACTTTCCCCTTCCCAGTCACTTCCACCAACCCCTCCAGTGGGAGCTTATGGTGTGCAAGCCAGCCTAGATATAATCCCTATAGCATGTCCTAGGTCTTTGTCAGTTCTCCTCCCAGTGGGATTTGCCTGGAAAACTTCCTAAGGAAGCGGCCAGTCCAGGAGGCCTTCTAATCAGAATCAAGAACCATCTCAATTGGCTGATTTTGATGAGGAGGAGCAACGGCACTACTCTGAGACCTTCATTCTCTCATAAACAAAACCCCAAATAACACATATAAACTCCTCCACTTGTGGTAGGACCATTTGCACTTTTTACAGTATATGTAGAGTATATTTACTCAAAAATACAATAAACTGCAATGTATACAGAAAGTTATGTATGAGATTAGAGTACAGTGCTATTTTGGTGCAATACACAATTCCTCACACCAACAAGATTGTGATTCCAATCTAAAAACTAATGAGAGCGAAAATGTTAAAGATGCAATCTGAAGAAAAGTTTGCACATTTCCCCTAACATCACAGATCTAAAACCCGGAGGTAAAATTCATCACAAAGAGAAAAGGCAGCTTCACACAAATGGTAGAACCTAATTAGAGTGGGAACAATAGGCAGGAAGTCGTAGGAGGCCAGTGATGCAAATAATAATTTTGGGGAGGAAACTGAATGAATCATTCAGCCAAGTTTCTTTCTTGTGGAACAAGATATCAGCCTGGCAGCCAGTTCTCTCTGCATCTCACCTCAGCGTGGCATCTGTATCCCGGTTGCCATAGAGACGTGGTTGCTATGAGATCAATTTATCTGGAGATCTGGCAGTTGCAGATGTCAATGGGTTGCTGCACGCAATAGCAGAACCATGGTCAAGTTTCAGACAACCAAGGTTAATAGAATTTAATTGTCTTACCCCAAAAGACAGAAGGTTGTGGTGAAACTGTAATTAGTCTCTTAGGTTATTTGGACATTTTGCAATGATTTCGTCTCTCTTTAAATCCATTTGCCACAGACATGAGATGTTCCGACTGTGTGCTCTTTAAAATTCAGAATATCAGATGAATACCACACAGTGCCAGCCTTATCGCAGACTCCTTTTTTTCTCTTCCAGGTTTACATCACAGCGTCATCGGTGAACAGCACCGTGCTGTCCCTGCATGTGTCTGCAACTCTCACGTGTGGTTCGAATCAGAACAGAACTGGGAATATCTCATACCTGCTTTTCTGTTTATGACACTCCTAAGTGGCATCTGAAAACTAGCGTATGGTCCATAGGGTTTTAGTCTTGGTTACAGGTGTTGATAGCTGAATACATGTAAATCAATTTAATATGATATATGATATGATATGATATGATATGATATGATATGATATGATATGATATGATATGATATGATATGGGGTGATGGTGGCAGAGGAGTTAAGTGGACGCCCGCAATCGAAAGGTCATAGGTTCGCGTCCCGCTCAGTCAGTCGCTGTCGTTGTGTCCTTGGGCAAGACACTTATCCCGACTTGCCTGTGTTGGTGGTGGTCAGAGGGGCCAATGGCGCCGAACGGCAGCCTCGCTTCTGTCAGACCGCCCCAGGGTGGCTGTGGCTACATAGTAGCTTACCATCATCAGCAGTGTGAATGTGAGAGTGAATGAATAATGGAAAGCGCTTTGAGTGCCTTGAAAAGTGCTATATAAATCCAATCCATTATTATATGATATATAGTATGATAAATTATATATGATAAATTATATGATATGATGATATATGATATGATATATGATATGAGAATTTATATGATATATGATATGATAAATGATATATGATGATATATGATATGATATGATAAATGATATGAAATTATATGATAAATGATATATGATAATATATGATATGATAAATGATATGATATGATGATATATGACATAATAAATTATATGATATAATAAATTATATATGATAAATGATAGGATATGATAAATGATATATGATAAATGATACAATATGATAAATGATATGATACAACACAATATGGTAAGATATAATATGTGATATGATATGGTATATGTTATAATATACGATACAATGTACAACATGATATATGATATGATATGATGTATGATATGATATATGATATAATATGTGATATGACACACCACGATACAAAATGATATGATTCAAATATCTAAATATAGGTAAACATATAAGAAAAATCAATACTTGAACATGCAAAATGCATCAATTAACTAAAGTTAACACATCACATTTTCTGTGTGTAGTTTTAAAATTTTGCTAGAAAAATGTATCATTTGTTTCCATGGAGGTAGAAGGGTTTAAGTCTGAGGGGTTTAAAGTTTTAAACTTTTCTAGATGAGGGCCAAGACTTTACGGGCCATAAAAATTATATTTTTCTCTTTGAAAAAGTACAAAAATAATTTTATTGTGATTTTTTTTATTTTTCCTACTCAAAAATGTGACTCATATTTAGTAAAAATTTAAACATAATGTTAAAAAGTGCTGACCTACATCAAGAAGCCTGTTGGAAAGATTAATTTCCACTTTTCTTAAATTGCAATTAGGGGTCGCACAAAATCCTTCCAAGGGCTACAAATGGCCCTTGGGCCGCATTTTGCACACGCCTGCACTAGATAATTCTTTGTTTAGACATTTGTGACATGGTGCATTATCCTGCCAAAAAGTAAGCATCAGAAGATGGGTCCACTGTGGTCATAAAGGGATGGACATGGGCAGCAACAATACTCAGGTAGGCTGTGGTGTTTAAACCAGGTTCAGGTGGTACTAAAGTTCTCCCCTACACCATTACACCACCAGTAGCGGCATTGATACAAGGCATGATGGAGCCATGATTTCATAATGGCGATGCCAAATTCTGACCTGACCATCTGAATATTGAAGCTGAAACGTTTCCAGTCTCTTCTGTTCCAGTTTGGGTGATCCTGTGGGAACTGTGGCCTTGGTTTCCATTTAGATGTTCAGACTAAACTCAACAAGTGATCTAAATGCATTAAGATGCTGCAGTGTGAATGGTAGATTGACATTGTTTTTAAACATGCAATTGAACAGGTGTACCTAAAAAGGTGACCATTCAGGGGGTGTGTGTGTGTGCGTGGGTGTGCGTGCGTGCGTGTGTGTGTGTGTGTGTGCATGCGTGCATGCGTGTGTGTGTCACCATAGTAGACTTAGTTTATCAATTTATATGTGTTTCATCTATTTAAAACTGCGTTAACTGATATTGTTTTAGTTCAAGAATTTTACAACCCTTAAAAAAACTCACTAAACTAGCAGCAGCCTCAGTAGCTGCTTCAATCCTCACCAGGCAGACAGCCAGACAAACCAGTGGTCAGTGGCAAAGACAAACCTTGGCTGTTAAAACTCAATTTGCGATTCTTAAAGCAGCACTAAAGAGTTTTTACACTTTAAGCTATTGATTTCAAACTGGTTTCAGTGGTTCTTGAACCAAAAACTTGAACAACTTTACATTGGACTGTAGCCTGTGTAGCCCTCTGCTGACTAGAAACTGCATTTAACAGTTTTGTGGTTTGGGTAGCAACACTAGTGGGAGGTCTCTACCTGCTTTACAGCAATAGCTGTTTAGTGTTCTGGTAGCTAGGCTAGCAGTTAGCTTTTTCAATTCGCTGACTGTGATTAAAAAGCACAAGAAGAAGAAGAATTTTGTTTTTGTTGGCATCATGGTGGAGCCAGGAAGTAAATATAAGAGAGTAATGTATTTGGAGTCAAAGCAAAGAGCTAAAACCAGCGTGAACATAGGCGCAGCCTACACTCTATTGAGGGAGGCTACAAAATCATGTACTGATGGTGACCTGGCTTTGTTGCTTCTGGACATGTAAGTAATAACATTTTTTGTCCAGTGTGGATCGTTTTATTTTGTGGATTATTTAGTATCAGTTGGCTCGTGCTAGTATTAGCTCGTTGTTAGAGCTAGCTACAGCAGGCTGCGGCAGATACTGTAGGTAGTATATATATCTGGACATATCCAACCCATTTCTCTCATAAATTATAAAATGAAGCAAAATGGGCAGTTCCTGCCACCACCATCTTGGCCATGTCACACGTCTAGTCATGCCCAGACAATCCAAAAATGGGAAAAGATGTGGCGCTGCGAGTGAGGTTGGTGGAAGCAAATGATTTACACCCATATACTGAACCAATGTAGCTACAACGAGCTAACCAAAGCTACATGGAGCTTGGAGCCAGTTAGCTAACTCAAATCCAACAGAGGTTTTTGGTCACTTTTAGCCAGAAAAACGCAGTTGAGTGACTCAAACGTGAAGCACACATCAACTCAAAGAGCTGCAGTGTTTCTGTGGTCACCCAGAAACTAGCCTCGGCCAGTTTATCTAGCTCAAGTTTCAGTACCCAGCCCTACCAACACGTCATATTTCAACCCTTTAACCCAGCAGTGTTATGTTAAATGCACAGCATTTTTCCCAATTCAACCAGCAAAATAAAGTACAGAAATATAAGTTTACTTACTGATAAAAATGAAGCAGAGACTTATTGGATGATCTGATATTTCAATCAATACCACAGTTTGCCCTCTTTGTCCAAGTAATTCCATAATTAACATCCAAACATGAACACACAGGACACAACTAAAGTTCAGAGAACAGAAATGGCTAGGTAGAGCGGGTTGTCCAGTGATCGAAATGTTGCAGGTTCAATCCCAGCTCTCGCCAGAGAATTCTGCTGATGTGTCCTTGGGTAAGACACTTAACCCGCCTTGTCTGTTGATGGCGGCCGGAGGAAATGGTGGCGCCAGTGTACTGCAGGCCCCTGTCAGTGCGCCCCAGGGCAGCTGTGGCTACATTGTAGCTCATCCCCACCAGCGTGTCGATGACTGATTGTGTTGTAAAGTGCCTTGGGGTGTTGTAGAACCCATAAGGGCCAGAATATACTTGCTGTTTAGCCACGCGTACAAGTGTTTAAAATGGCTGCCACACGTAGCTTGTGTTGATTTGAAGCGTCGTTTGTGCGCTTCCCCCGAAATTAACTCGACGCGCCTGAACGCTGCAATATATGAGTAACCAGTAGGTGGAGTTGACAAAATGAGCGAGACACACTCACCATGGTGACTCCATCTCTAGTTTAGAGGTCTTTCACACCATCTACAATACCGCTGCTGTCTTTTTTTCTGTCGTAATCTCAAAATTAACCAGTTAGTGATCTCTTCTATTGACGCCATGTTTGTTTTGGTTGTATCCACAAACCTGGCTCTCTATCCGGTCTGAGTACTCTAGTTTGCCCCCTAGTGGAACACTCCAGTACTACATGTATAGCAGCAAGTATATGAACAAAGACGCACCCTGCTGCCTGCGCTAACGTGAGGTTAAGCAGCAAGTATATTCCGGCCCTAAGAAGGCCTATACAAACACAGACCATTTACCATTTACCACTTCTGGTACCAGCCCCTAGTGGATGGGTTTGGAACTGCAATTTTTGGCACTTGCGTGTTGGCTTCAGGTCTGGGATGCCGGGCTTCCTGCTTGCTTTGGCATGGTTGTTTATAACAGTCGTAATTCCACTTTCAATCATTTGGAGAGAGAAACTGAAAACTTATTAAATGTTGTTTTAAAAGGATTTTTAAATCATTTTCAAGTGTGTTTCTATGTAAAAGGCATAAGTAATTATGTAGATGGCCTCCTAATTGACCCGTTTGCAAAAACAGTGTACTACTTTCAAAGGAGCTAGTCTGAGCTAAGACCAAAGTGTTTTTGTTGCCATTTTAATACAGCTCAGATCTCCAACAGCATTTGGAGCAACAGTTCGCAACCAGCAGAACCTCTCATAATATTTCATCTTGAATAATAACTTGCTAAAGAGACAAAGGTTTTAAGATTACATTTGTACGACCTGCTGTAAAATATAAGAGCTGGTTTAAGAAGGCAGCAATCAGTGTTAGGATGGGATCCTTCAGCATAAGCCTTTCTTACTCAGTACACTCTGAACGGACAGCTGCACCTCCAGTCTCTTAAAGTTCAGCTGTCCTGAAGCTATCTACAACAGAAAAGGTAATTATTGATAACATTTACATAGAAGTGTGTTCTATATTGAGTGAAATTTCCTTTTAAGTAGCTGATTTAAACTTTTTCTGAGTTCAGTTCTCTTTACCTCACCTGTTAAAACAAGAGATCTGCTAGTGGAAACCACAGAGGTGTGAAAGCAAACCATAAAACAGGGTTACTGCTGGTTACTAACTGACAACCGGATGTTTCAGTGTCAAGTCCCGACACTGCGTGCTAAAAAAGTGAGGCATGCCTGTGTTGCATTCCATTACCTCTCACCACGATTAAGCAGGAGGAAGACTAATAAAGACTGACACGCTAATTACAGGAATGCGTGCAGGTGAAAGGATTGTGGTGGGTACTTTGTATTCAATAGCCAGAAACGGCATGCAGCAGCACATGTGACCTCACCAACACCTTGGCACAACGTGCACTAAGAGGGGGTCACATGCAGACCATTTCAGGGGTATCTCTCACTACAGGAGCCAACGTGTCTCAGACAACACCAAACATGCACAACAAGTTGTGCATGTTTGGTGTTGCTTAAGACTCATCGTACAAGGGGAGGAGTTTGGCAGCAAGAGTTTGAGAAAGTATTTTTATGTGTGATTTTTTTTTTCAAGCTAACTCTGAACTGATTTGTCTTTAAATAGTAACTTCTTAGTTTTTTCCTTGCAATTTGAAACTATAATGATGAAGATGAAGCATGTGGTTTCCAGACCCTTTGTGACTTTCAACCATTGATCACCTAAAAGAATATTGTTTGAGGGCTGAGTGTGTTTTCAGAAAATATTTAAATGATCATTTTGGCATCATATGCTGAAAATACATAAAAAATATTGCTGTACATTAAATAACTATTTATAACACAAAAACCCAAATACACTACACACATAGGATACAAAAAGTAACTATAAGAACGAGATCATGGATACAAGCGGCCGAACTTAGTTTTCTCTGCAGGGTGTCTGGGTTCTCCCTTACGCCTGCTGCACACTGGAAACATCAGCGGCGCGGAACGGCAGCGGAACAGTTTACTCGCGACAATCGCGGCACTCCAGTGCACACCGGGAGAGTCAGCAGCGAAGCGAATTCACCGCCGCGCTCCTCGCTCGACTCACAAGATCCCTCGAGACTTCAAAGGTCACGGTTTGTTTATGCCGTCCGCCATTAAACCAAAAAGAAGGAACTCACGTTTGATATCGCTGTTGTCATATATAATGTTTTTACTCACAACTGCCAGGATTAAACCCATGAAAAACACACCGCTGCACTTCTCGAACGATGCAGTAAGTAAATAAACCGTGAGGTCACACGTATAGACGTAATCCACATAGATATGAAAGCGCATTGCTGCAACAGACTTTTATTTTGAAAATAACCGGGCATTTTACACTGAAACCGAGTGTGATTTCCTGTCTAGCCCTATGTTAACTGCAGAAATTGACGCATCCCAGAAGCGGCACGCGGCAAAAATAGAACCCAATCCTATCTTTAGCGGCGTGGCGTGACGCTTCTGGGACGCGTCTGGAAATTGCCGCGTCGCAGCTGGTTTGTGACACCCCCATATACTATAATGGATTCTATTTGAAGCGGCGACGTTCCGCTGCCGTTCTGCTGCCGTTCCGCGCCGCTGATGCTTTCAGTGTGCAGTAGCCTTTAGAGATAGGGTGAGAAGCTTGGTCATTCGGGAGGGGCTCGGAGTAGAACCGCTGCTCCTCCACATCGAGAGGAGCCAGTTGAGGTGGCTCGGGCATCTAGTTAGGATGCCTCCTGGACGCCTCCCTGGTGAAGTTTTTCAGGCACGTCCAACCGGGAGGAGACCCAAGGGAAAACCCAGGACAATCTGGAAGGACTATGTCTCTTGTCTGGCCAAGGAACACCTTGGGATTCCCCCGCAGGAGCTGGCCCAAGTGGCTGGGAAGAGGGAAGTCTGGGCCTCCCTGCTTAGGCTGCTGCCCCTGCGACCTGACCCCGGATAAGCGGACAATAATCAATGGATGGATGGACAAAAAGCAAAGCTAGAAATAAATAATGAGGTCAAAAACATGAGATTACAGCAAAGATGAAAAGAGATCAAAGTTAAAAACAGGAGCAATAAAAGCTGCAACCAAGTAGGCAAAAAAAAAAGACTTCTCACTTGACACCATGTAAGAAAGCTAGAGGACAGAGATGCACCTTTAATCTGCTTTTCAAAATCTCTAACAACGAAGCTTGTCTGACATCTCCCGGGGGTTCATTCCATAATTTTGGCAAAAGAACTGAAAATACCCGATATACTCTAGTTTTACTTTGACTTGAGGAATGACCAGTAGACACACAAGATGGGATGTAATGGGACGCCACCCTGTAAAGCAGCAAGTGTGGCCCGTAATTGCATTTCTAGAATGTTCAAATTATTACTAATAAGCCCATTTTTTTTCTATATTGAGGAGTAAAAACTGACCAAACACTATAAAATATTTCTTGCATTTCTTAAATCTCTCATTCATTTGTTATTTTTATACATTTCCTGTGGTCTTTAGTATGAATGAATGCCTTGTGAGTTGTTCTCTGTGGATGAAAAGGTCTGACGCTCCTTTTTCAGGAAGTAGAAATTAGTCAGAAAATGGCAGGATTTGGTGTCTTATTCATGATATTCAAACACCTTGCCTCTGATTGGTTAACAGCAACGTGACTCTTCCATTGCCTTTGTTTGCTCTGCAACGTTGATGTTTTATCTTCACAAATAACACAAGCCTGAAGGAAGTCTGCCATGTTGTGGAGTTGCTAATGCTAACTGTTAGCTTCTACTAGCCAAGATCGTGCTCTGCTGTCCCCTGGACGCGTCATTTGGAATCGTAGGATGGCCAAGGAAGGTCCCGCCCTTCTCGCCTCTGATTGGCTGGAAGGGCTCTCCTACGATTGGCTATTTCATGTAACAGCAAACCATCTTCCCTCGCTGTAGGGTTTTTATGTCTGCAGCCAGATCTTGAGGAGTTTCTTTGAAGAACATGTGAACTTAGCTCTATAATAACTATTCTGTCCTGTTTTACAACAAACCAGCTTCAGTTTCTTTTAGAAAAGAACCTGAAAAACATCAAATGTGAACTTGTAATAAATCGTGCTGCATTTATCACACTGTTGGATTGACTTTATATCTGTTGGCTCTCAAGCTTGGGGTTATCTTATTACTATAGGCTATGTTATGTATTTAGGTTAAGGCTGTTTGCAAGTTAGGACACATCTCTCATCATCTGTTTAAATGTGCATCATTTAATCGACATTTAATTCAAAGCTGATTATGATTTAGACATTTTTTTTTTTTTTTTACAAATTTTCATTGTTATAGAAGAGAAACAGACCTGCTGCACACAGCTGGGCAAAAATAGGGCAATTTTATTATATTTCATACCCAGGTAAGGCACACATAGCCTATGTACTCTGCTAATCTCAATGCTTGAGAGCCAACCGATATAAAGTAAATCCAACAGTGAGTGCAACAAGATTTATTATAAGTTCACATTTTACGTATTTCAGTTTTTTTTATAAAAGGAACAGAAAAAACTTTTTCAAAACAGAACAAAATGGTTATTTAATCGCTAAATTCGCATTTTCTTTACAAAACTCCCCAAAACAGCTGTTCTGTGTGTAGCAGGAGGACAGTCTGCACTTAGCGAGGGAAGACGGTTTGCTGATAAATGAAATAGCCAATCATAGGAGAGCCCTTCCAGCCAATCAGAGGCGAGAAAGGCGGGACCATCCTTGGCCATCCTACGATTCCAAATGACGCCCCCTGGATGCTAAATGAATAGCAGCCTTCCCTGTCGCGAGCCAAGATGAGTGAGTCCATGAATGCAAATTTACAGTGTGACGTAGATTTGTGTGGCTTTTTCTGACCTGAGCATTTCCCCGTTTATTTTCTATCGATAGCTAATGCAGGAAATAGGGAATCATATTCCAAAACAAACGAGTAAAAAATGGTTTTTCAGGGAACTTGGTCTTAAAGCCACATTCCTTAAATTTGCGGATATATGCTCTCTGTCGCCCTCTAGAGGCTTGCTGCGTAACGTCACTATCGTAAAATCAAATATCTCTCTCGGGCATAAGAGGCATGTTTACATTCCTAATGTCAGGCAAAACAATGAAAACAAACTTTTCCACCTCCACACATTGAATAGTTTTATCAGGCAAGCCAAAGAGATCAAAAAATTGTGCGTTCTAAACTCGCATAATGTCCACCAAAGCGCTCGTTCAAGACGCGCATTTTGGTGGACATAACGTGAGTTTAGAACGCGCGCTTTTTTTTAATCCCTTTGACTTGCCATATGTTACCGTAAAGCAACACCCAGTCAGTACTTCCGGTAACGACCCGAGCTCAAAAACTGTATAGTGCGGTAAACAGACGTGGGACCCCCCCAACACTATCACAGGTACGAAAATGAATAGTATGACGCCAAAACTTTACAAAAAAGCATAATTTTAAGGTGTAAAAGTTGTGAAGTGTTACTTTAAATTAGTGGTGGGCAATATAAACTATATAAGGTAGAAACGATATAAAATTGGGTAATGACTTTAAATTTAAAAAAAACGTTAATTTTTGTGACCCATGTGGGCCCTCGTCCTTAAAGTTTGGACAACTCTGCTATGGAGACTAGAAAACAAACACAAGAACTTTAAAACTGACCCAAGAGTGAAGTGGAAGCCAGTTCAGGGACGCCAGAATAGGGTATTCTACAGTTGACGTCACCACGCAAAGGCCGCTGGGAAGGGTCATACTGATAAGCCGCATTAATAATAGAAAATATACAGTTTCAGAGCGTTTTGACATCGATATGAAGGCATAAAATGGAGGAAGTTGTTTTGACAAAAAAAAAAAAAACATACCAGAGAGCTTTTCTTGATGGCGACCCTGCTAATTATCGATCACCAGAACTGAAGCGCTAGCTCAAATGAAAGTGAAAGTAAAAACTAACCCTCGCTAGCAGCGCTGTTGTTTAAAACGCCATTATTCCCATCACGGCTCCTTCTTGAGTAATATAAAAATAAGTTCATTACTCACAGAGCTCAAGTAACGTTTTCTCAAGGTAGTTTTTTAACTGTCAGGTTATCATTTGTGTCCCTACTTTTTATATTCCACTCACCTCTGGTCAAAAGCCTTTTTCATGGACGTTTGGGTGGACATGCTGTTTGGCCCAGACGTTCAGCTGGACCGCTGCCTCCTTGTTAACTCTCCTCCGGTAACACCGCTGCCTCTAACTCTCCGTTAACAACGCTGCCTCCACTCTCCGTTAACACCGCTGCCTCCTTGTTAACTCTCCTCCGGTAACACCGCTGCCTCTAGCTCTCCGTTAACAACGCTGCCTCTAACTCTCCGTTAACAGCTGCCTCTAACTCTCCGTTAACAACGCTGCCTCTAACTCTCCGTTAACAACGCTGCCTCTAACTCTCCGTTAACAACGCTGCGTCCTGCATTAATTCTCCTCCGCTGCTCCTCCTGGATAACCCCACGTCTGAGAGCGTCGTTACGACCGGCGGCTGGTCATTCTCGGATGTAGGACTTTCCCCTCCAGGAAGATGTAAGTAACAAATATACGTGCTTTTCTTGATCTGCTCCACACAGTTAAAATCCGCTCGTCCAACTTAAAAACTACCACCGCTTTGCTTCTTCTGTCTTTAGCTTAGCCCGTGTAGCTTTCCAGCTGTTTCACGTGGTGTCGGCCTGAAACTGGCGTCTCCGGGTCTGCAGCGTTATGCTATTGACTTTACCGGCTTTGGAAAAGGGATAAAAAGTCCTCTCCAACATCCGATCTGGGCGTCTAGAGTCCGATTAGCACCTCCCCCAGCAGCAGCGTTAAGTTGCTTGCTGTTTGAAAATCTTTATGAGACGAAAAAATAACTTTAGCTAGATCTGCGCGACTCAGACCCATAGGAATCAATTCTAAAATGAAGATTGTTTGCATGACCATATTTCCCAGAGTGCTTTGCGGCAATCTATTTTTAGCTACTGTAGAAAGCTCTATTGGAGCATGCTCCTTCCTCCTTGTACCCGCAGCCACTTTCAACCATTGTTCCAGTTTCATAAATGTCAATGATTAATTTTAATTTTTAAAAATAAAATGTTTAATCAGTCAATTAAATCTGCAGAAACATTGACTTCTCATTGGACTTGACCCATGAATTTAATGGAAGTGCTACATTTTACACCCATTTTCATTCAAATATCAGTTAAAATTTGAAATACCACCAGTGTAAAGGTTTATGAGGAACCATTTTAGGGTTTTTTGAATTCTACCGTTAGATCATCAGTCCTGTAGGACATTATCTAATTCTAATTCACCACACATTTGTATGCTCTAGTATTGGAGGGGAAACACACAAGCAGTTTTATTGCCCTTTTAAAAACTGCAGTAAAATCTATTTGTAGAAGGAGTGGAATTTTTACATTTTTTGCAAGTTTACAAGGACAAGGACCATGTGAATGAAGTCATGTGTGTCTCTGTCTGCTACACGTCCTTAGGCATGGTGTTACAATATTAGAGTATTCTTAACGTTCTACCACAAAATTGTTGCATCCGGCTAAAAGGAAACTTTTACAATAAAAGTTTTAAGTAGAACTCATCTGATTTCTGCAAACTATGACCACTAACTTCTTATTAAAATACTGATAAAATTTGTTGTCTTTTTTTTTCATGTGGTAGCCTGATTCACTCGTCAGCTCCAAAAAATCCACCACAATCCTTTGAAAACTATTTAGAACCAGAACCAGTGAACTGATTTAATCATCACAGTTGTGTAACACATTTTTCCTCCACTGGTTTTGATTTTCTGCCTCGTTTCTTCCCCGAAAAGCTGGTTATCTTTTCCGTTTAACTGACGTGAACTTGATAACTTGATTTCCCAGCTTTCTCGCAGATGCGAGTCATGTTTAACAGCACATACGCTGTGACCCTGGCGAGGCTTTGATGTCTCTGTTGTTGGTCTAACATGATGCACAAGGAGAACGGAAATGGTCCAGTCATCAGCTTCCCTCTCACCAAACAGCATCAGACCTCAGATGCACCTTGAAATCTCGATTGGATCTCATAAAGTGGATGTTGCACGGCTCATCGTCCACAGCCCTTCGTTCTCCCGCAGCTTTTCCGAGAAGATGTCCAAGGTTGTCTGAGGGAGCAGACTGGGGCTTGACGAAAACGACGACCTTGTAAACTAGAGAGAGTTTTAAAACAAAGTCAAGCTGCAGCTCGTGCTGATGGTCAACATCCAGCTGATTGATTTAACAGATTGTTTGACTAAAGCACAACTTCTTCTGTGTTACGAACCCAATAAAAAGCCAACAAATTTAAATTTGATCCAACAGTAGAGACTGCTCTATGAAAAAGTCACATGTGGCTGTGTGACTGTCACAGAAAAAAGTCAGATTTAAAATCAGTGGCGCCCCCAAGGGGTGGCCAGGGGTGACCATGGCCACCCTTAGAAAATTGCTGGACCCCCCAGGGGAGACCAGTGTTCTTAATAAATCATATTTATGTTCACTCAAACTATAAATTCATCTTATTTCTTCAAGACATAAATGTAAAACCCAATAAAAAAAATATACAATTAATGAATAAATAAATAATCAGAATTTTTAAAAATATATATGTTTCTGCTGCTTACCATTTAAAAAAAAGTTTATACCGCCATAGTTTTTTGTGAAGACAGCAACAGGAGAATTATAAAAAATAAAAATTCTGAAATAAATTTTGAAATAACATTTAAAATAACTGAAATGTAATTTTCTGAAATTTTTGTATTTCTCAAATTTGAGTGTTTTGAATGCATATTGTTTTTTAATCAAAAAGAATAAAGGAGCATACATCGCCACATGCTAAAGTCTCCCAGAGTTACCACAAGGACCAATTTGGTGTGCCACCCCAAAATTCTCTCTGGCCCCGTCTGTCCACCGTTATCAAAATTTTCTAGGGGCGCCCCTGTTTAAAATGCAAAAAACTCATAGGTCATTAAATAAATTCATGAAAAAAAAACTCACTAATCTTTCACATATAGTCTCTGTTATGGATTCTGTCCAAGAAAAAAAAAAAGTGCTCATATGATCTTTGTGTGACCTCATACAATTAGAAATAATAATAATAAAGGAATTATTATTATTATTATTATTATTATTAATAATAATAATAATAATAATAAATGAATTAATAATAATAAATAATAATAAATGAATGAATTATTATTATTAATATAATAATAATAATTCATTTATTTATTATTATTATTATTATTATTATTATTAATAATAATAATAATAATAATAATAATAATAATAATAATAATAATAAAGTTCTCCAACAATACAATCAAATGATAATAGTTGTAATAATAAGTTCAAATAAACAAAGTCACATGATGGACAAGAGTTTATAAGAAAACCATCTACAAACTAAATCTGGCATAGTGTTATGTTAAACTGACATTAACCAGTCCCACCCCTGTGCTGTGGTATGCTCTCAGAACCCATCCAGCTGCTCTACGGTCCTTTTTCAATCAAATCCATAGAAGTTCAAACGCATAGAGCACACAGGATGTTCATGATGAAAACAAGCCTTCAGATAAAACCTCTCATCTGAGCGTCCTTCTCAGTGAAAGGTTGCCTCCATCACTTTCTGCACATCTGTCTGTCGCTCAGCTGGGTGGAAAAAGAGCAGAAGAGTGTGAAAGGACCGCGTGTGCCTCTTCGCTGGTTGATATCTCTCCCCTCCAGTGTGTTTCGTCCTTGCTGCTCGGAACGCAGTGTTTTCTGCCCTTTTGTTGTTGTCCCTCTAAAACCTTGTAGTGTTCGGATCATCCAGCCTCCAGACGGTCGGGTGAGGCTGCCATCCCGGCCCTGTGCATGTCCTGGTTCACCTGCCCCACATAGATTCAGACAGTTACCTAAATCCCTGGTGCTGAGCGAGTCCCCGTGGCCTTGGCAGACAATGAGGTTGTCCCCAGGTGTCCCAAATGATGATAACAGAGAGGAGTGAACACGTTCCAGACGGTCATGGAGGTTTTTTCATCAGGGTTATAGATTTCAGATGATCATCAAGAGTATATTTATGCCCAGATGGTTACAGATTTTAATTGGCTGACAGATAATTAGCTACAGAGTTCTGGAAGGCCGCTTTCTCAGGATGCGTTGTAATCAAAACCCTCTCTTGTGTCCATAATGTTCATAAAATAACAACTTTGCCTTTTACATGTCATCCTCTACGCTGGCAGAGTATCGCTCATCCCTGGAGGCACTTTCATCAGTGTGGCAATTAATGCAACGTTTTAGAGGAAGCTGTGATTAACCGCATCATTCGGAAAGCTGAGTTCAGTTCCATAAGCCACACCCAGGCCTGATCACTGTCAGATCTGAGTACAAAATCTTCAGTAAAACCTGTCTGACAACATGAAGTAGGCAAAAAGATCTCAAAAAGCAACATATCATGTCCCGTTCTGAAGAAATAAACAAACAAAAGTACTGCTGGCCTTGTTTGGTTTTGGTTAAGCCAAAATCTGACCAAAGAGAACACATTTGAGCCTGCCGCACATGAGAGCAAACAGCCGATTGCTCAGCAGATTCCTCGCTGTGTGCGCCTCACAAGACGCTGAGGTGAAAATCAAACCGGTTTGATATTTTGCGGCTCACGGAGGGCAGAAACTTGCCGTGTGCGCACTACGCGAGCTGTCAGCTGAGGTGAAATCTTCAAGTAGCCAATCAAAGCGTGTTCTCCCCTCACATGATTCCAAGATGGCAGCCCCCTGTCTGCATGTCAGAAAAATAAACAAAATGTAGACGGAGCTGGATATGGAGGAAATGCTTCTACTTGTTTTGCTGGTGAGGCGTCGCCGCCACCGTCGTTTAAAGGTTAGGAAAGAATGGGTACGGTTGTGGCTGCAAAGAAGAGCCAGGCAAGGAGATTATGATGGTGGCAACGACGCCTCATCATCAAAACAAGTAGGAGCATTTCCTCCATATCCAGCTCCGTCTCAGTTTCATCAATAAATTCAATAATAAAAAATGTAAAGGGTGGCGGCGGCGACGTTCATGTCCCGTTAAGAAACTGTACCACCTCTAGTCACATGACAACGTGACTCAACGTAATACTTGAGACAGCCCCATCTAGTGGACTACTTTTTTTTGCGCATACATGTAGTTATCGTCCATTTATCGTTATCGAGGTGAACTCCTCAATATACCGTGATGTTGATTTTAGGCCACATCGCCCAGCCCTAGTGTGTCATGACTGAGACATCAGACTGTTTTGTGATTAATTCACTGTAAAATTCTTACATGTTGTACCTTTAAACATGTTTGGTAGCTTTGTTCCATTAATAAATAAAATCATAATTTCAGAAATGTATTTTTCATTATTTCGGTTATCTTTGTCAAGTTTTAAAGGTGTGGGAAACTCATTTAATTCATGTATTTGCAGGAATGACAGCCTTGCAAGCCGTACTCAGGGCAAAAAAAGCCCAGAATTCCTTGGATCAGCACAAACAAGTCTGCTGCAGACGGCAGGATTTGGAGTCTTATTTCCAATAACGCAACGCAACTCTACCACTGACTTGGACATGGATGTTTTATCACAAGCCTGGAGGAGTTCTGCTGTGTGGTGGAGCTGCTAATGCTAACGGTTAGCTTCTAGCCGGGACGTTCTCTGCTGTTTCCTGGACGCTAAACCAACAACAGCCTTCCCCGTCGTGAGTCAAGATGGGTGAGTCCATGAATGTTTAGTGACAGTGTGACGTAGATCAGTCAGGATTTTCTAATCCTAGAGTTTCACCGTCTATTTTCTATCAGAAGCTAATGCAGGAGATAGGTGGAGGAGACTATTTTCATGTTCAGCCTGCATGAAAAACTCAGAGTGACCGATTATAATCAGAAATTATCTTTAAAAAACGTTTTTTCAGTGTTCTACACCTTTAAAATTTGTTTGCAAATTCCAAACACTTCAGTAAAAAAAACTGTAATGTGTTCCAAAATAAGGATTTGCTAAATTAAAAAAATAAAATAAATCTTGTATTTTTTTAAGTTTCACAAAGCACCAAACAAAAGATAAATTCTACAATCAAAAGTGTGGAATTAAAGATGTCTTTGTGCCAAGATCCAAGTCAGTTACAGAACAGAAATGAAACATTTTCACATTTAAACCTCAAAAGGAGCGTGCAATAAAGGATCTGCAAAGAGAAAGTGCTTTACTAAACTCTGTTCATGTAATCCTCAGAGCTGCCACAAAACTAAATCCTGGGTCCTGATTTGCCTCCTCACTCTGCTGTGCACTAGCGTTGGTGCAGGAGTCTGTAGTTCACATTTCAGAGATTCCCAATGCGTTCCATTTCTAAAGTCACACCAGCAATTCCAGTCAGAGTTTATCTGCAAATTCCTGCACGCTCATGCAGCTCCTTCCTTTATTGTTTCTGTTTTGCAACAACAGAGTTCTCATTAGAATCCACGCAGGCATCAACAAATGATGATTGCTGCGTTTTGATACCAAAAGGCTCATTAGAGGAATCAGAACTGTTATTGGAGCTGAACTGTGGAACAATATGAGCTGAGAGTGAATATAATCTAAATTTAAAGACAAATAATGCTCTCATATCTCCTTAAACGTGCAACTATAAAAATGCAGAAAAGAACTAAATATTCTAGGAATCGGTGAAGTGAAATTATGATGCAAGTTATTAAAACATCAAAAACATCATTCTGCTGACCCTGTGTTTTGTATAATGAAGATTATAATGTTTTTGATAGCCTCATTGTTTATTCTGGCTGTTTTGGACTTGGGACCATGTTGTGTCCCCTTGGTGAATATTAATATGCTCAGAATGAGAGATACTTATTATTGTGGCACTAATTCTCACTTAGCTAGGGATACTGAAACTAGACCAACTCACTTTGCTCTGATCTTTAACGTGTGGTCAAACCTGCCTGGAGAAGTACCCAAACTCAAACCTTTTCTTGCTTTACACACTCTTACTCTCTCACAACACAAAACTCACTGCATCGATTCAACATACGTTATGACTACCCCTAAATGTCAAGTGAAACGCAGATTGATGATTGTCTTACTTTTACTATTATCTGGAAATGTGCAACCAAACCCTGGACCTGATCTGCAATGTACACAAACTCCTGCTGATTTCCAACAATTGTCTGGTCTCAAAATTGTTCATCTGAACGTTCGCAGTTTATTACCAAAGATAGACATGGTCAGAATCTGGATTAAATCAACAGCTGCAGACATCGTAATCATTTCTGAAACATGGCTGACTAAATCCATAACTAATGAGGATATTAACATAACTGGATACAATGTTTATCGCACAGACCGGCCAAACAAAGGTGGGGGTGTAGCAATTTATGTTAGAGCAAGATTAAATTCATCAATAGTCTTGTCTGAGTCTATCTGTAAACAAATGGAGTTTTTGGCTTTAAATGTGGAAATTGCCAAATCACTTTCTATAACTGTTGCTGGGTGCTATAGGCCTCCATCGGCTTCCAAGGAGGCATTATCATCCTTAAAGCATCTCCTGTCCAAATTAAATTATAACGAACTCCTACTGGCTGGTGATTTCAACTGGGACTGGCAAAATGCAGCTTCAGATGAATTCAAAAGCTTCTGTGACTCCATTAATCTCAGCCAGTTGGTCAACCAACCCACAAGACCCAATCTTAAGAATCCTGACAAGTCCACCTTGATTGATTTAATTTTAACAAATGTGCCTCATAAATTCTCATCATTAGGTGTTTTCTGCAATGACTTGAGTGATCATTGTGTTGTTGCCACTTGCAGGAGCACTAAAATGCCTAAATCCAAATCACGCATCATCTGCAAGAGAAATTTTAAACAATTCAGTGAACAAGCTTTTCACAAGGATTTGTCCTTGGTTAATTGGAGGCAAATAGATTTGTTACCAGATGTCGAGCTAGCATGGGCATTCTTCAAAGAGACTTTCATGGAAATTGTAAATAAGCACGCCCCCTTCAGGAAACTCAGAATCAAAGGACGAGAAAATCCCTGGTTCACCCCCGAGCTGTCAAATATTATCCATCAGCGTAATGTGGCATGGGCCAAAGCCAGAAAAGGAAACCTCCCCTCTGATTGGGCTATCTTTAAACAACTAAGAAATAAATGTACTACTCTCATCAAAAAGGCCAAATCAGACTATTACTTATCTATCACAACTGAGAACCTAAATAATCCACAGAAATTTTGGAAAGTCATTAAGTCTTTATCTGTCAACTTAACTTCTCATGCTCTTCCAAAATTTGTCCTAAACGACTCTGTCCCGGTGCATGATAAAACTGAGGTTTTAAACTGTTTTAACAAGCATTTTATCTCATCTGGTTCAGTGTCTACTTCTACTGGAACACCCTCTGTGTCGCCCTGCACAGATTCCCAAATGACCCCTGGTGCCTCTTTTAACTTTGTTCCGTTTACTGTAGAGCAAGTGCATAAAATTATTAGAACTCTGGATCCCAGAAAACCCTCTGGCCCAGACATGATTGAACCCTATTTTTTGAAAATGGCTGCTGATTTCATTGCAGAGCCTCTTACAGTTATTTTTAATCTATCTATCAAAACCAAACAAATACCATCAGTTTGGAAGTCTGCTTTTGTGACTCCTTTACTAAAAGGTGGTGACCCAGCTCTATTAACAAATTACAGACCAATATCTAATCTGTGTGTCCTGGCAAAAACTCTAGAGACCCTAGTAAGTGAACAATTGAAAGACTTTTTATATTCAAATGACCTTCTCTCAAACCTGCAATCAGGTTTCAGAAAAAAGCACAGCACCATCACTGCAGCCACAAAGGTGATCAATGACATTCTTGTTGCTCTGGATAAAAAGCAGTACTGTGCCTCACTTTTTATTGATCTGTCAAAAGCCTTTGACACTGTAGACCATGCTGTTTTAAAACAAAAGCTTCCTTGTTTGGGATTGTCTGAACATGCGATCTCATGGTTCACAGACTACTTGAATGACAGAACTCAATGTGTTAAATGTGATGGGTTGTCCTCTGAATTTTTGAGTATCCACAAGGGAGTACCACAGGGTTCGGTTTTGGGACCCCTCTTGTTCATTATGTATATAAATGACATAGGACAAAACGTGTCAGATGCTAATATGCACTTTTACGCTGATGACACAATCATTTACTGTTTTGGAACATCCCCCACTAAAGCTGTTGAAGTCTTACAGAAAGCTTTTAATGAGGTCCAACAAACACTTCTGCAGTTAAAATTGGTCCTCAATGCTGACAAGACTAAACTAATGTTGTTTTCAAACTCTAAAAAAAGACCTCTAAGTATGCCCCCAGTGACCACTCTGGAGGGAAATATCATAGAGGTGGTCCACACATACAAATACCTTGGTGTCTGGCTCGATGACTCCCTCTCCTTCAAGCCCCATATAGATAATCTTGTGAAGAAACTCAAACTCAGACTGGGTTTCTTTTTTCGAAATAAACTGTGTTTTTCCTTTGAGGCAAAAAAACGACTAGTTACTGCAACATTTCTGTCTGTTCTGGATTATGGAGACCTTTTGTATATGAATGCCTCAGCACAGTGTCTTGGTAAGATTGATGTGGTTTATCATGCCTCGCTGAGGTTTATTACTAACTGTAGACCACTGACCCATCATTGTGAATTGTATTCTCGAGTGGGATGGCCTTCTTTGTCCACCAGGAGGTTGGCACATTGGTACACTTTCATTTACAAGGCCATGCTTGGATTACTACCCAACTACATCTGTAACTTAATCTCACGGAGAAGTATAACTTCTCACAGTCTGCGTGCAAACGATCAGTTGTTACTCTGTGTTCCGTTTGCTCGCACTGAACTGGGTAAAAGGGCTTTTGTTCACTCTGCTCCTTCTGCATGGAACAGGCTGCAGGAAAACTGGAAACTAACCGAGCTTATCTCCTTGAATACATTTAAAACCAGACTGAGAGCCCTTGAGAGAGATACCCTGTGTTGTAATTGCCTTCTGTAATTCTGTACATAACATGTCTGTGTAACTGGAAAATATATATATATATGTTGTAACTGTAACTCTTGCTGCCTCTTGGCCAGGACTCCCTTGAAAATGAGGTTTTTAATCTCAATGGGACCTTCCTGGTTAAATAAAGAATAAATAAATAAAATTAACAAAAGCCTATAAAAATCAATCAGAGAGAAAAGAAATCAGGGGAGTTTGCTGGTGCTGAGCTGATGCTGCTACCTGCAGACGTTACCTGTGCATCAACACAGGTGGTCTCTATCAGTACATCGTGATGACACAAAACCACAGCAGGTTTACAGAGACGCTCATGTTCAAGATAACACCATCTGTCGGGAACAGACTCTGTAATCTACTCCTTTAGTCTGACGGCTCACCCTAACGCCCAAGGAAGCTGACAGCAAGTTCTCTGTTTTAGATATTTCTGTCGTCTGTTTGCCTCATTTTCCTCAAATGTTTATTTATGTGTTTATTTGCATTACCTGGCATAGTAAATAAATGAATCCCAGTGATTATTATGATTATTATTAGATCACAAATGATGACTGAACCTATAAGATCTCATTAAAAAAAAGAATGTGTTGTGATTTGATGACTGAATGATAAAATCTGAGTTCTCCTCTTTTTCACCAATAAATAAATAAAATCAATTTACTTTAATTTAAGAAAATAAAAGGTTTATTTATTTAAATTCTGATTTATGAGCATCATTTACTACACAGTAAAAGAAAAACTAAATATATATATTTTTAAAATGTAAGTGAATTTTATTAAGTGTAAGGAACCCCAAAATAGAACGTCAGGCTCCGATGGAAAAAAAATCTAAACAAAACTTAAAATTTTGATTATTGCCAAAAATAAAATTTATTTTCTAATTTATATTAAATTACTTTTTAAAAAGTGATTGTTTAAGCATCTAATATGGTCAGATTTGTGGTGTGTGTGTGTGTGTGTGTGTGTGTGTGTGTGTGTGTGTGTGTGTGTGTGTGTGTGTGTGTGTGTGTGTGTGTGTGTGTGTGTGTGTGTGTGAGATCTCAAGTCCTCAGCTTTGATGCTGGAAGACTTTGAAGCCAAGTTTCTGGCATGAAAAGAAAGCAGGACTGTGGGCTCTTCAACACACCAGTCCTCCCCCATGAGGGGTGGGGGCTGAAGAGGGTGAGGGTGGGGGGGTGAAGGGCTGGTGAGTAAGGTGTGACTCGTCGTTTCTCTCACAAAGACTTCTGGTGCTACGGGGCGACAGAGTCAGAGGAAAGATGCAGGAGCTGGATCTCAGGCCCCCACTTAAGTGTGATGAGTCACTATCTGGTTCCTCAGAAACACCACACACACACACACACACACACCCACACACACGCAGACTCAGGTTTACACACACACCTGCATCAGACAGACATGAGACTGAAGTAGCACAACACACTGAAATCTTTCCCTAAAACCTGATTGGATGTAGCCACAACGGGGGTCGATGCTCCAAACTTTTAAGAGCTGTTTCCATGGCAATAGGTTCTGACATCTCCTGTCGTGATGAGATGTATTTTGGTAGCGAAAGGACCGGTAAAGGAGGAGGAGAAGGAGGAGGAGGGTGGAGGAGCTAGATGCGAACACAGACAGTCAAGGAAGGCTGTCAGAGCATCCAGATCAAACGAGAAAATAAGCGACACGTCATATCTGGAGCGACGGTACAACACTCTGACTACAGGCGAAACCAGTGAACCCATGTGACCTTGTCTGAGAGGAGAGGCAGGGATACACAGAGCCTTTTAACCACCCACAAAAACCACTGACGTATTCCCATCTTCAGTGACGCATCTAGCCTGGAGGAAAAAATTTCTCTTAGATAATTGGAGTACAATGTGTTGATAATGAGGCAACTTGGATTTTTTTGTTTTTTGTTGGGAGAGTAGCATCCTCATTAGGGAAGGCATTTAGGAGACAGGGACTATTATGCTACAGTGTTTTGTTGTTTCACTGTAAATTTAGAAACTGATGTTTGATCTGGTGAAAAGCAGGGATCCATGAGAGAGAGGGGGGGGGGGAGGGAGGGAGAGAGAGAGAGAGAGAGAGAGAGAGACTACGTAGGGATGAAGCGGTGTGATCAAAGATCAAATCAATCAGAGGAGCTGTGTCTTTTCACCGTCATATCACTGTCACTAGGCAAAAAATGTGCAAGTCTATTTGTTTTCTAAATCTCTCTCCCTCCACACACACACACACACACACACACACACATGCACACCACTGCCACTCAGGTTCATTTGGGTTCAGTGCAGATCCCAGCAGGAGTGCTAGACGGAAGAGGGTGGGCGGGTGCAAAAACCTCGCTGTCTTCAGATGAATAGAGGAACTTAAGTGACCTCAGATGAGCAAATCTCGAGAGTTTGTGTGCAACTGTGAATGGCTGACGGCAGCACCTAGCAACGTCCAAAAAATACATAAAACAGCAAAACTGCATCCTGCAGATGGTCCTTTATGAAAACGTGGGTTTAAACCCAGATAATTGCATCTGTTTAGTCAGAAATCTCCTTTTTATGGAGAATGCAACAGAGATGGGGTTATTCTGACTGTATGAATAATAATAAAATCATCGGAACATTTAAATATCTGCACTGCAAGAGAGGTTCTGCTGTGAAACGTGGCTTATATTCTCCTAAAGGTTTCTAATGAATAAAGCTTATGCAGATTTAAAATGTCTTTAAATATTTTGTGGAGGCAAAAACCAAGTTAAAATATAATAAATAGAACATAAAGCACTAATATTTTCTGCAGTAATCATAACTGGAAATCTAGCTTTTGATTTCTAAGCACATGAGAAGTTACTGTTTTCATCCAGCAGGGGGCAGAAAAGACCAACTTTTAAAAATGATTAGCTATGTTGCTTTAAGGGACTGTAATGCAAATTTTTTATTTAAAAACACATAAATTATAAATGCAATGTGTAAGATTATGATAATATTATTTATCTTACTTGCCATAGATTGCTATTTGAACATCCTCAGTTTACAGAATGAATGATTAGTGCTGACCAGTTTGAAATACTAAGTTAGTCTCACTGGGACCAGTTCCTAAATGAGTTGGTGCTTAGCAAACTAATTCCAATTAGAAAAATGTCATGGGCGTTTATACTGATATTTTATTCATCTTTCCACAAGCGTGCATTACTTAGATGGAATTCTGTAGTTTTTGTACAAAATTTAAAATATGTCACATTTCTAGTCAGAATTTCATATTTCTGCTCAATCTAATGGGAAAATTGTCAAAATTTAAAATAGTGTGGGAAAAACGTTTTTATTTTTGAGATTAGAGTTGTTTTGGTCCAACTGGAATCAAGGGTTATTGCTTTTCTCCGGTCAGATTTGAGCTCCATTTCTCCAAACTGTGGTTGTTCAGAGCAAAGTGCAACAGGTAGGATGTTAGTTTCAAACCATCTCAGGGATTCCTGTAGGGAGTGCAACGTTTAATGCAGCTGGTGGTAAAGAAACCTTTAATATCAAGTACCGTAATTTCTGGACTATAAGCCACACCTGCTAAATTTGAGGGAAATTACAGATTGTTCCATATATAAGCTGCACCTGACTATAAGCTGCAGGTGTTTTCATGTTTAATTACCGTATATAAGGGTTCCTGCTACCACGGAGGGGATTGTTTGCGTTTCATTTATTAACATTTGAGAAACATAATAAATCGTTAAGTCAATTAATCAAACTTTCACATCTTTGACATGACGATCAGCAATCGTGCAGTGCACAAATAATACAACGGTGCACTCCCAGCTAACGTCCTGCAGTCATAGTACCGTGGTAGTGCAGTATATCAAAAAAACAAAGCTTATAGCGCTTGATGAGGAAAAATACCAGCATCCGAAAAGTGCCAACACAGCAGTAAATCCGAACGGCATCTTCAGTTGTTGTGCTGTTCTCTTCGTCATCACGCAGCAGTCCAGCTTTTCCAAACCTGCTGGTGACCGTTAGCTATAAAAATATTAACATAGATAAGCCACATCGTTGTATGAGCTGCAGGGTCCAAAGCAAGTGAAAAAAGTAGCAGCTTATAGTCCGGTAAATGATGGCGTAAACGTCTATAGGATAACTTTACACAGACCACTATAACGTTTTGATGACTGGAGCCATTTGAAAATGACATCATTACACTTCGTTCTTAGTTTAGCTCCGACTAGCAGTTAGCGCATTAATCCTAACACCTAAATCCCATTTCTCCAAATGGAGGCTGTTCAGGAATGCATAAAATACCAGATGTTGCTGTAGGTGCAGCCATTTACAACAGGTTAGATAGTAATTCTTTAAAAACGGACAGAAATCAGAATAATGATTCGTAGCGATTTTTTTCTAAATTTTTTATTAGGATGAAAATATAAAACTCACATGTTCTCTTTATTTGCTGTATATAGATAGTGTACACCATTAGAGCTGTTGGATAAAAGCACGCACAGAAAGCTCATGTATGGAGGAGGAACACGTGTCCGGAGGTGGAAAAAATGAAAACGATGTTGGATTACAAAGACAAAAACCTATCCAAACTATTTAGCTCCTAAACGTAAATAATAATAATAATAATAATGTGTTGAACTTTGTGCCATAAACCAACCGTCTGCGGTCGCTAATAACCTTTGAATTCTGTACACGCGGTACTTTGTACAAAATATGAAATCTACTATTTAATAATAGAACATAAAAGTACATTATATGTACAATGAAGCCATTTAGTATAAGACATACTAAAGGACACTTGCAATAATAACTCATTTCAAAGAGAAAGAAAACAAAGCTTATGTAAAATGAAAAGAGCTCCAAAGAAGCCAGTATTAAAGCCATTTCAAGATCAAACGTCACCAGTCAGACAAACGCTGAACGGATGGAATCACTTCATGGAGGTTTTGGTGCAAGCCTTCGGTGACCCTTGTTCTTCAAAACAAACAACAGAACAGCGTGACTTCAGTAGAATTTACAATTTTGCACATTCAGTTGCAACACTGACAAAAGAGGTTCTGCAGGCAAAGGAGGAATAAAAGCACAACTAAACCCAGATTGAACAGATTCTCCACAGACGAGCCCAAGCGCTTTTAGTTTTAACTATAAAAAAAAAAAAAAGCATGTGCAGGTTTGGGCAGAGAGGATCAAACACGGGAACTAATCTAAAGTGGAATGGGGCATGAGAGGTAAGCCACACACACACACACAAACACGCACACACACACACGCACGCACACAGAGACAGCATCACGAATTTCAACTCTGCTCTTCTTTTGATTTTCAGTTGTGTTTCTATTTTCGTTCAAGTTTTATCAGGAAGTGCTTAATTGCTGAATTGGCTTGTGGGAGAGCGCTCTGCCTCTGATCTGATGTTTGGGGTCCGAGGTGAGCAAAGGTCGACACAGGAACACGTCAGGTTGGATTTACTGTAAGAAACGAGGTTCACTAATCTGTCTTTTGTAGCTGATCTGGAGTGAACATCCCCTTCTCCAAAGGCACTGTGAAAAGAAAGGCTTCAAACTCGATGACTCTTCTGCGAAGCGCTGTAATGTTTTAAAATAATAAAAAAAAACTTGAGAAAAGTAGAAAAATTCAGTTTCATTAAATTTATTAACCCCACGTGAGGAATTGATCTTTTTAACCTTCTCGTAAAAGCCTCACATGAATGTCCATGACTTGTTCTGAACTGGATGTGAACTAAAAATAAATCCCTCTGGTGTTGCTGCAGCAAACCAGCCTCAACCGGAACTCCGACCGACAGCAGACCATAAACCAGCCGGTGAAAACCAACGTATTGCCTATAAAACATGTTTAAAAAGAGCTGAAGCAATGAAACAAGTTGGCACCAGACCAGGTTTCTACTAATTTAGAATTAAATGTGCAGATTTAAAACTAAACGCTTGCCTGGTGAGTCTTCATCAAATGTACGACGACCACGGCAAATAAAAACAAAAATAACAGCAAGCAGTACTTTTACAGAGATTCTAGACGAGCTCCTAATGTAGGGAAAAATAGAAACTGCTGTTTTGTTCCAATCTTAGGAGAAAAATATCTCATTTTAAATATATTTATAATCTGGTTTCACAGATTTTTTTTGAGGTTACCAGTGAGGGCTTGTGTTATTTTCTACAAGCACCTGACATCTACAGAGAAGATCCGACAGCTCACACACAAAACGGAACACCTGATAAGAATGACCAGAAGGGGGCAGCACAGTTCCCCCAGAAAACACTGACTGAGAAGATGGAGAGAGAGAGAGAAAATAGGGGAGGAGCTAAAAGCTTGTCTTTGGGGGGCAGTAGCCTGTTGTTGTGCAGGAGCATCTAAGCACCACAGCTGCTTCTGCAGTCAGGAGGAGGAGAAAGAGGAGGGGTTGTGCACTGCTTGTTCCAAAAAGCCAAATCAGGCTTTAATGTGTAACTTTAGACGTTTTCAGCATCAGGCGGGGCGGGGCTGTACTCCCACACCGGAGCTCGGTTGTTGGGAGGGGCCCTCTGAGGGCCTGTGTGTGGACGCTGCTGCTGGTTTTCAGTGGATCTGGGTGGTGTTGTCCTTAGTGGCCGTCGTGCGTCGTTATCATTTCCTCGGCTCGTCGGTGCAGCTCCAAGGCTGTGACGGTGGAGATGTCTTTGGGGAGCTCTGATTTCCGCCTCATTAGCGGGCGCTCTCGTCGGTGATCCTTTACGAGCTGGACACAAAAACACAAGGACCGGAACCGTGAGAGAAAGAATCGGCCAACAGTCGGACATCTGATACCATTTATTATCCATTAACGTTTCACTCTTATCTCACAGGCCGTTCTCAGTTCATACAATTCAAATCCTTCAGATCTGACCCCTCCGGTGTACCCCAGGGCTCTGTCCTCGGACCCCTTCTCTTCATGTTTTCACTTGGTCATACTTTAGTGTAGATTCTCAGTCATCCAGGGCATGATAAACTTGAAAGTTTAATCGGAAACAACTGAACTTGTCTTGTTTTCTTTAAAGATGTTTCACTTCTCATCCAAAACGTTCTGAAGAACTGAAGCTTTTTGAATGAGAAGCGAAACCTTTTCAAGGAAAACAGGAAAAGTCCAGTTGTTTCCAATTAAACCGTCAAGATTTTCACTTATTCATAACGCCCAACTTTACTTGTCCTTAAAACCTCAATCCTCCTGTTTAGCTGAAATTAAATTTTGGTTTACCACTAACCTTCTTAAACTAAACCGTGACAAAACAGAAGTTATACTTTTTTTTACCAAGTCCATCGAGTCTAAAGCTGCCAGTTTTTCTCTCACTGTTGATGTTTCCTCTTTTTTTTAAGGTTTTATCAATTTTTTGATTAAAATGTTATTATTACATCTATCTTCTAAATGTCTTTCCTGTAGAACACAGAACTCTCAGTAACTCACATGGACAAAATAATAAATATGCAAAAAAAGAAACTTCCTGATTCATCTTCCTCTTCTGCTAGGATATTTATTTATATTCCACGTGACCCATGTCTGAATAATTACCCTGACATATATGATACAATATGAATCAAGTAGCCATGTTTGTCATGTGATCATGTTCACAGCACGCTGACCTGTGTGGCTCCCTCCTCTACGTTCTTCTTTAGCATGCTGACGTCTTCTAGCAGCGGCACATCTGTCTCCATTTCCATGGGATCAGCTGATCCTGCAGGATCAACGTGGGTCAGAAACTGCAGAGGAGGAGGAGATGGAGAAGTTAGAAGAAGCCAACATATCATCTCAATGTCCTCATCGGTGGAGTTTAGCTCACCTGTGGGTTTGACTTTGCCAGATTGTCAATCTTCAGCCACGCGTCTTCTCTCTCCTTCCACTTGCTTTTCTCTCTTAAACAAACAGAAACTCATCAGACACAAAGCCTTTTTATTATCGGGTCTTAATGACGTGTGTGAACCATATGAATGTGACAACCCATCTGATGACTTACTTGCTTTTCTCTGCTTTGAACTGCTGGGTGCAGTCATCAAACAGCTTCTGATTCATCTCCATAAAGAGTTTCAGAGCATTATAGATCAAGCCGTGGATTGTCCTGTGGGCACACAAAGATTCCTGTGGCTCACTTGTTTGTGACTAGAATCAGGAGGACTCACGAGCAGAGACGGACTCACTTGTTCCAGTGGGTCTTGGAGTTGCGGTAAAGGGCTGGGAACATGATGGGGAGAATCTTTGCTGCGTTGTCGCTGATCAGGCTCATGATGTACTCGTTGTTCCAGTAGTACAGAGCCCGCTCAGCCACCTAACAACACAGCTTGTGTGAGAGTTGACCTGACGTATACGAGTCGAGTTTTAAAAATAAAGAACAGCGGGGACTCAGACCTGAAAGTGAGGGCTCGACACGCACTTGGCTAGCTGTCGGAACAGAGGCTCCATCACTTTGACGAACTCTGAAGGCTCAATCACATCCAGGATCTCCTCCAGCTCATTGAGGAACATCACCTCCTTTGGACTGTGGGTCTTTGGCCAGTACTTTAACAAAGCCATAACAGTCTGCACACACACACACACACACACACACACGAAGCAGAAACACAGGCTTTGTTACAGAGGAACCGTTTATCTGACTACAGTGGATCAAAAACAAGAACAGGTAGCAAATTCAGACACGTACAACACAAGAAATTAGAAAAAAAAAATCTATTAAATAATAAAAAAAATTTACAGAAGCATGTTGCATTCAGTTCAAAAAAATTAAGAAGAGAACCCTAGAAATCTAGACCAACTGTAGCAAAAAGATTTTACTCTGCAGGTCCGTCTAGCCATGTAGCCTCAACAGGTCTACTATTGGCCCCAACAGTTTTGTGTCTTTAAACATCTTTTGAGCATTCATTCTGTGTCTTTCTAATTAATATCACTTTTTCTTTCTTTTACACAATCAGGAGTTGTTTTTACCTTCTTTTTTCTGCTGACGTTTCGATCGCAACTGATCATCCTCAGAGCTACAGGGGCAATGGCGGTGCTGTTGATGTATTTAAAGGAAGCAGCATCCTGACGAATCACAAGCTTGCGCTCTACGTCGCTCTTGACGGACAGTTAAAGTCCGTCACCCTCTCCTGTCGGAGAGCCCTTGCGCCAAAGCAAAATGGCGCTGCGCACGTCTCCGTACCGACGCAGACGTAAAAGTATAAATTAGGCTTGATTGGTGTAACGATGAATACGTCACGTTGTTAGTTGCTCTGATTGGTCCTAGCGATGTCCAACTGCGTGCAGAGACCGTTTTAAAGACAATTGTAGAGTTCACCCTATGGCTGGGTTGTTTCAATGGGTCGTGGCCAGACTATATATTTACATATAAAGGATCGCTTGCTAGGATATAAGAAAAGCTAGCTTTTTTAATCAATGTGACCATTTAAAAGAAAAAAACTCAGCCACGTCCACAAGATCCGATGGGGCTTTATGCCTCAACAGCGCAAATTCCTCAGGTGTCTGCTCAAAGTTGACAAACTAATAATAATCCTTTCTACGCATTTAAAAAAAAAATTATTTCCCAGTGTCTCAATCCCAAAACAAAGTAAAAGTGGATTAAACTCAACAAATAAGCCACGAGCAGTGCCCACAGGCACAGAAAATCGTCTCAGAAACACACTGCAGGGGCATCATTTAATTATTTATTAATTATTTGGTTATTTATGCATTCATCCATGTTTATAGTAGTTAAAGTGACCCATCCCCCGTGGGGAGCGGGGCTGCGCTCGAAAACTATATGGTGGTTTATTTGTCATCAATGGTGCTTAATTATGTCATCAATACAGACAAAACTGATTTTTAACTTTTTTTGGTAAAAATTACTTTGTTAACTCAGAAAACTGAGCTTTTTTAAGTAAATGCAAAACGCTTCTGCTTTTTTAGCCACATTATTCTTCCAAACCCACCAAACTGGGTGCATTTTCTTCATTTATTAAACTAATTCATATTCTGCATGATCACACCACAAAGCAGTAATAAACTTATCCCGTAATTCAAACCTGAAAATAAATGTTAAAACAGTATAAATACGTTGAATCTCACCGGTTCTGTGAGGGTGCTATCCTTCTCCAAGAACTGAACCACACAGTAGGCCAGCTAGAGGAGAAACGTCAGTTTTTTAGACTTAAGCATAGAAATTTAGATCAAACTGAAGAGGAAAACCAAGTGCAGCAGCAGAAGTGGAGTGGCTACCTGTGGGTGATACACACTGAGGGACTTGACTTTGTGTAAAGGCAGCAGGACTTTCAGCAGGAAGATTTTGTGCTCTTCTTTCAGTGGTAACGCAAACCCATTGATTATGCTAAAAGAAGAAACCTGATCATTATGGGAAACTTGAAATAAAACCTACAATCTGAAACAAACAGAAGCTGCTTTAATGTCTAAAAAAATCTCACCTGCCAAGAATTTCCAGTAATTCTGCTATTCCATTGTGATGCTCAGTCTCATAAATGAACCTGGAGTTAAAAATGTTTTAATAAAATGCAAATTATGTGGAAAAAAAAGTGATCATTATAAGGTCAAACTAAATACTCACGCATAAAATATGTTATTAATTTGTTTCCTAATGTACGCTCGCAGGCCCAGGAACTTGCCGTAGATGCGATGCAGAGTGGTTTTTAGAAAATCTCTTTCTCTAGGGTCTTCACTGTCAAACAGTTCTAAGAGCTGAAAGAATTCACAAAAAATATATTTAAATATTAATAAAGATCACAGCTGCAGTGCTCGAGCAAAATAAAAACTAAATTTGATAAGGATTGTAGAGCTCACCTGCATTACAAACTTCTGGTCAATATACTTTTTGGCAATGTTGGGTTGAAAGTCGGGTGATTCTAAGAATCGTAGAAAAAACTCGTACACGAGCTGTGGAAGAAGCGCAAGTGTAGTGATTTTAATCAACTTAAGCCATTAGAGTGTTTTTCTAGTGCATTGTGGGTATTTTTGTACCTGTAGGTGTGGCCATGCAGCCTCTAGCGTGGGCTCATCCTCTTCTGGGTCAAACTCTGCTCCGGTGGGGTTGGAGGATGGCGGCAACGTTCTGAACATGTTCACAGCAAACTGGGGACAGAAGGGTTGAAGAGTTTATGATGAATTGCTTCATCAACCAAAAAACCACATTTTTGAAAAACAAATCTGTGAGTTTGCTCCAATCACCAACATTTCAATTGAACATTTTTATTACGCAAATCATTAAATGTCCTTATTTTTGTAGAAATGTTAATAATTTACAGCTGAACTTGATCTTTGGAAATTTCTGACACTAACCGTTATAGTTTTTCCCATGTCAATAAATTTGGTGATAAAATAATGAAAAGATGTGTGTAGGTTGTCGACGTTCCTGTCCCTTTAAGAAGCTGTACCACCAGGAGTCACATGACAACATAACTCGATGTAATACACGAAACCGCCCCATCTAGTGGACAACTTTTGTTTTTGCGCATACATGTAGTTATCGTCCATTTATCGTTATCGAGGTGAACTCCTCAATATACTGTGATACTGGTTTTAGGCCATATCGCCCAGCCCTGCCTGGTAAAATGGCATATTTTAATATTTTATACACAGAAACATACGTCAAAATGTTCAAAATATCTATTTAATCTGAACTGCTGCTCAACTTTGGTAAAACTTCACCAGTAGCTGGAAAATGATCCGGAATACCATAAAAATAAATTGAAGGGCGCAAGGGTGCAAGTGCGAGTATTGGAATTGGGCCTTACTGTGACTGAGCAAAACCAAGATGGCAACGGCTCGTTTGAAACTGTTTGGCATCAACTTTTGACTATTTAGCCTTGGGTTTTTCTTTGAGTCAAGAGCAGATAGAGGTACTTAAATTTATTTAGAAAAAAGATGCATTTGCGTATTCTTCGACAGTGTATGGCGGACTGCCCCATTGACTGACATCCATAGCACGTCACGTTGTTTGTTGTCCAATAGCACACGGAGACAGTTTGAAAAGACAACCATAGATCCCACCCCATGACTGAGAGCCGTCAAATGTGTCGTGGCCAGACTTTGTATTCACATATATAGTAGGGCTTGCCAAGCTATGGTAATGAAGTTTGTTAAAACAAGTGAGTGCAAAAACAGGACACACACGTGATGTCAGAGCATATTTGTCACGGGCAGTGATGTTGCAAAACTTAAAATCCTAGTTATTCACATCCACAAGCAAATAGTGACAAGAGAGAATTCACAAATCTCCACTTTGGTCGGAGTTTTTGAAATAATAATTTTTTGGTGCCATATATCTTCATTTTAGTGTGGATGACAGATAAAACTATAGGAAAATCTTTGTTTTGAGCAATTATTTACTTGAGTCTTTTCTCACCATCCAGATATTGTGAGTGTGTCTCGTGAGTGCAGTCCACCAGTTAAAACAGCCACTGGCCACCATTTCATACATTCCCCCAGAGAGTAGGACTAATGGAACAACCATGGTCGAGTTTATCAAGGTCTGCTGGCTGACCGTCGCTAACACTGAACACTGACATGTCAAACATGGTCCCCTGTGAGAAGGACATTGGAGCGGTGTTAACATAAGAATACACTCTCCATTGACATTGAGGAGTTTGTCGTGTCAGTCTCTACACTTTGAAGTCCTCTAATGGCTTTTATCATCAAACAGTCCTCATCTTTAAGGGGCTCAGAGAAAAGGGGCTGACAGGAATAAGAGAACATTTCTATGCTGATTTGGCAGCTCTGTTGAATTTTCAGCTGCACTGATTAAAATGGAGCTTCAACAAGGAGGAAAGAGGGGGGGTTGCACTTTGACCATCTGCAGTTTTACAATAAATGTGGCACTGAGGCAGGGCTTTGATTAACATCAAAGGCTGTTTAATTTGGCTTGGAAAAACAAATCTGATAACATGAACACATTTACACCAGAACATCTGAGGGAAGCATTTTAGGTAAACACAGTAGGAGTGGTTTGAAAATATTTTAAAAAATGTTAAATTATGCACATCTGAATAATTAATATGACTTGTTTTGATAAGCACCTGGTGGTAACACTGTAATAACATGACCATTTGGGAGTGATAATGAGCCAGCTAGTTTCCTAACTACTATAGGGAGCCCAAGTCACGCCCATCTACTTCCGGACCATGGGTCCCCAACTGCAAAAAAAAAAATGAATGGGAGTCTATGAGAGGATAAAAGTTATTTTCTGATCCCGTTTAATACACTGCTCACAAAAAAGATCAAGAGGGAGAAACTTGAAATGACCTCCACATGTTAAACCAGTCCTGTTTTGAGGGTTTTGTAATTGTTGCCACTTTAGTGCACGTCGTTAAGTCCATGAACACCAATACAGCTGAAAGTGATTAACAATGCCCTCAGCTGCTTAATCAACCAGAAAATTATCAGACAGGTTTAATTGATTTCATGCCAGGCCCAATAAAAAAAGTGTTCCTTTAATTTTTGTGAGCAGTGTATGTGCCATGGATTTCACATATGATGTCCGTGAATTTTAAAGACACATTTTGATGCCAAGAAAGTGCTTATTTTCAACCGGCGACAAAAGTTATTTAAGGTTTTTTGTGTGAAAAGACTCCTTTTTAAAGCCACATTCCTGAACTTTGTGGATATATGCTCTCTGTCGCCCTCTCAAGGCCTGCTGCGTAACGTTACTGTCGTAAAATCAAATCTCTCTCTCGGGCATAAGAGGCATGTTTACATTACTAATGTCAGGCAAAACAACGAAAACAAACTTTTCCACCTCCACACATTGAATAAATAGTTTTATCAGGACTGTATAACAACTTTATGCCCGACCAAACAAAATAACCCTGGTGAAATAATTTATTACTTACCTAGCCATTAGCAGCACGGCTAGGTCAGAGTCCATAGTACGTGCCTTTTTTTCTAAAAGAGCTCTCCAGCGAGAAAAAGACGGCCCAATAATAACTCTGGTCTTTGCTCTCGCTCTATCGTGTTCTTTTTCTTTTCCTAGATTGCTCTGATAAGGGATTTCTAGCTTTCTTTGGTGGATCTGCCATTGCTGAAGTCTCTAAACCGCGGGTCTATGTTATACTACTATGGCAAGCCAAAGGGGGCAAAAAAACACGCGTTCTAAAAATCATGCATTCTAAATGCGCGTTGTGTCTGTGTGTTGTGGTGGACATAATGCACGTTTAGAACGCGCGCTTTTTTCACCCCTTTGGCTTGCCGTATAGTGCCGTGAAGCAAGACAAAGTCAGTACTTCCGGTGTCAGGTCGCAGGTGAAAAACTGTATAGTGTGGTAAACAGACGTGGGACTCCCTAACACCATCACAGCTCCGAAAATGAACATAATAGATGATGGTATGCCACCAAAACTTTACAAAAAAGACATTATTTTAATGTGTGAAAGTTGCGGAATGTGGCTTTAAGGGCTGCGTTAACATTCATCTCTTTAAATTTGGTGCAGATCAGAGGATGTATGTGGAAATTACAGCCAAACATAATTGCATGGCTTGTAGTCAGACATCGCTATGGCACCACAGTGAGATACACCTTTACTGACAAAATACGCTTTCCATCAAGGGTCATCAAGTAATATGCTCCGAGGGCCACATCAACACACTGGAGTAATTATGCGGGGGATGGGTTGGGGAGGTTGACAAGCAGAAAATTTAGGAGGCAGCCAAATTCTGGTTTTGTAAATATATTTTAAATTATAAATAATGAAATCCTCAATTGTACCCAAGTCAAACATTAGTAAGGTGATGATTGATGCAGTAAAAACAAACGTACTGCTACTACATCTTCTCGTAAGTTAGCCGCTTTTGTCTCCTGCTGCAAACTGGATGTCGTGAAGTAGGGTTGAACGATTCTAGGACAACATAGAATTGTGATTTTTCTAGCAGAAATTGCGATTTCCATTCGATTCACAATTTTCTTTCAATCACGCTTCATCACATTATTCTAAATCAACAGTAACCTTTCCTACCCTGTGGAACAGCCTGCCCCTGGATGTAAAGACAGGTGATACGCTGGCCTCTCTCAAAGTACGTTTGAAAAAGCATTTGTATTCTTTGCCATTTTATATATAATTAAGTGACTGCAGGTTAAATTTTTACCTGTGATATTTTTTGTTTTAGGATTTTTTAAATGTGTGCTACGTATTCTGTTTTAGTTGCCTGTGGTTTTAATACTTTATAATGCTTTGTTGGCTTTTAAATTTCATTTTTATTCGTTTTTATTACTATTACTGTTGTGCAGCACTTTGGGGGTGACAATGTTGTCGTTTAAATGTGCTATAAAGGTTGACTTGACAAACATGACAGGAAATGACATCATACCATCAAAACATTAAAGGTTATTACTCTAATGCAAGGATGAACTCTAGCAGTAAGAACTGGGTATTGTTCTGGGCCACCTGAATGTTTTTTCCTCAGAAGAACACATGCTTAGTTTGATTTATCGTAGCTCTGCAACGGTTTGTGCCATCAGAAAAATTTGAATTGTTTTTGAAAGAAGAGAAGTAAAGCTTTCAGGTTAGCATTGTGTTATTATGGTAAATTATTTTCTGTTGTTTAAGGAAGCTGGTGAATTAGCTTCTCAGTCCCTCCCGCTCACACAAGCAGACAAACCGACCCTGAGTCAGCCATGAGCACTGTGAAAACCCACATGATAAACGACAAATGATAAATTGTTCTGTCATTTTCTGACATTCAGCCTGATCATGATGTATGAAAACACTCACTGCTATCTTTATCTGAGCCTGACAGACATCAGAGAAACACAACAGCACATTATGATGATTATTATCTATATTTCATAAGACACAAACCTATATTTATATTACCAAGTAGGTTGATGGATTGCGTAGTTTATTTAAAGTCATTTGGGCTTCGATTCAAAATGTAGTTGTGTGAAATCTTCATCTGAGTCAATAAATGTTTGATAAAATGTTCTAATCTTTTCACATGAAAGCCATCATCGAGGTATTTCCCCCAGTCAGAATCACTTTGGGACAGAGTTAGAAACGTTTGAAGACAGTTTTTTTATGTCCATCTGAATGTTTCTTGTAAACATGCTTTCAAAAGACTGTAGATGTGAATAAGAGTTGTATATTTGAAGAAAAGAAGGTTAAACAAAACAAGTTTAGGTCAGAGGACGAGCGCTTCAACACTGACCATATGAACCACTTCCGGGTAGATGGGTTCGGTGATGACGTTCCTGTTGTGGGTGATGTACTCCACCATCTCGCTCAGGGCGGCTCGTTTCACCTCCTTCCATTTTAGGTCACTCAGCGGGTCTGAGACGAAATCAAAGAGGACGCAGCACTGACGCAGCTTCTGGATGAACAGCTTCTCCTGCTCTGCAAGGGGAACGTCTAGGAAGCAGAAACAGAGAGAACGGTAAAACCAACAGGTATCACTTCTTAGACGAGGTTTTGGTTTTTATCAAGAGAAAAACAGTCAACAGTGTTAATTCAATAACAGACTAAACAAGATAACCTGTCCCTTGCTCATTTATATCTATTGTTTTAATAAATCTGTTTAATTGTTCCTGGTACAGTTGAGGAGGTAATGACTTACATGCTGCTTTATTAATAATGCAGAAAATCAAATGTAAATGTTAAATCAAATATTTAGCATTTCAAAGACGGTTCCACCTCGACATCAATGATGCAGAAGCTCTAAATCAGCCCTGGGGAGGATGGAGCCACACCTGTTTGTCTCTTAGAATAAAATCGTTTACAGGATGAATAAATACCTCGAGATTTTGAAATGATGACACCACATACACGTTAAACAGATCTCTATTCTGTGGCTGCACACGTTGTTAAAATTTACCGTAATCATGTCACAGACCCAAGTTAAACAACTGTATTTATAATAACGACTTTATGGGATTCATCACGAATTAAGTTGATTTTATTAGAAACAAAATCATCAGCATCCTCCCGAGCATGATTTCTTCTTCCTCAGTAAGTGAGGCAGCATCAGAGGTAACTGTAGGACCTCATCTGTGTTTTAACTGTTTTGATTCAGTTGAGCTTCAAGAGTTATCAAAAATATTAGCTTCATCTAAACCTTCAACTTGTATATTACACCCAATTCCAACCAAATTATTTAAAGAAACATTTCCTTTGGTTACTGCCCCCATTTTAGATATAATTAACCCTATCCTTAGTAAATGGATACGTACTGCAGGAGTTTAAGGTTGCTGTAATTAAACCTCTACTTAAGAAACCTTGTCTGGATCCAGATGACCTAATGAATTATAGACCAATATCTAATCTTCCATTTTTATCTAAAGTCCTTGAGAAAATAGTGGCCAATCGAGTATGTGAGCATCTAAACACTAATGATCTGTTTGAGGAATTTCAGTCAGGTTTTAGAGAGTATCACAGCACTGAAACCGCATTAGTGAAAGTTACAAATGATATTCTCACGGCCTCAGATAAGAATCTGGTGTCTGTTCTGGTCTTGTTGGATCTCAGTGCTGCTTTTGACACAGTCGATCATATTATTCTCTTAGAAAGGCTTGAACATGTTGTAGGGATCAAAGGAACAGCGCTAGGCTGGTTTAAATCTTATCTTTCTGAGTTCAGTTTGCTCATGTAAATGAGAAATCTTATTCTTACTCTAGGGTTACTTGGAGTACCATAGGGTTCAGTGCTTGGACCAATTATTTTCACTATATATATATATATACTTCCACTTTCACAGTTATGCTGATAATACTCAGTTATATTTATCCATAAACACTGATGAACCTAATCAGTTAGGTCGATTACAGGCTTGTCTTGAAGACATAAAAATCTGGATGACTAAACTTTCTGCAAGACTGAAGTTGTCATCTTTAAACAAAAACCTCTGAAAAGGAAACTGCTTAGTCAATCACCTGATCTGAACGGCATTAAATTAGCCTCTGAGAACAAAGTAAAGAACATCAGTGTAATCTGACCAGGACATGTCATTCAAATCCCACGTTAAACAGGTTTGTAGGATTTCCTTCTTCCACTTCCGGAATATTGCTAAGATTAGAAACATCCTGCCCAGGAGTGATGCTGAAAAACTGGTTTATGCATTTACCTCAAGATTGGATTACTGTAAATCATTACTATCAGAAAGTTCACAGAATGTAGTCAAAAGTCTTCAGCTGGTCCAAAATGCTGCAGCTAGGGTTCTGATGAGAATTAAAAAGAGAGACCACATCTCTCCTGTTTTAGCTTCACTACATTGGCTGCCTGTTAAATTTAGAATAGATTTTAAGATCCTCCTTCTCACTTATAAAGCTCTTAATAATCAAGCTCCATCATACATCAGTGATCAAATTGTTCCATATGTTCCTAACAGAGCACTTCGCTCTCAGACTGCAGGTTTACTGGTGGTTCCTAGAATATCTAAAAGTAGGATGGGAGGCAGAGCTTTTAGTTATCAGGCTCCTCTCCTGTGGAACCAGCTCCCAGCTTTAGTTTGTGAGGCAGACACCTTATCTGCTTTTAAGACTAGGCTCAAAACTTTTTTTTTTATTTGATAGGACTTATGGTTAATTCTGAATGATGTTAGCCCAGGTGTTGAATGAGTGGGGGTGTAGAGGAAGGGTGAGTGTACAGCGGGAAATACGGTCGGTAAAGACTTTTCTCCCTGGCCCTGCCTCCCACATGTCTCCATCTTAAAGGCTAGGGTATCCTGAGTTATCGCTGTAGTTATGCTGCTATAGGCTTAGACTGCTGGAGGAAATACTGACCACTTTCCACACACTGCTACTTTTTTCTACCATCATTCTCTAATTGCGTTATTTCAGCTGTTAACTTTATTTTCTCTCTAAGTGGTTTTCTCCCCAGAAGAAGTGACACTGGTGTTCTGCTGAGCTGTGGTGGCCTCCTGGAGAGGGCCATCGGCTGGCACACTGCTGCCAACCACTTAACATTCTCCCTCTCCTGATATTAACTATTTACTTTCTTTAACATAGAATGTGCTACTACTAGTTCACCTGTTGAATTATTTACAGATTCACTCAGATAAAGAATAAAGTTTATCTTTTTAAAAAATAGAATCTCTACTAAGAAATCACAATGTATGCAGGTATAGAAACACTACTCAATCCCCAGTGAGTCGTGGTGGATGGCTGTTCATATCGAGCCAGGTTCTGTTTTCCTCTCCACTGTCGCTACATGCTTGCTTAGTATGAGTCTCTGACTCAAGTCAATAGTGACTTGATGCAATTTGCTGGGTTTCCTTATATAGGAAACTTTTTACAAATTGGCATAATGAACTGAACTCAATTGGAATGTTTACTTTGTGAAGTGCCTCGAGACGACTCTTGCTGTGATTTGGTGCTATATAAATAAACTTAATTGTTTTGAAATGAATAAAACACATAGAATAAAGGAATAGATCCAATAAAAAGTAAATGACTCCATGCCAAAGCCGTAGACATAGTCTACCCTTTGTTTTAAATGTTAAAGTAGCTTTAATGTGTTTTCTCCACCCTGACCCAGTGAGTCTCCAGGAAGCAGAGATCAACTTCAGCTTTTCTGGAGGAACCAGATACAATACGATTATCATAATGGGTACATACTGCACTGGGTAACCAGAAGTATGTCAGAGAAGAATAAACCAAAGCATGTACTGAACTTTAATTGCAGTTCTAGCAATTGCATGCGACTTTCCTCAAAGGAGAAGTGGTTTAAAATCATGTTCTCCCTTATTCAAATCAGAGCCGTCAAAAGTAGACACGAAACTCTACGTTACTGGTTTATTAGCTGTGTAGACGGCCGTGTACAAGGGCTACATATCTGGTATGAAGCTGGCGTCACACAACAATTTAGCTTTTACATCAATAAATATGTGTTGTCACACACGCAAGCATGCACGCACACGTCTACCTCTACAAACACAACAAATCAACCTCAGTTGGTCTGACTCACACACTGAAACAAGCATTATGAAGCCAAAAGGAACGGTAATTCATCTCCATCCAACACAGGGATTAGTGCCTTTTGAATTCTGTCCGTGGGCCAGCATTAATCAGATCGTTACTGTCCGTCATTAATGAGTCAATGTCCCCTTAGCAAGCTCCCTGTGTCCCATGGGTCACCATGGCGACCACAAGCAGACAGGACTTTGGACCAGGGGTGACCACTGGTAATCAGAGATGCATGTGGGCAACTGCTACTCTCACAGTGAAATCATATGCTGCTGATTAGCTGCAGCCAAGAACCGCGTCAGCCAGAATCAACGGGATGAATAATAACGACCTGGACTGGAGACAAAATTTAGAATACTATTCATATTTAAATACAGAGAGATCCATGTTAATGACAATGGAAAAGATCTCTTATCCCATATTTTTGAAGAGAAAAATGTTCAATGAGTTATTGTTTTGCAGCAATCCGTTTAGAAAACCACGACCAGTAAAAACACCAGAACCTGAGCTAAGAGCCGATTCACTCCTGGAAATACCTTGAAATAAAAATTACAACTTGGGTTTACTAAAGAGCACAAGAAATTTAGAAATTTTAGAATTAAAAAAAGAAATCACTTTTCAATACACATACTTCATATAAGCTAAAGAATATTGACTATTTTATATAGACTCATAATTAACCGACGTCTTGTGAAATAAATCATTTATTAAAACGGTTAAAAAAACAAGGTATAAAAAAGATGTACATACAGTAGACTGAGACGACGACTGCAATCATTTTTATTTTAACACAGGTCAATAATTTAATTACTATCAGCAAACTAAATGACATGATCAATCATTACCTGTAAAATCTATTAGAATCCAGATCAGCACAACAAAGAACCAAAGTGTTGACCTTGTGAGCTCAAACCACATCCGTGGAAACACTTTGTGTTTCTGTTTCTGTGTGAAACACATTTAGGTATGGAATCCTTGTTTTTCTAACGTTAAACAGGAAGTAACAAAAACGTAAAAACCTGAGAGATACATTAAAAACATGTAAGCCATAGATTCATGTTGTACTGCAACACAGAAAACATCAGTGGGAAACTCTACTGGGACTTAGAAATAAACAAAACTTTAAGTTTAAGTCTCTGTTTATGTAAGCAAACTGGATACAAGTGCAAGTACAGATCAGTTTCATAAGCATGATGATTAAAACACTTAGACCACGTTTTCCAAACTCTTCTTATAGAAAAGAAGCTCAATTCTGAGTTACACCTCAATAAGATTAGAGAGAAAAACAATGAAAAGTGTTCATTTTATTTCTCTTATTTCTGATTTTATTTGTGCAAAAGTTCAATTCTAGTTATCGTAGCGTAATTTAGACATTTTTAACGGTGATTTAATGGATGGTTTGATGGTATTTAGCAGCCCTGATCTACCTCCAGGGTTTGTGTTTACTTCTTCAAAGCTAAAACATGGGTTCATCTCATATTCCGCCCAGTCCCACAACTTCTGTTACACAACAGCACTAGGGTTTCAGAGCCGGCCTAAAATATTAAGAGACGTGCTGTGCAGCTGCAGACTTCACACACAGACGTCTCTGCGTGGACGGGAATGTAACCTTTCCTCTTCTAAAGGCTCCAGCTTGCACACAGGAAGTCAGTTATGATCACAGATTGCTCCTACCTACAACACTTGCATCCAACTCCGTCTACTGCAGGATACAAGTTCAATCTAGTTTTAAAAATGCAAACACAGGCTACGACATATCTGTCATGACAGGGCTGACGTTAAATGTTCACTTCTGTCAGTGATTAGAGAAGTAGAGTCAGCTGTGAAGACTGATCGTTTCTGTTTTACATGCATGACAGATCCAGCAACTACAAACTGCATTTTTATGTCAAATGACACAAAAACCAAACAGACACAATCTGACAACAAGCTCTGACCTCACGTCCTACATATGACATGGATAGTAAAGATGGGGGAGGGGAGGCACACAACCATCACTCATTATTTACTCACTGTCCCTCACCTACTGAAACCAGGCAGCGTTGAACCAAAACCCTTCCTAGTTAGCGCACAAACACAACAATCCCATGTCAGCAGACTGAAACGACTCTGACACGTTAAACGTTGCAGCGTTTTTAAGCCACGTGAGGAAAATAGTCCATAAAATCCAAGTTGGCAGCTGCTGCATGACAACAGTTTTGCTCATTTCCTTCTTGAAACACACAAATGCAGAACAGCAGAAGGAGCATATTTCCTGTTCTCACCTCGAAAATGCATTAGAGCCACAGGCTGGAAAGGCCCATTAGAGCCCGGTGTATCCAGAACCATCTCCCTGGCTGGGTCAGTACATGCCAACATTAGTGCGCTGAGGCAGGAGACCGGGGGGGACGAGGGAAGCCCAGGCTAAGGCGAGGAGCCAGCCTCCATTTTAACAGCAAGGCTGAGCAGAAAATGAAGCTCCCCTGCTGCTGGAGGGAACCAGCTAGTTAGTGATGTCATCTCCCCCAGCAGCCACCCGGTTGGCTGAGTACCATCACATGGGTGGGTTGTCAGCATAAACAAACATGAGGGAAGGGATTGGCTGGTGGACTGAAGGAAAAGAGGAGGGTCGGTTTGGTTGTGACTGGGGCAGGAACAACTACAAAAACCAAGTTTTATCAGCCTGAGGAGTCATTTATTGAATATTATGGAAAGAAAATGCTAGACTAAGGAAATATTAAATGTTAAAAATATTTTTTCTCATCCCACTTGAAAAATACTTACAGAAACTACCGTCATTTCTAAATCTGTAATGTTATTTTGGTGCCACATTTGTGTCCATCTGCATAACAGAAGGCTCTTGAGAAGCACAGTCTGAGCCCAGGTGTGTGCGACTGAGAAACAGGAAGACAGGAAGTTTCACTTCAAGCAACACAGGATGTACACGAGCAGTAAGCGTCGGCAGCACCAAACCCTGCACTGTGAAGCTGTGCAGGAAGAGGGCAGGCCCACGGTTCAAGAATCTACCCACAAGCACAAACCAACAGCAACTGCATCCACGCAATTCTGGTTTCACCCTAAAAACTGAATTTATTGCACTCTTACCAAGCAGTCCCTAATGTGCACTAGAGGTGTTTTCACACAAAAATGTCTCTAATCTTATTAGTTTTACAGAAAAAAGCCACGATGCATGAAAACAGGTCTTTTAATTTGCAGCTAATACAAAAAAAATCACGTAGGAGGTGCTGCAGTTTTATAATTACTGGTATTTTCGACTTGCCCCAGAGATGAACTTGTTTCCAGCTTGATCGACCACACCGCACACGGTGATATGAAGAGAAAAGAAACAGCCACTCACACTTAATCACTTCACCAGCGTGAGAACATAAAACTTTAGTCGATTTTATCGCCTATTAGGCCAGAATTAATGATGGGAGAACTGAGCAACAAACACTCGATGTTGGTAGGAAAGCTCAAAATCAGTGCTTAAAAGATTCTGTCTTTGAGGAACTATTGATCTTCTATACCAGTTTTCTAACAGAGTAAAAGGTTTTTATTATGATTGGAAAAGAGAAAAGAAAGCCAAACTGTAGGAAGCATGTGGAGATATAAATCTGTGTGAGTCCGTTCAATAATAAAATAGCTGCAGAAAGGTCAGGTTTTTTATAAACCCTTTACTATTCCATCCAGACATGTGCCTTCCACATGCTGTCGTTTTTGCTGAATACCAGATTCTCTGGTGCAAATACAGAAACAGAGATGCATCTTCTTCAAAATGCAGAGTCAGGATTTCCATTCATTCAACCTTTATTTATAAAGCAACAACAAAACATAACAAAACCCTAGCATGAGGGAACACACACCTGCTGAATCAGACAGATACTGCAGGGAGAGCCCATGAAGACATTTAAAATCAAATGGAAGTATTTTGAAGCCAGTGTAGGGATGCTTTTCTGGTAGCGGTTAAAAGACAAGCAGCATTTAAAACCAACTATAGCCTGGAACGTGACTTGTGACTGAGGCTGACGTAAAGTATATTGCAGTAATCTAAACGGATTGTGATGAAAGTATTTCAATCAGATGCAAAGAAAGAAATAATTTTACTTTGGCCAATTGTCTCAAGTGAAAAAACCCTGGATTTGACAACTGAGCTAACCTGTGCGTCTGCTTTAAAGGAGTCATACACTCATCTTATTAAATGTGTTGTGGACTCTAGTATGAACGCCTTGAGTCATTTTCAATGGAAGAAAAGCTCTGGCGCTCCGGTTTCAGGAAGCAGATCTTAGTCAGGAATTCTAGTCTTACTCATTAATATTCATGATTTGCGAACATCTTGCCTCTGATTGGCTAACAGCAATAAGACTCTTCCGCTGCCTTTGTTCGCTCTTCTTTCTTGTGTAAAAAATGCCAAGTTGATGTTTTATCTCCACAAATAACAAAAGCCTGAATGTGTTCAGCCATGTTATGGAGTTGCTAATGCTAATGGTTAGCTTCTACTATAGACATGAATACGTAGATGCCCCATTGGGAGCGCAACAATGTCGCCGCCATATTGGATGGGTCTCATTCTCCAAAGTCAATGCAGGGTAGGCAACTATGCCTGTTTTTGTACACCCTACAGTTGCTAAAACCTTTGTACTATTGAAAACAGATCACATGGGATTACTGTTGACTTTTCTAGCCTACCTGATGGGATTTGATATTTTAATTAATTTGTTTTTTTTTTTGTTTAATTATGTTTATATTTTAATTATTATGCCATACCATGTGTCTGATTTTGTGAAAAAGCTTGATAAAATGTGTTTTTTAGCTGGGTAAGCACCTGCATCAGTAGAAATGAATGCACTGGGGGCGAATGGAGACCCAACTAAGATGGCGGCTGGCCACTACAGCAGCTCCTATAGGCAGCACCAGTCCATGAGGCGTCTACGTATTTATGTCTATGGTTTCTGCTACCAGAACCATGCTCTGCTCTCTCCTGGCTGCTAAATCAACACAACCTTCTGTGGTGGCAAGTCAGGTGGGCGGGGCCATGAATGCAAATTTTACAGTGTGACGTTGATCTGTTTGGCTTTTTCTAACTCGAAGGTTTCCGTGTCTATTTTTTTCGGAGGCTAATGCATGAAATAGGGGTTGAAGACTGTTTTCATTTTCAAAATGCACATGTCTGGTCATATTTCAAAAATAACAAATATTGTACAATTTCTCAATGAACCTAACCTTTAAAGCTGCAATTCAGCCTCACCAAGGCTTTACCAAAGTATGGTAAGCCCAGGTAAACATGACGTTTAGAGATGTCCCTGAGTCTAAACAACAATAATTATTTGAGATTGATTTCCTTATTTTCTTAAAAAATATGGTAGACTAAAAACACCAAATGCACTGCATGTTTAATTTGGCAGCGACAAAAAAAAATAAAAATTCAGGCTTTATTTTTAGACGTTTTTGAATTGTTACAGAGCATAAGTTAAATTTATAAAAATTTGTTTAACATAACCTAAAATGATATTAAATCTACTTTATTAATATGCATAGCATATTTAATAGTATTTTATTGTTTGAAAATGTAAAATTATGACAATTATAGCAGGTGTATAATAGAAATGTGGCCTTTCTTCAATACTTTTTGACTGAATTTTAAGATAAAATATAACAAACTAAGGTTTTTTTACCTTTAAGAGAGAAACAAATTGGGACTCAGATTAACATAAAGCTATCTTTGCAATAAATATGAGTGAGCTGGTGTAAACTCATATGTGACGTTTTAACCAGAAGGTGGCAGCAAACCCAGTGAAACCAACAGCCCGTGCAAGAACTTAAAACATGAACACAGACAGACAGCGACTGTTACTGTCCTTATCTGAAATGATGCCATAAAGTAGCATTTTCTAACTAAACAAAAAAACAAGCATGGATTTGAATAATTTAACCTTCTAAAACCTAAAGACACCAAGATCACAGCAACACCAGACGTTCAGAAGATAGAAATGTGAGCGATGTCCAACCAAACACAAAAACTGGGACAGTTTGTGGGAAGAGCCGACCTTTGGCCGGCCCTATGTGCCTGGCCCTAACAGTGACTCTGCAGGACAGACACATGGACATGTTTCCATTGGAAGGTGGAGAGCATGCCTGGAATGAAAACAGGCCAAGCGAGGAGCCTGTTTCGACAGGACCAGTGATAACATCTACTAGGCCACTCTGGGATAATGTTTTCAAGAATGTTATCAAAGCTCACACTGAGCTTTGGGGAAGTGTGAAGGCTTTTCGGAAATTAAGTTATGCTTATTGGTTTTATGAAACAGCACCGAGGGAACAGCTAGCAGCCACAAAAATGGGATTTTTTTTTTTTTTACCAGAAGGCCGATTAGATAACCTGAGCCTGATCTCCCTTATAATAAATCACATATTTCTTCAAGCATCCATAAAGCCAAAAAGACTAATTAGGTCCTCAAGCTTTCTAAGGGAGGCTCTGACCACATAGACACATCCAGTTGTAGTAATAGGCCAGAATCTAATTACTACACTTCAAGTCCATAACCTGATCTTTAAAGGTTGGGTAGGAGATGCTTTCTGGAGTATTTTTTGCCATATTGCTTGAAATGCTCTTCACATACTGATGACAACCAATAAATAAAGGGACAGGCATAATCCACGTTTTTTAGCTTTTGACCTTGTTATGTTGTTATTTCCTCATGAAAAACACCCAAAGGTGGTTTTTAGCCATGCATCCTACTCTCAGCTGAAGATCTTCTGCAGGTCTACAAAGGTACAGCAAACACCTGGATGGAACAGGTTTGCATCACCCTGCAGAGCCCTTTCCCATACAGGTAGGGTCTAACCTGCAAGCTCCTCCCCTGTATTGTAAACATCAACACCCACTCTCTCAGAGTTACGAGCAGCGAGTGGGTGATATAATCTATACAGTTGTGAGGAAGTGATTTCTTTCTTATCTAGTCTGCACTTTTGATGATGCCTGAAACGCTACAATGCGTTTTCGGCTGTGGGAGGTACAGGATTGTTTTCATCTTCCTAAAGAAGAGCATAATCGCCAGAAATGGTTGGATTTTATCTTCGGGAGCTTGCAAAAACTGAGCCAATGTGTTATCTATGACCATGATGACTGCTTGTTGAACCTCCATCAGTACCAGAGTGGATTTTCAGACTGGTTACTTCTTACTTCTTACTACGTGTTCCATGTTAAAACCACCGAATGGAGAGGCCAGAGCGGTGAGCAAAACCAAACGGCTAACTGCTAGTTGAATGCTTACAAAGTTTGGTGGGTGAGGGTCAGGGACGGACTGGGACAATATAAGCGGGTGGGAATTTGCTACCACCCAGCTGCTGTTTCTCCATTCAAGTGTGTGTGTTAGTGGCTCAATTCTCTGATGGAGAATCTTCGGGAGTGGAGGGTGTGTACTTGCACTAGTGAGCCACATGACGGACCGGGAAGTCGGCAATCGCCGTGTGAGCTGGCAGCCAGGCTATCGGGAAATGCCAAAGGCCAGTTTGTCGCTGGCGTGCGTTTTGCCAAAGCTGCTTTCGTCTTCTTTTTCTTTATGGCCCATGATGCTTTGCTGGGGATCTAGGGTTAGGTCACAATCGGGGTGGAACTCACACGGCTAGAGGCAGGATTTCATCAAATCCAAGTGTCGTATTTCCGAGGTTGAAAAAATGTCTCAAAAAATAACAAATACTTCAGAACAAATGACGTCTACATAGTAATATTTTATCATATATGGGGCTATCCTTACTCTGAAAAGTTTAAAATAGCATGATATAGAACCTTTAAATGTTTTGTCAAAAAAAGGAATACCTGTAATCACTTCTGGAACGCACAATCCCGAAAAAAATCTCATCCAATCACTGAACGACCCGTACGTAAAACTGGCCCATTGATGTTGACACAAACCAAATATTCAGTGTTTGTTATTTCATTTTTAATTAGATCATTTCATTCTAGATTAATTTTTTGTCCAAAACAATGAATCAGCTCCTCTGTTCACTCATGTTTGACGTTAAAGGCCAAGTCCACAGAGAACACGTCTTTGACTTGTTACTTTTGAAATATAATCAGTCACTCCGAGTTTAACGTGCAGGCTGAACGTGAAAATATCCTTCTACCCCTTTTTCTGCATTAGCTGCCGATAGTAAATTGAAGAGGAAACACTAAGATTAGAAAAGCCTGACAATTGCACGTAATAATGTCAAATTAGCATTCATGAACTCACCATCTTAGCTCACGACAAGGAAGGCTTTTGTCAATTTAGCATCCAGGAGAGAGCAGAGTGTCTTAGCAAGTAGAAGCTAACCGTTAGCATTAGCATCTCCACACAGCAGAACTCCTCCAGGCTTGTGTTATTTGTGGAGATAAAACATCAACGTTGCAGAGCAAACAGAGTCAGTGATAGTCGTGTTGCTGTTAGCCAATCAGAGGAGAGATGTCCACATATCAGGAAAATAAGACTCTAAATCCTGCCGTGTTCTGCTCCCCTCTGATCAGGTTCACTTCTAGTTCCTGAAATAGGAGCGTGAGAGCTTTTCCCCCACAGAGATCGACTCACAAGGTTATTCATTTATACTAGAGACCACTGCAAATGTACTGAAAACACGAGTGAACTTGGTCTTTAACCTTGTGTCTGTGCTCAGACAGAATACTGTCTGGAGCTCCTTGTATCAGCACAGAGCTGCTTAAAGGGATGTCATTTATTTCTTGTCAAAATTACTGAATAAAACGTTGGTTTAAAACCAAAATATGAGTGACTTTTATGCCACAAACTCTTCAACAATCAACAGAGAGCGCCTGGTGCCACAAAAACAGGAAAAAAGGATAAAAAGAGGTCAAATGTGTTGGATTGCTGACTCTCTCTCTCTAATCCATTTGTTGTCTACAAACATAAGATAGATCATTTATAACAGCACTGGGAAAGACAAGGGACAGAACAGTTGTGTGTACTCATGCATACATAAGTGGAAACATGCACAGACAACATGTCCCCAGGCCTTATGGCAATGTCCACTCCTTAGTTTTCCAGCTGGTCCTAAGCTGGTACTGAGCTTTAATATTATAATGAAGACACATTTATACTTCAGGAACAAATAAAAGAATAAATAAATAGCTGTATAGCTGGAAGACATTTTTATTCCGTCACTGGCAACACTAAGAAACACAGAGACCACAGAATTAAAGCCTTATCGCTGGATTACTACTAAATATAGACACTTGGGTTAAATCCAGCACAAAATCCATGCCATGTTACGTCCTCGGTTTGTTTCCACGTATTGTATAACATCTCGCCGAGCTTAGTATTAAAATCAGGATGATGCAGCAGGGATGGTAGTGAACATGCAAGAGGGGAAAGAATGAGTAATAGCCATGTGATTGGATGCATGTAGATTTGGGAGGGCTGCACTCGGCTTAGCGAAGATTACATATTCAACACAAACAAGCACCTGCCTGAAGGAAAATTATTGCCTGGGTTACAAAACTTTCCAGTATAGATTTATAAAGAAAACACCTGAATTTTGCAGATTACAGTTAATGCATGTATCCACTCCTGCAGCTATTTTAATAATGATTGTTGCGCAGGTAGGTACCTTTACAAGCTGGCAGCTTCTGCAGCTCCCTGTTGTTGCTCAAGCTGAAGCGAGAGGAGCTCTGCCTCTTGTCCTTTTTGACAGGTGTCTGGGAACCTGGCTGCTTCCCCTTTAGCAGCTGAGTGGTGGGAGGGACACTATTGCTCGTTTTCCTGTTGGAACTCTGCAGAAACGGGAGAAAAACACACGTTGGTTCCACAGAGCTATAGAAGGACGCAGAGGTGGAAAGTGTGTGAAACAGAAAATAAGAACTTCTTTAGAAATAAAAATAATAATAATATCCAAGTCATATTTTAGGGAAACGAAAAGGAAAATTGAGATAGTTTTTTTTATATTCCATGTCTGCACTTGGCTTTTTGAATATGAAAGAAAAATCATTACAGGATTATTTTGGTGAGAATTGAAATCACAGGAAACTTTGTGAACACCACCTGAAGATGTGTTTGGGTTTAGCTTTGAAAAGTGCACACCATGTAAAAGCATGACGGAATAAAAGCACTTGGCAGTTTTGGATTGTTTTTAGCACCCCCTAGTGTTCGTTAGCAAAAGCAAAAGTGAAACTTATCTCCTCAATGTGCTTTCATCTTTTTGACACCTTAATCTAAGGCCAGGTTCACACTGCAGGCAAAAGCGCATCAAATCCGCTTTTTCCCCCACTTGCGACCCATATCTGATTTTTTTGTGACAGTCCGAACAGCACAGATCCGATGTTTTCCCAATCTGACCCAGGTCATTTTCATATGTGGTACTGATTCCGAAACGGGAAATCGGCGGGAATAAGGAGTAAAAATGTTTATAGTTTTTAAAACAAACAGTCACCTGACAGGTGTGATCCTGAAACTGTGTCTAAACTGAAGGCTTTCACATCACAACTCCACCTGCCCTGGTTCTGACCGTTCTGACTGTGACTTCTTGTCTTCTGCGCATGCGGGTCACTTTGGGGCCGAGAAGCGTTCACACTGGAGAGTGTTTGATGTCGCATTTCAGTTATAATGTGAACAGCCACACAAAAAAATTGGATTTACTCAAAAAAAAATCGAAATTGATCATCAAGACCTGCAGTGTGAACGTAGCCTAAATGCTGAAATGTCTCCTCAGCCTTCATTAGTGTCTACAGGAGCGGTTCATCACTAAATCAAACACATCAGCTGTGTTCATGATCTAAAACATGCAGGAAACATGCTGGAAGCAGACTGCAGCGCCAGGCATGTCAGCTCCTTTTTTTAAGTCCAGCAGGGAGCGGCCCGCCACTCTGAAGTTGCAAGTGCGGTATTCTGGCCACAGAGGGCGGGGCAGGTCTGAGTGACATTTCATTAACCCTGTAAAGGGTCAACTCATTTTAGCACATAAATTATTTAAAAATATGAAAAATTTGCATAGTATGGTTTTAACAGCAGAACATGATCAAATGACTACATCCACTACAAACACTGGGATTAAGATTTCCAGTTAAAAACCAAACTGGAATTGCGTTTTCTGCAATTTTCTTAATTAACATCTGATATTTGTTATTGATTTGGAAACCAACAGCACAAATGAAGCCTTCCTACACATTATATAAACACTGTTTACTGTGAAGCACCTAGTAAAGTCTGTGGTGGGTGATATAACAGCAGCCTGCAGCACTAAATTTTAGTATGACACAGAGTTCGTGCATTAATCAATCTTCTAGCAGACAAATCTCAGTAAGAGGTGGGAGGCTGAAACTACCTGCTTCAATTTTGTTTTTCCACTGGGTATTAAGGCAAAGACTGATTAGATTTAGGATCATGTCACACAAATAAATTTTACTGATAAAAAACTGTGCATTTCTTGTCTGACTGTAAAAGGACTGCGCATGAAGACAAGTCTTCTGAATCTAAACGGAGAGTTGAAGCGTTTGATAAAAAATATAGTTTGTAACATTATGACTCACTACGGATGTTTGTGCTAAAGCAGCAACGTTTTAAACAGTTAGAAATACGGGTCAAAGGTTCTTTTCTAGATGTGATCCAATCCAGATGTGAGGAAAAAGTCGACAACAAGTCAGAGCGACCACTATTGTTAAAAATAAACTGATGCAACAGCTTCTGAGAAAAGTAGGTCCATAAAAATGATCCTGATGTCTACAACATAACGACGGTCCGCCTCATGCATAAAAAAAATAAAAAACGGCATTAGATATGAGTTTGAATGAGTGTTAAAAACAAATGTAGGGCTTTTAATTAACACATGTATTTAAATTATTGAAAAAGTTAATAGTTCAAAGAAGAGACGCACATTGGTGAACTCTGCTGAAAGTTGCGGCATCTTTCTGGTTTACTAGTTAGTACAACATAACCATCAGAAAGCATCCAGATTCAGTCAAATTTGTAAAAATAAAATAAAAGCACCACCAAACCAAATATTTACAGAACAATGCATGAAATCAAATGTCTAAAACTCTTGTATTTCTGGAATAAACAGAATACTACAACATTTCAGCTGATATTTACAGGTTAGAAAGTGTAACGTCCAAATATTCATACAATACAAACTCAATTTTTCTAAAGAATTAACATTTAAAATTCTGAATCACTTACATCTGTATTGGCAAACTGTGGCGGGAAGTTGGCACAAAGTATGTTCAGTTTTTAGCCAAAATGTGCAGCTGTTCTACTTTATTTCAGTGTGTAGCTGCAGGAGAAACTGCTGACTGTTCTAGTGCATTCTGGGATATGTGGCTACTGGTTTGTGGACTATAAAACCAGGCCAGTTATAATACAGGCGACCTAAGCAAATACAGTCTCTAGTGCTAATGATTCTATAAAGTTGAATGTGCAACAGGAGGAGTAAATATGCTCTGATATAGCAAAGCACTCAGATCCACCATTTTATCTGCATTTATAAGATTAGATCAGAACTGTTTAAAATCTGTTATAAACCAAACTAACCAATACATCTAATATTAGTCTGAATCTGACTGATTGTGTGTGTACACTTACATTGGTGGGGAATAAAATGACAATAACAGCCCAAAAATAACTTCATATGCAAAAAATGCAATTGTGTAAAGGAATTCCCATATCTCTATGTTAAAGGAATATTTATAGCCCTTGTCACATTTGAGTTTGACCACATTTACAATCCTTCTTTCGAGTTCATTCAACGATTGCCCTGGCTAATCTCATACTGTGGTAATTTATTGCCAGAGATAACTGAGAAGTGATCTGATTTACCTCATGCTCTGAATTCTCCTGACCTCCTCCCTTTCCCACTTTGCCAGACTTGGGAGACTCCTGGAGGAGGAAAAAAAAGCATCAGCGTTAGTTGTACCGAATAAACCGGGATAGTAAACCGTTATCCAGTTTTTTTCTGCACAAATCTAAGATAAATAGTGTATGCCTGCGAAACCTACCTTGTTTGAGCACAGTTAGCTTATCGTTAGCTCACAATCTTTATTATTCACACAACCAGCTGAGAATAAAAAAAGGTCCTGTCGTTTATAAATAACCTAAAAACAAACTGAAAAGCCTGTAAATGCGCCACACTTCATGTATTTTCACTAAAACAGCACTACACTCCCAATTGCTAATGTTTAGGCAGGATAGCAGCTAGCTCGGAATAACTGGTGTTTGGCTAACCGTTCATATAATGGGACACATTGAACTACAAGCTAAACGTCTGGTTAACTAATATATTCACTCGTGCAAAGTTTATTCGCTCTACAAAATAAACTTTTGGAAGCTCTCAAACTCACCTTATCTTTTTTAGGTTTATTCGGCATTTTACCACCGTTACCGCCCTTGCTCCCTCGGATATTCCACAACCAAAACCTTAATAACTCTCGTAGAGGAAAGCACCAGAGTACAAGGATGTTCAGGCTGTTCTCGCTGTATGATTGGCTGCTGTCGGTCAGCTGACTTCTGATTAGCTGATAAATACGTGCGCGCGCCCTCTGGTGGCAGACGTGAGCGATGCAAGTCATCAGACAGCCTTCTCGTTTAACTATGCCGCCTCTATTCCATTCATTTGCTTTCAATCAGGAAAACTATCAGAGCAATTTTAAAGTAATTTTAAATTTTAAATAAAATATGTTTTTACGGTATATTTTGTCAATACACATACTCATACATCTTCTAATTAAACCACATACAAATAATGCAGTAGTATAATTTAAACTGATTCAAAATTCACCCTGACCAATACAAATATGCCTTTAATTTACCCGTAGTTTCCCTGTAGTTCAAATTCACCCGTACTGTCATTTCAAACATTTGACATCTCTTTTGTACTTAATACACAAAACAAACCCCTTCACCTGGGCTGCTGCATCCTTGTGGCTCTGTTGAGTTGCTGCCATCTGCAGGACAGAGGCGCCCCCAGAAACTTTTGATGAGGGTGGCCGACGGGATCAGAGAGAATTTTGGGGTTGCACACCAAATTGGTCCTTGTGGTAACTCTGGGAGAGTTTAGCCTGTGGCGATGCATGCGCTGCATGCTCCTTTATTCATTTTTATTAAAAACAATATGCAACCAAAACACTTAACTCAAATTTGAGAAATACATAAATATCAGAAAAAAAAAAATTTCAGTTATTTGAAATGTTTCAAAATTTATTTTAGAATTTTAATTTTAATTGTTGCTGCCTTCACAAAAAACTATGGAGATATAAATTTTTTTTTAAAGTGGTGAGCAGCAGAAACATATCTGTATATATAAATATGTTTTATTGTGATTATTTACTTAATTGTATAATTTCTTATTGGGTTTTACATGTCTTGATGAAATACGATGAATTTATGGTTTGAGTGAACATTAATATGATTTATTAAAGAACACTGGTCTTCCCTGGGGTGTCAATTTTCTAGGCGTGGCCATGGGGTGCCACTGCTGCCAGAGCTCCTGCCTTCTTTTTAAATACATCTCTGCTTCTGCTTCTCTACCCCAGGTTTCCATTTATAATTACTTTTAATTCTGAGTCACCCATGGCTTATTAGTGTAACAATGCAATTATGAGGGAAAAATAACTTATAGCAATAGTTTCATTATGTACCTCTTTTAGTTTAAAAAACATAGCCAACCTCTCATTGTCGTGTTTATATTGATACCTCATAATTCCCTGCAGTTGATTCACTGCATGACTACATGGCGATGGTTCCTCACTGATTCTAAGGCGTTGCTGTACTTCCATGTTGTTCAGAAGTAATCTGTGGTGAATTCAGCAGTACACACCCACTACTACATTACTGATCCTTGTTACTACACATTCACATAATTAAAGTTTTATCCAATAAATACAAATGAACTTAACTTGTTTAAACTTTATTATGTGCTCAACTTTGCCAAATGATATAACTTTAATATTTACAGTCAACACTTTGGAATGTTAATATAAATACAAAAACCCAAATGCAGTGGTACAACTCCACATACAAATCTGACAAACTTGTCCTCAAGGAATGAATCTGAACTTAAAGACGCAAAAGAGAACGCGGTGGTCTACAAAAACAGAAATGAAGGAAAACGTTTTAAGAACAATGGATGAAGGGATGCATTCTGAGCTCATTTACAACACTGAACTTTGAACTGTACAATAACTACTTGTGAACATTAGTGGAGATTCACAGCAGGCCTTAGTCCACTTCTTCCATCCTGGATGCGTCATCGTCTCCCTCGAGTGGCGGCATGTCCTCAGTAGGAGCAGAGGTAGTGTCATCTGATGTCACGTCGTCCTCGTCGATGCCTGAGTAGATAAAGTCCACGCAATCAGGACATTTTGTCTATATAGCCTAGCATGTGAAACCATTTTAGCTCACCGGTAAAATAAACAAACTTACCAAGACCCAGTTTGATCATTCTGTAGATGCGGTTGGCGTGCGTCTGTGGGTCCTCCAGTGTGAAACCTGAAGACAGCAGGGCGGTCTCGAACAGGAGGATGACTAGGTCCTTCACAGACTTGTCGTTCTTGTCGGCCTCTGCCTTCTGTCTCAGCGTCTCCATGATAGGGTGGTCAGGGTTGATCTCCAGGTGTTTCTTGGCAGCCATGTATCCCATTGTGGAGTTGTCCCTCAGAGCCTGGGCTTTCATGATCCTCTCCATGTTGGCCGTCCAGCCGTAGGTGCTGGTGACGATGCAGCAAGGTGAAGAGACTAGACGGTTGGAGACTGTGACCTGGAGAGGGGTTAAAGGCTAATGTTAGGCACTGTTACACAAACATGAAAAGAAAAACTACTGGCTTAAGTTTTAATTTTCATATCTGCTCACCTTCTCCACCTTCTTCTCCAAGATGTCCTTCATGATCTTGCAGAGATTCTCAAACTGAGCTTTCTTCTCCTCCTGCTTCTTCTTCTCTTCCTCATCTTCAGGCAGCTCCAGACCTTCCTTTGTGACTGAAACCAGGTTCTTTCCCTCAAACTCCTTCAGCTGCTGGACACAGTACTCATCAATGGGCTCAATCATGTAAATGACCTCCAGACCAGCTTTACGGAGACGCTCCACGAAGGCGGAGTTGGCAACTTGGTCTTTAGTTTCACCTGGATTCAAACATGACCTTGTTAAATACAAAAACATTCACCTAAACTTATCTTTTAGACTTAAAAATGGTGAAAAGTCAGAATCAGACAACTTGGATTTGTTACCATTCATTACCAACACAAGTAACAGATGCTGACCTGTGATGTAGTAGATGTGCTTCTGGTTGTCCTTCATGCGTGTGACGTAGTCCTTGAGGGAAACCATCTCATCTCCAGAGGCAGATGTGTAGTACCGCAGCAGTTCAGATAATCTCTTCCTGTTCTGAGAGTCCTCGTGGATGCCGAGCTAAAATAAAATCAAAAACAGAGAATTTGGAGTCATTTCTCTGCAGAAATCTTACCAGGGGTTTTGCCTAAATGTGCAAAGATAAACTAAATTATGCATGTGAAGTTTTTTCCACTATGATTTGGACCAACAAGATTAGTCAAAAGCTGCATGCAGATGAGTCTTTAGTTGTGTGTCCAGCTACCTTCATGTTCTTGGAGAACTGCTCGTAGAACTTCTTGAAGTTGTCCTTGTCCTCAGACAGTTCTGTGAACAGTTCCAGACACTTCTTGACCAGGTTCTTGCGGATCACCTTCAGGATCTTGCTCTGCTGCAGCATCTCTCTGGAGATGTTCAGGGGCAAGTCCTCAGAGTCCACCACACCCCTGATGAAATCTAACAAAAATGAAGACAACTTTGTCAAACAAATCTGCATTTCCACCATGAATTTCCTTTTTAAAGATACACATTGAAGTTATAAGACAGGACCTAAGGGGAGGTCATGCTTACTGAGGTATTCTGGGATGAGCTCATCACAGTTGTCCATGATGAAGACCCTGCGCACGTAGAGTTTGATGTTGTTCTTCTTCTTTTTGTTCTCAAACAGGTCGAAGGGAGCACGTCGAGGCACAAAAAGCAGGGCGCGGAATTCTAACTGACCCTCGACTGAGAAATGCTGTTTGGATGAGAAGTTACGTAGAGGTGAACTTAAGGATCAGGGAACATAAACAGGACCAGAGATCATACCAAAATTCAGACAAACCTTGACCGCTAGGTGGTCCTCCCAATCATTGGTCAGACTCTTGTAGAACTCTCCATACTCCTCGTTGGTGATGTCATCGGGATTACGTGTCCACAGAGGTTTGGTCTTGTTCAGCTCCTCCTGATCAATGTACTTCTCCTTGATCTTCTTCTTCTTTTTCTTTTTGTCTGAAGACTTCTCGTGGTCATCTTCTTCATCCGATCCGACATCCTCAATCTCAGGTTTATCCTCGTCCTTCTCCTCTTTTTCCTTGTCCTTCTCCTTATCTTTCTCCTCCTCTTCTGCCTCGTCATCGCTCACTTCCTTGTCCCGCTCCTTCTCCACCTAGAGAAGAAAATCCATGACGAGGGTTTACTTCCTTGGACTTAAATTTGTGTCAAATTAAAACTCCATTAAACTTTATTTACACTTCAGTGAAACGTACAAAGAGCGTGATGGGGTAGCCAATGAACTGTGAGTGCTTCTTCACAATTTCTTTGACCCTTCTCTCCTCCAGGTATTCTGTCTGGTCTTCTTTCAGATGAAGGATCACTTTAGTTCCACGTCCCAGAGGTTCAGCTGTGCAAGAAATACAAGTTAGTAATTATTACAGGAAATACTTTTAACTACATGTTAATGATAATGATTACTCACAGTTGTCAATTCTGACTGTGAATGAGCCTCCAGCGGAGGATTCCCAGGCGTACTGCTCGTCATCGTTGTGCTTTGTGATGACCGTCACCTTCTCAGCCACCAGATAGGCGGAGTAGAAACCCACACCGAATTGACCAATCATGGAGATGTCAGCTCCAGCCTGCAGAGCCTCCATGAAGGCCTTGGTGCCAGACTTGGCAATAGTGCCCAGGTTGTTGATCAGGTCAGCTTTGGTCATGCCAATGCCAGTGTCGATCAAGGTAAGGGTGCGTTCCTCTTTGTTGGGAGTGACTTCGATTTTGAGATCCTTGCCGGAGTCAAGTTTTGAGGGATCGGTGAGACTCTCATAGCGGATTTTGTCCAGGGCCTGTTCAAGAGAGGGAATAAATAAATGTGCGTTAGAGTTTCATCTCATATTTGAACAACAAAAGGCTGCATATAAAGATTACTTTCTGAAAATTAAGGGGAAAAAAGTATATCCAGGGATTAATAAAATTCCCCACCCACCCCCAACAAAAACTACACTAACCACCTTTCTGCAGGAGGTAACAAAAATCTAAAAATGTGTAATTAAGACAGACAGAGGAAAACTTACATCTGAAGAGTTGGAGATGAGCTCCCTAAGGAAGATCTCTTTGTTGGAATAGAAAGTGTTGATGATCAAGGACATCAGCTGAGCGATCTCAGCCTGGAAGGCGAAGGTCTCTGTCTCCTCCTCCATTGGTTGGTCGTGTAGCTCAGGCATCTAGAAATGACAAACACTCATCTTAAGAGCAAGTATTTTATGGATTACATTGGAAAATCACATTATGATATTTGATTACTGTCATTATAAACGCTGCATGTGTATTCCATGGATCAGAGGACAGAATTACTTCCTGTCGATCAATAATGTAGTTCAGTTTCACCTGATCCCTACTGGGACCTTAGAAGATCACCAAAAGCAAAAGTGACTTCAATAATCAAGGAAAGATGCATCTTTTATTTTTGATCATCTGTAGATAGACTAATGTCCAGATGAAACATATCAGTGCATTTAACGAAGCATGCGCAGTAATGAGTTAAGAGGTAAGCGACAGCTGGTTTAACAGATGGTTCAGCTCATCCCTGCAACTCATGATTCAGTGAGTCTGCTTTTAATTCTAGGTTTTCTTTAGGTAGGCATTTCCAGAAAGAAGCTGATAAGTGTACGGTAAATTCAACAATTGTATACGGTTAATTCGAACTGATAAGTATATTTTCCTTTGTTGTTTGATGTGCTTTTCTGATCAGAAAGAAGCACGTGGTTGTTCATAACACTAGCGCGAGCAGCAACATCTCCACCTGCTGGTTTCCGGTTGAAACGCGACGTTCTAGAAGATGCAGGATGCTTCCAGGAGAAGAGGAGAGCCCCTCCCTTCCACAGAGAAACGAAGAGATTCAATGAATGGCAACTCGGTGCTAGTCTTAAAACTGCTCCGTTAATCTAAGAGTGTTTAAAACTGCAACAAAACCTACATTAAACTCATCATTTCCCCCCAAGTTTGTAACAAGTGCACCGTAAGCATCGTGTCAGGTTTTGTTTCGTGAGAATGAATCATTAAAGTATATCTATGGCAGTCACAAAAACAAATAAATTACACTCATTAGCTTAAACGAGATATAAGGGCACGTGTTAAGCTAATGCCAGTGTGATTTTAAGCTATAAAAAACATTCTAAAGATTGAATTACCTTGGTCCCAATGCGAAACGATAACCCAGGAAAACGTGTGTATGTCGCTCCTCGCTCTCGGAAGCTTCGGTCGGTGTTCAATCTTCCGTGAGGACGGAGCTACCCGGTTTATGAACTCTCTCAGAGTGTTCGAGAAAATCCCAACCCAATCTTCCAGAACCATCTGAAATCCTCCTTGTGTGCTCGCCGCTGATAGGCCGAGCGAGTTGTCAATCATTACAATAGTGCACGCCTTTATTCCTTTTATGGTATAGGAAGGCGGGACCAACTAGACGGAGGGGTTTGGAAAGTTTAAGAAGGCAGTCAAGGCACGTGGGAGTGTGCCATGCTGAAATTTCACTTTTTCCAGAACATTCGGTCAGTAATGAGATGTCAATGAAAAATGCAAGTTATTTAAATAATTTTGTAATCTGTACCGTCAAAAAACTCCTTGTGAACAATTTACTGTCAGTTGGAATCAGGTTAACAACTCAAGCAAAATAATCACTGCAGAACTTATTTGCTATTTTATTACAAATTTGAAAGCTTTACATATAAAAATGTAATGGTTACAAAAAGAAAGATAGGCCAAGTCAAAAGACCTTATTATACTATTATGTTTATATAAATGGTCATTAATGCAAACTTAAACCATATGGTCGACATTCCTTCAAATCAGTTGTGAGGAAGCAAAAATAATTTACAGACATAAGCATTAGAAAAGTCCAGAATTTCAGTCAACTTCCTCCATTCTTGAGGTGTCATCATCTCCCTCCAAGACCGGCATGTCTTCATCAGCTGGCTGAATGATGTCTTCAACTGCAGAATCATCATCATCAATTCCTGCAAATAAGAACGCAAAATTTACCAAACAAAATCCATTTAAACTGTAAATTAAACAGGTTATCTTGTTTATTTTTGGAGACTAAAACTTACCAAGACCCAGTTTGATCATTCTGTAGATGCGGTTGGCGTGTGTTTGTGGGTCCTCCAGTGTGAATCCTGAAGACAACAGGGCGGTCTCGAACAGTAGAATGACTAGGTCCTTCACAGCCTTGTCGTTCTTGTCGGCCTCTGCCTTCTCCCTCAGTGTCTCCACAATTGGATGCAATGGGTTGATCTCCAGATGTTTCTTGGCAGTCATGTATCCCATAGTAGAGTTGTCCCTCAGTGCCTGAGACTTCATGATCCTCTCCATGTTGGCCGTCCAGCCGTAGGTGCTGGTGACGATGCAGCAAGGTGAAGAGACTAGACGGTTGGACACTACAACCTGCAGAGAATCAAATTCAGTATTAATGCATTGCACCATCACGTTCAGCATATTATTGACCTCTAGGGCAATATTTCGCATTTTCCCAGAAGGAAAAACATCACCTTTTCAATCTTCTTGTCAAGAATATCTTTCATGATCTTGCAAAGGTTTTCAAACTTAGTTTTAAGCTCCTCTTGCTTCTTCTTCTCTTCATCATCTTCAGGCAGCTCCAGACCTTCCTTTGTCACTGAAACCAGGTTCTTCCCATCGTACTCTTTCAGCTGCTGGACACAGTACTCATCAATGGGCTCAATCATGTAAATGACCTCCAGACCACATTTGCGAAGGCGCTCCACAAAGGCAGAATTGGCCACCTGGTCCTTGGTCTCACCTGTAATAGTCATTCCAAATGAAATTATTGTGATGGATAAAAGCTTTTGAAGAATAAAAACAAGTGAAGATCCTGTCAAACAACTTACCAGTGATGTAGTAGATGTGCTTCTGGTTGTCCTTCATGCGAGAGACATAGTCTTTCAGGGAAACCATCTCATCTCCAGAGGCTGATGTGTAGTACCGCAGCAGCTCAGACAGCTTCTTTCTGTTCTGGGAGTCCTCATGGATACCAAGCTAAAATATCAAAGACTGTGTTACTGAAGCTACACCTTTATCTGAAATTCATCCAAAATTTGCAAACCGGAAGAATGAACTTACCTTCATGTTCTTGGAGAACTGCTCGTAGAACTTCTTGTAGTTGTCCTTGTCCTCAGACAGTTCTGTGAACAGTTCCAGGCACTTCTTGACCAGGTTCTTGCGGATCACCTTCAGGATCTTGCTCTGCTGTAGCATCTCTCTGGAGATGTTCAGGGGCAAGTCCTCAGAGTCCACCACACCCTTGATGAAATCTGAATTAAGAAGATGGACACTGTTCAAGCAACAAAATCCAAACCATACCAAACATAAAGGTATGTTTTTCTATAGATGCAATGGCTACTGTATCATCTCAGAGCGTTCTACCTCTTCAACTGCTTTTATTATTATGCTAACATGTAAGAAAATGCAGTATAATTATATTACTATTGAAACTGTCCAATTAAAAACAAAATATTCGCTATTATTTAATGTATCAAGCATTAATGTTAGTATACTAAAAGGATCAAACAGTGCCACGTGTGTGATTTACGTTAGAACTGTTTTACTCACTGAGGTATTCTGGGATCAGCTCCTCACAGTTATCCATGATGAAGACTCTGCGCACATAAAGCTTGATGTTGTTTCTCTTTTTCTTGTTTTCAAAGAGGTCGAACGCGGCTCTTCTGGGTACAAACAGCAGGGCGCGGAACTCCAGCTGACCTTCCACTGAGAAATGCTGCAGGTTCCAGACACAGGCTTATTTTTTATTAGCCAATCAGCAGGATTATGGCGAACGACGCTAATGATCTCTAGCTTACCTTGACCGCCAGGTGGTCCTCCCAGTCATTGGTGAGACTCTTGTAAAACTCGCCGTACTCCTCATTGGTGATGTCATCTGGGTTGCGTGTCCAAATGGGCTTGGTCTTGTTCAGCTCCTGGGCGTCGATGTACTTTTCCTTGACCTTCATTTTCCTCTTGTTCTTCCCGTCTTCATCCTCATCAGACCCTACATCCTCAATCTTAGGTTTGTCTTTGTTCTCCGCAGCTTCTTTCTCAACTTCCTCCTCCTTCTCTCCCTCCTCAAGGTCCACTTCCTTCTCTCTGGTCTTCTCCACCTGGAATAAATTATCATTAATATTTTTCATTCGTAGTTTAGTTTGGAAATATTAAATGATAACTTACATAAAGTGTAATAGGATAACCAATGAACTGAGAGTGCTTCTTCACGACTTCCTTAATGCGCTTCTCCTCGCAGTATTCCGTCTGATCTTCTTTGAGGTGGAGGATAACTTTGGTGCCTCTGCCAATGGTTTCACCTAAACGCAGGAAATCAAATCCACGTTGATTTAGGTGGTGAAGGAAACTGTACTTATCATGCAAATGATTCACTCTAAAACATACTGTTGTCTGGTCGTACTGTGAATGAGCCTCCAGCGGCTGACTCCCACACGTACTGCTCGTCATCGTTGTGCTTTGTGATGACCGTCACCTTCTCAGCCACCAGATAGGCGGAGTAGAAACCCACACCGAACTGACCAATCATAGAGATGTCAGCTCCAGCCTGCAGAGCCTCCATGAAGGCCTTAGTGCCAGACTTGGCGATGGTGCCCAGGTTGTTGATCAGGTCGGCCTTGGTCATACCGATACCCGTGTCAATCAAGGTAAGGGTGCGAGCATGCAGGTCAGGCTTGATCTCAATCTTCAGTTCCTTGCATGACTCGATTTTGCTAGGGTCCGTCAAGCTTTCATATCTGATTTTGTCCAAGGCCTGTCCAGAAGGGAGAAGAGCATTAAATATTGTTTGAATGCAAAGTGTTGCTTAACAAAAAGGAGAGTAAAAAGACAACAGAGTAGATTGTCCTTACATCTGAGGAGTTGGAAATGAGCTCTCTAAGGAAGATCTCCTTGTTTGAGTAGAAAGTGTTGATGATCAGGGACATGAGCTGAGCGATCTCAGCCTGGAAGGCGAAGGTCTCCACTTCTTCCTCCATGATGTGTCCAGCGCTCTCAGGCATCTAAAGCAGATTTGCCAAGTCAAAGTTTAGTATTTTTAAAATCAAGTGTTTCCTACTAATCTATTGTTTGGAATTGTATTCCCAGTGACTGAATTCCATGTTCTTGCTAATCCGGCCACATGGCGAGCACAAGGTCATAATTTCTGCTGGCAGGAGAACATGTGCTCCACCTGTCAATCAAGCCTTGATAGGAAGGTGGAGTCTTGATGCCAGCCCAACCCCCACAACGACTTTAATGTAAAAATCTAACATTATTTTGTTAAATTAAACTATGTTGCAAGAAAACACAAAAATGTATTTCTTCTGAACGAGCAGTCAATTTTACTATGTTTTCTTTATTTGGATCATCATGTGCGAAACATTTCTGGTTTATATCTCTTTAAAAAGATCTCAGCGTTTCTGGCCTAATTAGGGTCATCCTGGTTGCCATGTGGCTCACAAAGAGTAAAATAAGCCATTTCTATTAAAAATTTGCATGTTCAAATAATTTTGTATGAGCATTTAAATTAAAAATATACATTTCAGTCTTGAATGCTGCTGAAATGCATTTGTTTCAGTCTTACCTCAACTATAATCTCTTTTCTTGAAGCTGGTTGTCAAATGAATTCCCTTTTTCTCAAAAATCGTCCAATCAATTTGTCGCTGCTGCTCCTCTGAACAGTTAAGTATCTCTCCTGTTTGTCAAGTGAGTATCTTCTGATTCCAAAGCCATGCTGGAGTCTTTTTATACTTTAGGGGAGGTTTCTCGAAGCTCCTCTTTGGAACGTTCTAGACGTTACGTTCACTACAGTTAGGGAGCAGCAGTGAAGAAAGGTCGAGAAGGAGGGGGAAAGAGAGGGCCCTAAAGTTCATGTGCCCTTATAGGGCTGCAGAGTCACAAGGAGTGCCTGTCAATCACAGCGAGAGGGTTTCTGATAGCTGGTCTGGCTGTTGGGCCCTGCACCCCCCTAGGAGCGTCACAGCTGTGCATTGCTCCGGGCCTCAGCTGCTGTTGGGTGCCTCCATGAATTCGCCTCTACGCTAAATTGCACAGAGCAGTAGGCCCTTGTGATTATTTTATATGTTAATCTCAAACTTTCAAATATTTATGGTGCTCATTGTTTACACGCGACAATTTTAGGATAAAATGATAATAAACTGGATTAAAGTAGCATTAGTCAGACTGAAACATGTCAAAATCTGACCCTAATGCTGTAATCTGACGAGAATGGCACTATTGCCAGTTATGTCCGATGTGGACACATCGGTGTCACGAGCCGTGATAAAAATCTAAAAATACCGTCGTATTTGCACACCCTCACACGTAGAATGCAGACTGATAAGATGTCACAAGAGGCTGGTCTTGATGTAGTCAATCTCTTCATGACATATCTTGCAATTTAGCATAAAAGTTGCACAAAATTGTGTGAATGTTGTCATTGTGTAACACAAAAGAGTCTAGTTCATAAAATGACCACACGATGGCAGGATTTCTCACATCTCAGCGCTGTTATGTAATAAAAATGTTTCCAGCTGATACTAGAGGCTACTAGCAGGCTACTGTTGCAGTCACTGGAAGATCATCCATTAAACTTTGATATTATGACAATTTTATAACACATTTACTCATTCAACAGTTTATTCAGTGCAGACTAAGTGACCATATCTGATCACTTGAACACACTTTAAAGGGATATTCCACCCAAAATTGAAATTTTGTCTGTTGATATATTTGCCAGAGTTAGATAAGTGGAAAAAATTATTTTTAACCAGCCCGGTCATTATCTCAAAGACGAGTTATTTTCGTCAGCCTGAATTTATCGTGTAAACAAGACTTGGTGGCAACATACTCTGTCTATAAGGGATTATATGCATTATTATTATTATTGAAATTCATGAGAAATAAAGTAATCACTGACAAGTAAAACTAAATATGGTATTAATTAGTGATAAAATGGAACTAATATTGCAATGTGGTGTATTAGTAACATCAGAGCTACAATTATGCCTAAAATTTGTTTATTGGATCCAATATATCACTGTATGCCTACATTGTTTACGCTTTGTTTTTGTTTAACTCCACAATTCTTTCTACGCATGGCTACTGGCGCTTGACGGTCCGGCGCATGCGCTGTTTGTAACATCCGGGGCTGGGACAAGGATGAACGCCAATTTCCAAGATGGCAGCGGAGGGAGGAGGGAAGGAGACGAACGACATTAAAACTCAGTTCACAACACGAGAAGGCGTCTACAAGCTGCTCACTCACTCCGAATACAGCCGACCCAACAGGGTGCCTTTCAACTCGCAGGGCTCCAACCCCGTCAAGGTCTCCTTTGTCAACGTAAACGACCAGTCCGGTAACGGTGACAGGATCTGTTTCAATGTGGGCCGGGAAGTGTACTTTTACATCTACAAAGGCGTGAGAAAGGTAAACAGAATTTGACAGCGGCGAAGGCGCCACCACTGTTCGGGAGCATTTTCTTGCTGACTCTTGGCTCGTTGTCACTGAAGTGCGCAGGTTGGTTTTGTGAATACGAGGCCACGTAGCAGACCCAGCTGAGTTAGAGACTAATTAGCATTCTGTTAGTTAACATCGTCACAGTTGTTTATGCCTCGATAAGTCTCCTCACAGTCCGCCTGTCGTTGGATTCATTTGCTACAAACTATGACGCGTGAAACTGGAAAAGATCGAGAAAAGGCTCGATGTTTATCTGGATTATTTACATGGTAGCGTTATGTACAATGTGCCTGGCAAGTTGTGCTCACCACCAGAGGCAACGGTGGCGTTCCTGTGAGAGCTGACTGTGTTCTTCATTTAAGCCACTGGACTGGAAGCCAAGAGTGTTTGTTAGTTCCGGTGTAGTGGTGTGTGTAAACTTGACTGTCAGAGTCTGAATGTGATGTAATGTGATCCAGTGTTTAGCAGCGTTTGGCCTTGTTAAACAGGGAAGGTAGCTGGGACCCAGGCGATCATGCTGATGATGTTTGTCCCTGAAACAGCACCCAGGAGAAGGCTAAACCGTTAGAATAAGTGTTTATCCTCTCTGTTTTTGCTATTTTTTCTCCTTATGTTTCACACCAGCAAATTTGAATATCAAAGATATAAGTCAATATAAAAATCAGCTTTCAAATATAAAATATGAAGGTAAAAGGACAACTAATGAGTCTCATTGTGGAGGAATTTTATCCCAAACCGTGAGGGGGGAACAAATAATCAGCTTTTAAAGGCAAACTGCCTTTTGAATTTACATAGGTTATCCTTGTGTAACAGATTCTTTTTTTTTTTGTTGAAATTTTTACTTTGGCCAGATGTGCAAATAAGATGTTGCATTTAAAAAAAAGCTGCAAGTTTTCATGTGTATTTTTTTATGTAAATATTAAATGTATGTAATTTATTTATACCCTTACAGAGTTGCTTAATGTCTCAACACACAAATCTGACCAGATCATTTTTTAATCTTTATTGAAACTTGGTTAAGAAGGTTTAAGTCAAGAATCTCGTTTGCCTGCTTGGCCTTGTTTATCCATTTGCACACATACACACTGGTGTGACTCTTGGGAATAATTTGGGATAAAGCCTCTTGCTTAAAATGACTAACATTCAGATAATATGAGCTGCATGGTGGACAAATCAGTCCTACTAATATCCCATTAGGACTTGATGCAACATTGATGGTCAAGCTCTAAGTAAAGTAGAATTTAGCTAAAGGTCAACTTTACTAAAAAACATTTGTTTAATGATTATTTCTGATCATAATCGGTCACTCTGAGTTTTTCATGCAGGCTGAACATGAAAATAGTCTCCTACACCTATCTCCTGCATTAGCTTCTGATAGAAAATAGACAGTGAAACTCTAGGATTAGAAAAGCCTGACAGATCTACACCACACTAGCTACGTTTACATGGGCACAAGTAATCGGATTTAATGCCCTATCGGATCAAAAATTCGTCATGTAAACATGTCAATTGGAATATTCTGATCTGATTCGGCCTGATCAGAATGAAATTTCATTCCGATTGAGAGAGGTGGTTTTGTCCGATCGTCAATCCGATTGGCGTCCATGTACACAGCCATTTGGATTGTTGGGGTAAAATAATTCCCACTGCGCATGTGTGCAACTTCAGCGTGACCTCTTTCCGCCTCTGCGCATGCTCAGGACAGATCGAAAACATGGCGGGCGGTAAACAGAAGTGATTTGTTGCCGTTGCTATTTTTTACTGGAAATACTACGTGAGCTCTTACTGAACGTCTCGATGGCCGAATGGCTAAAAATGCCGAGTTGTACACTCAAGTGCATCTAAAGATGCAGGAAGCGGGAATTCACAGAAGCTAGAGAATAAGCAACTAAAATGCAAGGGAAAAGACGTGCGGACAAGATGGCGTTTGTTTACAATTTCTCTTCCGGGAAAGACAACAATGCGCAATCTATGGTGCGTGCATTGCGGCATGATCGGATCATTCCAGTTATTGTCCATGTAAACAGACATTTGGGATTTCAGATCAACCAAGATTTGAATCGGATTGGGGAAATTTGGCCCATGTAAACGTAGCTACTGTCACTTAACATTCATGGACTCACCCATCTTGACTCACAATGGCGAAGGCTGTTGTTGGTTTAGCGTCCAGGAAACAGCAGAGAACGTCTCTACTAGTAGAAGCTAACCTTTAGCATTAGCAACTCCACAACGCAGCAGAACTCCTCCAGGCTTGAGTTATTTGTGGAGATAAAACATCAGTGTTGCAAAGCAAATGGAGTCAGTGGTAGAGTCACATTGCTGTTAGCCAATCAGAGGCGAGAAGTCCAAATATCAGGATATAAGACTCCAGATCTTGTCGTGTTCAGCTCAGCTCTGGCTCAATTCTACTTCCTGAAACAAGCGTACCGGAGCTGAACTGATGTGAAATTTTAGAAAATTAGGTTGTTTTGAGATTAGCAATACACATTGGTCATGGATGTTCTTGGACTAGTCTTCATCAGTCGTCAGTCTTTTTGGACATAAAAGCTATTTCTCCTCCCCTAAAATATGCTGTTCAGGAAGCCATCTGCACTGTGTACAATAATGTACAACACAGAAACAACTTTTAAAATGGGTGAAAATCCCCTTAAATGTCATTGACAGTTTTCTAGTGCTTTCTACCTTGTAGTGTTTAAATTGCACCACTGACAAAAGGAGAGCAGACTCCTATAACTTTAGACCTCAAACATAACTACAGAGCAAAAGAATGCTGTTGCATGACTGTGAAAGTAGGCAAATAAATAAAAGATCTGTGTATTTGATATTTTTTCCAGGCTGCTGATCTCAGTAAACCCATAGACAAGAGGATATACAAAGGCACGCAGCCTACGTGTCATGACTTCAACCCTCTCACAGCAACAGCAGAAAGTGTCTCCCTGCTGGTGGGCTTCTCGGCAGGACAGGTGCAACTTATAGACCCTATCAAGAAGGAAACTAGCAAGCTCTTCAATGAGGAGGTGGGTTATAGTCAATGCAACTCTTCTGTCGGTGTGCTCCAGGGCAGCTGTGGCTACGGTGTAGCTCATCACCATCAGTGTGTGAATGGATGAATGATTCACTGTAGTGTAAAGCCCTTTGGAGTCCTGACTCTGAAATGCGCTATACAAGTTCAGGTCATTTATCACAATTCTTAAGAAAGCTTAAAGGCTGTAGCTAACCAATTTCATTTTCCTCTTGTTCTGCTTCCAGAGACTAATCGACAAGTCAAGAGTAACCTGTGTACGATGGGTTCCCGGTTCAGAGAGTCTGTTTCTGGTGGCTCACTCCAGCGGCAGCATGTACCTGTACAATGTGGAAAACACCTGTGGCACTACTGCACCGCACTACCAGCTCTTGAAGCAGGGTGAAAACTATGCTGTCCACACTTGCAAGAGCAAGTCGGCTCGTAACCCGCTGCTGCGCTGGACAATAGGGGAAGGGGCGCTTAATGAGTTTGCCTTCTCCCCTGATGGCAAGTTCCTGGCTTGTGCAAGTCAGGATGGCTTCCTGCGAGTGTTCGGCTTTGACGCAGCAGAGCTCCATGGAACAATGAAGAGCTACTTTGGTGGCTTGCTGTGTGTGTGCTGGAGCCCTGACGGGAGGTATATTGTGTCAGGAGGTGAGGACGACCTGGTGACTGTGTGGTCCTTCCTGGACTGTAGAGTCATTGCACGAGGGCATGGTCATAAGTCGTGGGTAAGTGTGGTGGCGTTTGACCACTGCACCACTAGTGTCGAGGACGGTGATCCGCCTGCGGAGTTCAGTGGGAGTGATGAGGACTTCCATGAGCAGATTCACTTTGCGGCAGGTAGAGACAGAGCTAACAGCTCTCAGTCTCGACTCTCTAAAAGAAACTCTACAGACAGTAGGCCCGTCAGTGTGACCTACAGATTTGGTTCAGTAGGACAGGATACTCAGCTATGTCTGTGGGATCTTACGGAGGACATCCTCTTCCCTCACCTCCCTTTATCACGCACCAGGACTCACACTAACGTTATGAGTGCTACAAGCCCTCCAACCACTGGACAAACAATTACTACTGTATCAATCACCACCACAACCACCACCACCAATTCCAGTGGCACAAATGGTAAAGATAACGTGAGCAATAGTAGCAGCAGTGGCAACCCGCCCAATTCCCTCCCCGGCACCCTACCTCGATCGAATAGCTTGCCTCAATCAGCCAACCCAGCAGGGGGCAGCACCTCTAACAGTCACACAGGCAGCAGCTGCAGCAGTAGCAGCAGCAGCACCACCACCACTACCACCAAGGGCAACAGCATCATCGACAGCACTTTCATTGCCAACAGCGTCAGCAAGTTTGCAACGCTGTCATTACACGAGTCGCGGAAGGAGCGCCACGAGAAGGACCACAAGAGAAACTACAGCATGGGTCATATCAGCAATAAGAGCAGCGACAAGCTCAACCAGCTGAGCTCTTCGCGGACGGCGAAAGCCGAGGCAGCTAAGACTCTGGGCACGACGCTGTGCCCCCGCATGGAGGAGGTGCCGCTCCTGGAACCGCTGGTGTGCAAGAAGATTGCCCACGAAAGACTGACTGTGTTAATTTTCCTGGAGGACTGTCTGGTAACAGCTTGTCAGGAGGGTTTTGTTTGCACATGGGCTAGGCCTGGGAAAGTGGTGAGTGACTAGCTTCTTGAGGATTCTTCTGCTTTTTTAACGCAGGCATGTGTCGCCACACAGACGCTTTAACGTTCATTTTAGAGGATATTTAGAATTTTGATGGTTAATTTGACATCTTTTCTCCTAGTAAACCTCACGGCCTTGCTGATCTGCTTCTTGTTTTACATTTTAGTAACACGGTGTTTGTTATGAACATGTGCTGTCTCTTTTTCCACAGGGATTATTATCATCTCAAAACAACCCAGCCAACTCCCCCAGTGGAACAGTAGTATAGCCCCAGTGCTGGTGCTGTTGGTGCTTTGCTCCACGCAGCAGAGATGAGGATGACCAGGGCTCCGCAATGCTTCTTCATACACCGTCACACAGCACATAACCTCCAGGTCATTCTCATCACTGAAAACACCCAGATGTTGTCTTTCTCATTGGTCTTATAAAGGAACTTGATTTAGTTGAAAACAAGACCCCTCTTCATGGAGGGAGGGGTAAAAGGCTGGAAGTTAGGAGGCGAACTTTAGATCTTCCAGGAGTGTTCGACTGTCTCACTGTTGCATCTTTGGACATATCAAATAATGTCTAGTCTGAAACGAACAAACTGATCCCTAAATCTTTGTGCCTGTAGATTTTCAAAGCCTAGACAGTGTGTTGATGATGCCTGCACTTCACCTTTTGGACGGTTCCCATCTTATGACATCCTCAGGAAACGTCTTCAGACTTTATACCAAACAGTCTTAGAGGTCAGGCTTTTGAATAAAAACACCAGGTGGTCCTATAAGAATTCAAACATAATGTTGAAGTTGGCTTCCGACTTAATAATTCGGTTAAAGGTTCATTCCACTCATTTTTGACCATTTGGAACTTTTTTGTTTAGTTCAAAAACTACAAAACTTTGACTCTTAACCTGGATTAGATTACACTAGATCATAAAATCTTCATTTTTTTTATTTCTGAAGATTCTAAGATTTGTGGTTTATAAACTTGACAGGGGTGTGTCCAGGCCTTTTAAAATGGGGTGGCCCTGGCGGGGCACCTATTTTTTGGTTGCTTTTTTTTTTCTTTGGGAAGGGTGAGGCATCACCTCTAACAAATTTTTCATTCTAGTGAATTTGTAAGCTCCACACGACCAATTTCTTCTTCAAGCTGTTTTGTGGTGGTTAGCAAGCCACTTCTTGGTGCATTGCTGCCACCAACTGGAGTGGAGTGGGTATGGGACCAGGATATGTAAAAATAATAAATTATAAGAATAATACAGAAATGTTCTGTTGGGCCGGAAAAAACGTTAAAGGTACATGCAGCCACCTGCTTTTGGGGACAATGTAAAGTCAATTTAAATAGAACTCTGGGGTGGCCAATCAGATTTTAAGGGTGACCTGTGTGCTACCTCAGGCTACTCCCTGGACACGCCCCTGTTGACAAAATTTTAACGTTAAATATAATAAAGATAAATCACACTGTGTTTAAGAGTTTACTTTTAGCATAAATTAAGTTTGTCCAGGTTTGAAAATCCTAAAAATCAGTAGTTTTTGAGCTGAAGCTGATCAGAGATGGAATCGAGCAGAAATAAGAAGCCGACTTCAGTTTAGTGTTTTTTTAGACTATTTGGGCTGATGATTTACTTTTTCCTGATACTAGACTGCAGTTGGTCTCAAGTCTGAAGCGGGACCTAAAGATGTCCTTAAACAACACCATACTTTTGTTTGCAGTTACTACAGTACCTTGAGTGTTATAATTAAAAAAGATGCGTTTTGGATATTTTATTTTTAAAAACCTCCTCAGTGATTCCATGTGCAGCCACAGCCCTCAAACATGACCCCGAACTGATAGATCTGTACTTCCTTTATCTAAATCTAAGGTATACTTAAGAGTGAATTTTGCACTTGTTTCTTTGAGTTTTTCCCTGTTAAGAATTTGCGACGGCCGAACATAAATGCAATGTTCTGTCGTCAGCTTAGGAAGCACTTGAGGAAAAACGACCTGTCCTGTCTCAACGCTGGATGCTGCAATCATAATTTTTATATACATGGAAAAATTCCTTTGCACTTAATAGTTAGAAGAGAATGGCTTTACATTTTTGGAGTGTGTTAGGACTCTAACAAAGTTAAGAAAAAAAAACACCTTTGTATCTATTGAACATTTATTTTAATATTGTTTGAGATTTATTGGATTCTGTACTATATGTAAATATTGTACTTCAACGATTTATGGGTGAAATGATCAATACGTTAGTTCTAAGATCCTCATTTCATAAAATAGTGATATTTCTTATACAGAAAGTCTAATATTAAAACGAATCTTGAATATGCAGGTGATCACGTGTCTTTTCTGTTGTACATATAGAGAATTCAGGTGTATTTTTATGAACGAAACGTTTGTTATAGGAAATGTTTTAGGAAATCCTCTTCTAGCAGGTAGCGCTGTATGCTTGCTAGCCTGTCGCTGCAGGTTTTACAACATAGGCAGGTAGGCGCAGCCATTCCCTTAAGCTCAGGTAAACCACAGAGAGACTATCGCTGGTGTAGTCCCGCCCCCCTTATAGACTCTTATCTCATCTTTAAACCTACTCGTGATCTCACTTAAAGACCGACAGATGTTTTTCTGCAGGCAGGGCTGAAGCTGGTGACTCCTGTTACTGTTTCCTCTCATTCTTGAACTGATGCTGAACTTGTGAACAACCTTTTGACACTGTGTTGAATTCTGACTGACGGCACGTCAGCGTTCCGATGGTGGTATAGTCGCTTCAGACGAGGGGGTTCATCAGGTACCCACATAGGACTGGGGATTTGAACGGCTGGATCCTTTTCCTTAATGTGATGCCTATTAAAACGACTTTGACAGAATACGCTCTGCTTGTGTTTATTTACAAAACCAGATAGTTTGTATAGCAATGCCTCATTCAAGTATATTCAAAACACCAGCCATTGAACCGCTTTCTTTTAAGTTATGGGAAAGGGTTTAAAGAGAGACAAGTGAAAGCAGAAACTAAACTACAGTCAGGGTTTCTCAGTAAGTCCCCACTCAAGCGATGAGTCAAGAATGAGTGTGTGGCAAAGACACGCTGCTTGTAGAAGGGTTGCGGACAAACAAGGAAGAAAAATACTGGACCACAAGCTGCGGCTCTATCTGGCATTAGTTTCTAGTCTGGGTTTTACCAGAGTGGTGAGTGCTTGTTTTTCTCCCTTTCAACAAGGCTGTTGCTAGCTGAAACTAGCATGACCCATCCCCATGTTGTGCAGACAGCTCAGGCTGGTGCTAACAGAGGCCTGGCTTACCGTGGCTCTGCGGTAGCGTTGCTGAGACCAGCGTTTAAATACTGCTGAGCCTGAAGTGGGTTGGAACATGTAGCTGTAGCAGGAGTGGTTACATGGGGATGTGTTAATACAGCTTTGCTCAGAACAGGAGTTTTTCTTTTGCCTTTTTTTTTATATTTCTAATGTACATAGAAAGTAGGTCACACACAGTTTTGACTTTTTGGTATGCTACATTTGACCACCCAAGCTGTCTTTATTCAACAGCTGGGAAAATGTTGCTTTACATTCTAGTGCCCCTTTAAGGTCAAAGGTCAGACATTGTGACCTTGTAGAGAGCAGAATTCATGGTTCCGTCAATTACAGCAAGTGGTCCAAGTCATGAAGCAGCAAAGCATTCCCAGACCATCACACTACCACCACATTTCTGAAACATTGTTAGTTTTACACCAAAATGTTCCACTTGTGTCCCGTCAGTCAACATATTTTGCCAGAAGTTATGGAGATCAGTGTTGCCAGACTGGAAATGTTAAAGTATTGTACCAGGATCTTAAAATTTTTATTATTGCAGTAATATTGCGGCTTTGCCGGTCTTATAAACGCAAATTAAGCCTTGGCGCAACAGAGGGAGGTGTCATGATCACGTGATGAATTAATGCCGAGCTCCGGCCGGGAACTATATTGAAAATGAAAGTAAACACGGGCTTAGGTTTTGTTTTGTAAACAAAACCAGCTGAAATGGCACACTGAGCGATGCAGCGCAACGGGAGCTTCTCTCCGTTAGATCTGCAGCGCAGATCATCTGACAGTTCACAGGAACTGTGGAGGACAGACACCTGAAGGAGCTGCTTGTGAAAAAAAACTTGAGTGCAGCTTTGATCGCAATAAAAAGCAAGTTATGTCCAAGATAAACGGAAGTCCGTGACAGCGCAGAGACCGCCCCATACCCCCTTTATGCTGCCATCGTGTAATCTAAAATAGGACACGACTGCCACATTACTGCCACAGTCTGAGCTCTTATAAATGACCTTAGGCTCCCAGATGCCGCCTTGGCGTTGAGGCAAAGTGGCGACATTGTTTTATAAAAGAGGCTTTAGTGTATCAAACACAGTGCAAAATGATCATCTTAGCTTTAGAAATGTCTCTGGATACAATCCGCAGACACAGATTCCACACAATTAAGGGCTAAAATGATCGTACATATGGGATTTATGATCGTACAGAGGGCTAAATTATCCTACAAATACGATAATTATCGTACATCTGGCAACACTGATGGAGATCAAAATAATGTTTTGGCAAACATGCGAGGTCCTTGTGTTCATGTTAGGCAGCAACGCAATCATCTTCTCTTGTTCAATCGTGACCTCTGAACTTGACCTAAATCAAGTGAAACTTCAGTACGTATTTACTGAAATTTGTTCGCCGATCTGAAACTTCAGTGAGACAGAAAACAAAAGCAAAAACAGAAGAAAACTGTAAGGAGGCAAATAATTTTACAGCACGGTAAACTGCATTGAGAGATAGTTTCGATGAACTTCTAGATTTCAAATAGTAGGCAGAAAAGATTATTACACATTGCTTGGAGGTGGAGAGAGGGGAAAACAAAATCAATGCAACTTCAGAGAGGCCACAGAGCTCAGGCCTCAGTGGAAACCATCAATACCGAGCCGTGCTCCAGGCACTTAAAATGTAAATGCATTTTCAATAGCAACAAAAGAAACAATGCGGTACGTGAGTCCTGGGATGTCTCCAGTAGAACAGTATTTATCAGTGGAAATCTCAGCAGAGACGCAGTGGCCTGAACTTCCATGTTCTCCCTTAAGCGGTAGACAGTGATGCATTGCAACAAAATGAAACAATGCCCCGCAGGCTCCAGTCCTCAGTAGCAGAGGCTGCGCTTTCCTGTCGAAACTGACTGGATAGAAGAATGTCCTACTTTTTGCATGTGAACATGCCATCACACTGCGCCGTTTTAAGCGACACCGTTTCTGCACCGAGTCTCCCGGTTTGCTCTGGAAACTTGAAGGAAAGTGGAAATTCCTTAAATGGAACAAAGCACCTCGACTAATCTCAGCAAATTTGCGGGCTATAAATATCTTCAAATTAATCACGAGCACAGCGGGACTGCGAACTATACAGGCCAACCAATCTTAAGAGCACAGAGCTGTATTTAACATCCATTTAGAATCAGTTCGACCTCAAGGACGAAGCTTCCTCATCTCTAAAATAAACCTTTGGTGAAAAGTACACAAGAGGATTTTACCCTTCCGTCAAAGATCAGTCAAGTGTTAGAGGCCAAAAATTCAACATTCGTCTTTATTTGGAACGATTCAAGAAAACAGTCCAGTAAAACAGGCAATATGAAGAATAGTTCATAAAGATTTACTTTTCTTTATATAGGATGCAAAAGACAATATATAATAATAGTAGCAATTAAGGTCACTGTAATCGAACGTAACTCTTGCAGAGTTCATGGTCCCTGATGTCACCCCAGCCCCCATTTTTAACATGCGGGGCCACCCCTCCGGCCCCATTGGCTGGTAGTCTCTTTGTAATCAGGACGTTTTTGGGAAACAGCTGGTTCCCACTGCTCTGCAGGATGTTTTCGATCTTCGTTTTCTGGCTGATGGGCATGCAAGAGGCCTTCTTGTGATGCATGCCGCAATCTCCCGCGTGGAAAATCCGGGGCGCTTCGCTCACCATGACCTTCCAGTACGAGGGCAGGCAGGACACAGTCAGGTGCTGCAAGGACCAGTCCCAGTTGTAGTCATCGTAGGTGCAGAACGTATCCGTGCATTGGATGAGCTTCCGGTACGTCTCTCTGCTTAGAGCCATCCCCATGTTGTGCTCTGTGGACTTCCAGGCCTTCACCTCCACCTTGTTTGCTTTACTAGCATAGCCAATGTGGCTGTAGCTTCCTAGCGAGAGGATGTCACAGTCGGCATACTGCTCCCGCTTAAGAGCTCTCATCAGCTTGAGGAGGTGGATGAAATCTGGAGATAAGTAGTGGTCCTCCTCGATCAGTAGAACCAGACCTTGATGGTCTTTAAGGACTTTGACTCTGTCCCATACAAAGTGCAGCTTCCACCACCAGTGGTGCTTGGTCTGAGAGAACTTTGCCTCGCGGTAGTGACCGAAGGAGTCTGGGTATTCTGCATTGATGCATCCTAGCTTTAAGGCGTCTTTTTTGGGAATGTCTCTAGGGCAGTCCCTTGGGTCATTTCCAGGAAATTCTTGGGGGTATAACTGAATGCTGAAGGGGAAAAAAATCTGCAGGACTTGGCAAAAGTCCACAGACGCCACCACTTTATTAATCTCTGGGGACCAGTAATCGTGGCTGAATATCAGCAATAAGCTCTCCACACCTCGGGCCTTTCGTAAACTATCTACCAACAGCTTGAGGTAGTCGGGTCGGTTATGGACCTGAACCACCACAACCAGATCATCTTTGTGTCGTGTTTTCTTAAACTTCTCTTCGTTTCTTATCGTCTGGTCAAAATTCAGCTGGAAGACGATGCCACGATAAACTAAAGTGGTGTTATCTACCACAGGGTTGCTCAGCTTGCCTTTATCTTTTGCGTTTTCTTGGTGCGTGTCATTTGCTTGCGCAACGGGCGGTGGAACAGGTGCTCGGCTAACTGCAGGAGTAGCTTGCACCTGGATTTGATTGTTGACAATACTACTACTGCTGCTGCTGCTGCTCCTCTTCACTGCCTCCAACTCCTTGGGGAAGGAGCCACTTTCATTCTTCTGCCTTGCGCTGCTCCAGAAAGCTAGGCCACAGATGACAACCACCAGAGTCACTATCACCACCTTCTTCTTGTAGATTCGAAATCTCATGATAGAGGATCAGCCTCTTGCCAGGGGATGGAAGGTGTTTTATTTACAAAAAAAAAGCAAAGAAAAAACTTGCAGTGGTAGATATTTTGTGCTTTGCACAGTGAAAAAACAAGTCTAAAAAAGATGCTGGGAGGCTAATTGCTGGCAAAAATACCTGATGCTGTAAACATTGATCCTGCTGGAATGTCATAGGTGGTTCGTAAATATCCCATAAGGCATGACAGTTGCTGGGAGGCAGTGTGCAGAAGCCACCTGAACGAGAAACAAACCAAGAAAGTAGGTTAACGAAGTGCACTATGGCAGTCAGGGATGAAAAATATAGCTCAAATATAATCTATATTTATATGCCAAAGGAAGTAATCAAACTGACGTCCATGCTATACAGCTGCACATCTCACAAGACTCCACTTTTCATGTATAAATAAGAGGTACAGCTTTGTGGCGAGGCCTAGAAACCCACAACAATCAGCTCATATTAATCTAATTTTCACACATTTAATGTTCCCCTTCAAGCCTGCACTCAATGGGCAGAAGTGTTTGTGACACTTTCTGGTGTTTTATTTTTTAATCCAGTTCTATTTAATGTTTACTTTGAATGGCAGAAACCTAAAAAAAAGATGCATTTTTCATTGTTAGGGTATTTTTGTCGGGGCGTTTTGCACGAACGACTCATTTTATTTCCAAATTTAAATGCCTAAAATGTCACAATTATTAATGGTAATGTTTTGATATTTGATGAATGATTATCTATTGGTAGAGGATACACACATCGCAGGAACTGCATTATTTAATATTAATAAACTGGTCTGAAAACGTATTCTTCCATTCTTCTTTGCAACAACACACCATATTATTATTGAATAGGATCCAGATGCCCCTTCGTTTTCTCCTGCATTACATTCTATCCTTAATTACATTTTCTGTATTGATTGGCTCTTTCCACTCAGATCTGCAGAGCAAACGTCCATTACTTATTTATTATTAAATCAGTCATCTCGTATATCTCTCGTCTGCCTGGTGCAACTTATTCAGATTAAACCGTAGACATGTGAAGTAAACATGCACTCACAAACAACAACAATGTGCTGGTGATCGGAATCGGCCAATATTCGGCTAAAGCGGTGATCGGCAAGTTTCAAACCAAAACGTTTCTTTCTCCAACAGTCTGTGAAAGCACCATAATCAAGTGGCATAAGCCCAAACAAACAAACATTTACCACATTCGTGAACACAACACTGCTAACTCACTGTAGCAATGACATAAATTGGTATCGGCTGGTCGAAGATGTTCAAGAACCAGAATCGGTGCATCTGGTATTTATTGTTTGTTCCATTTCATGACACACACACATGCTTCATGTTTTTACACACACGCACAAATAGAGGAATTTATGACACATGTGTTGCACTAAATTGCTTGTTTGTTTTCTTTTTTACAGTGTACATGCTGGGTTTACTGGTTTCCACACATTCTCATCATGTTAGTCTGACTGATTCTTTTCCTGTTGTAAATATTATGCGTGTTTTGAATTCCTCCTCCCTCGCTAAAGCCTCCATGTTTCCATATTCATGTACATTTGCCTACAAACCATTTCCGTCCCCAACTAGCCGCTGGCTGTCAAACACAAACCGAGCCGACAGCGGCTCTGCTCGGGCTTATCCCCGCAAAACTCATGAGGTAATAAAACAAAATGACACATAAATGTCTTCCCCTAAAACACGCAGCAGGCGTTTTCTCTTCGGTCTGACATGACAGCTAGCATCTGAAACATGCTAACAGTGTTAGCTAGGGCTGCAGCTAACAACTTCCAAGCTGCTGGCAGCTTCCCGAACCGAACCAACAAGCTCGTAAACAACCAGCAGAAGCACCGTTCACACCGCTCACCTGAAACTACCCAGGTCCTGCGCTTCATTCACGAACAGACAGAGAAACGGCGGCGTCCCATCCTCCTTTTTACCTTCCAGCAAGCTGCATGGAAGCGCAGATGACGGCTAGCTGTTAAAAAAAATTACAAAAACAGAACCACCGCCTCCTGCTGTCCTACAACACACTGATCCAGTGGGGGCACCCCAGGCCGCTTTTATACCGTCTACTACGGCTACAAGAACACCCAAAATACCCCTACTCCCTCTCCACTCCTGCTGCTGCAGACAGTTCTGCTAAACATCTGTTTGGTTCTGGTTCTTACAAAGTTCAAAGGGTGCTTTTACATGGAAACATATTCTCATTCTAGGCCATGCTTTACACCGGAGACTGCTCTTTAAATATTTAAAATCGTTTCATTTTCATTTACAGACTACAGTTCCACGAAAAAACCAACAACAAACCTGTTCAGACATCCCTGATGACATTTAAGTGTTGTTACAAGAATAATAATCTCTTATGTGGCCACCAAGTTAAATGACCGATCACAAGCAATTAAATTAAAAGTTTATTTATTTGGTGTATTTGATTTATTATATTTAAGTAGTTTATACATTTAGTGTTAAATCAAAACGTATTAATTTTTTCCCTAGCTGTTTAAAGCTAAATGTGTACCTTTTAAAAGACGATTTGTTTGTCTGTATAAATTTTATTTATTTATTTATTCTTTATTTAACCAGGAAGGTCCCATTGAGATTAAAAACCTCATTTTCAAGGGAGTCCTGGCCAAGAGGCAGCAAGAGTTACAGTTACAATGTGGAAGTTGGCAGGAAGGAGACGAGAAAAGGTATTTGCAGTCTCAAACTTTTAATCAGAACTTCCAACTCCAGAAAACAAAAACACTCATTCCTCTCTCTTCTCTCAGGACGCTCTCCCGCCAGGAAACTCACACACTTCCCTTAAGCTCTCCTTCACAATAAGAGCCTGCCCTTCTAGTGTGAGATAACGCATACAAAATGTTCACCACACAGGCCCCCCCAGAACACACAGAAGGGCACACGAGGAAAATTACAAAAACATGCAACTTAACACCAACAGTGCAAAAACAAAACTCAAATAAGAAGAAGGTCTAGCAGTATCGCTTGGGGGGTTTAATCAAACGGCCACTACCGCTGCGCTTAGCAGCCACCTGTGGTGAGAGGGATGTGGTAGTGCTGGGATGACCACTATAAAACTGCTCACCTGCAGGTGAAAAAACAGCAGCAGGGGGAACAGCAGGAGCGGTAGGGTCACAAACAGGAGGACGTCCACGGCGGGGTAGCTGGCCCAACTCCACTGGAGCATCAGGGAGCACGTGAGCCGGTTTAAGGCGATCCACCGAAACCCGCTCCTGACTACCCCCCAACTCAACCAAAAAGGCTTTAGGCCCCACCTCCAGGACACGGAATGGGCCATCATAAGGAGGTTGAAATGGAGAACGGTGTGCATCATGGCGGATAAAAACGTACTTGGCCGACATGAGGTCTTTGGGCACATATGACTGCGGAAGGCAGTGGTGTACTGGTACTGGGGTGGCAAACTCTGCCTCCTTGAACACCCACGACCTGCCCACCGGTTCAGCGACTGTACCGGATACACCGGTGAGGAAGTCGCCTGGCACCCTCAGAGGCTGACCTAAAACCAGTTCCGCTGAAGAAGACTCCAAATCGTCCTTAGGAGCCGAACGCAGACCCAAAAGGACCCAAGGCAACCGGTCAACCCAGCAGGCATCCACAAGCGAGGCCCGCAAGGATGCTTTCATCGTGCGGTGAAACCTCTCACAAAGGCCATTAGCCTGCGGGTGGTATGCGGTAGTACGGTGAAGTCTGACACCTAGGTTCTCGGCCACTGCCGTCCACAACCCAGAGGTGAACTGGGGGCCCCGGTCGGAGGTCAGGTCAAGCGGAACACCAAACCGGGACACCCAGGAGGAGATAAAAGCGCGAGCCACTTCAGCCGAGGTGGTCGAACACAAGGGAACAACTTCCGGCCACCGGGTAGTCCTGTCCACCATAGTCAGAAGGTGGGTGAAACCTCGGGACGGAGGAAGCGGACCCACAAGGTCCACGTGCACATGGTCAAACCTCCTCTGGGGTACAGGAAACTGCTCCAGAGGAGCTTTGGTGTGTCGCTGCACTTTGGCACGCTGACATGCAACACAGGAAGCAGCCCATGTCCTCACATCCCTCCGAAGCCCCGGCCACACAAACTTGGTCCCCACCAGCTTAACCGAAGCCTTAACCCCTGGGTGCGAAAGGGAATGTATAGCATCATAAACCCGACGCCGCCAGGAGGAAGGAACCAACGGGCGAGGCCTGCCCACAGAGACGTCACAAAGGAGGGTTACTCCACTGTCCTGAAACTGAACATCCTCTAACCGTAATCCAGACTCTGCTGTTCTAAAAGCCTGAACCGTAGCATCCGCAAGCTGATCGGCAGCCATGGCTGAGTAGTCCACACCTAAATGCACGGCGCCAACCCGTGCCCTGGACAGACAGTCCGCCACCAGGTTGCACTTCCCCGCCACATGCTGAATGTCAGTGGTAAACTCAGAAATAGCAGAGAGTTGTCGCTGCTGGCGTGCGGACCATGGTTCTGAATGTTTCGCCATAGCAAAAGTTAGAGGCTTGTGGTCAACAAAAGCTGTAAATTTGCGACCCTCCAGTAGAAACCGAAAATGACGTGTTGCAAGAAAAAGGGCGAGAAGCTCCCTGTCAAATGCACTGTACTTCCTTTCAGCCTCCCTAAGCTTCCTGCTGAAAAAGGCGAGAGGCTGCCAGGCACCATCGACCCACTGTTCACACACGCCACCGACAGCATAATCCGAGGCATCGGTGGTAAGGGCAACAGGAGCGTCAGGAGATGGGTGCGCCAAAAGTGCTGCATTGGCAAGGGCCGCCTTGGCATCATCAAAAGCTTGCAACCCCTCGGATGTCCACTCAATCCCTTGGTTACCCTTCTTGCCCCGAAGGG